>CM031233.1:89376816-89411884 GCA_018340775.1 Taxus wallichiana var. yunnanensis | reverse complement strand
AATGATTATGGGATTTCAATTTATATTTGGAGGATGCACACTTGCCATCAAAATGGCCAAGATTAGCCTTGTTAGGCTTGCCCAAAGAACTAGTCTTCAAAAGTACTTAACTGGATGAAAGAGTTGATCTTATCACACCATTCCAAACATCTCGCACTTGATTTTCATCATATTGGAAGTACCTGCAAGGTCAATACTGACGTGACATAGGAGACAAACCGATTGGGGGAGGGTTTGGGAAGACTTAGGAGTATTGTCCACTCAAAATTCCCCTGCTTTTAAGAAGTTGAAAATTAAAATTTTGAGGTTAAGTGTCTTTTCTGTTGTCCTGATAATGTGAAAAGTCAAGAAATTGGAAAATCTGCGTTTTTTGGGTCATTTTGTGTGTTTTTCGGGCCTGTCGGACATTTTTGTCCCGCGTGTCCTAGGTTCATATGGGCTCTCTGTTCCCCGATTGGCCGGTTTACCCGAAGTCTGTTCTTTTCGGGCTCGTCGGAACTTTTTGTCCCAAATGTCCCAAGTTCGCTGCACGCTTGTTCCATTTTCGCTCGATTCGGTAGAGTCGCGTTTTCGCGTACTTTTGTCCCAAATGTCCCAAGTTCTTCAGGACCCGTTGTTCCCTTTTCACCCGATTCATCCAATTCGTGTATTCCGCGTACTTTCTTCCCACATGTCCCAAAAGCATTTGTGCGTCTTTTCCCTGCATCGCCCAAATCGGCCGAACCGCGTACTTCGCGCTTTCACGTCCCTCGTGTCCCAAATGAACCAAGTTCCATTCATGCTAATTTTTCCTTTTCTACCCGAATATCTTGCTTTTTAATTTGGTAGATATGTATTTAATGCACATTTATTGCCTTTCTCTCTCCTAAACGACTATATAATGAAACTACCCCCATGCGTTTTTGCACACTGCTTTCATGCTATCTATTGCTCGAACCCTTGCAACCAAAATTCTGCGCGCATATCCATTCCCCCTGTAATTCCATCCCAAGTCTAGCTTGCAGCTTTGCTCTCCGAGTTACTATCAACATGAAGATCAAATTCCAGGGGCAGGAACAAATTTCACCACTCGAGTCCGCCGTTCCCGATATCGGGGACAGTGAAGTTCGCCACCTTGACTTTGGGGATTTTTGGACAAGGATGACAGACGCGAATCCTTCACCGATGGCACAGATGATTCATGACAGTGGTCTGGCTTTCGCTGGTGGTTTCCCTATCTCGGTGCAATGCGCAGACACAGTGCTCTCATGCGGGGCTCATTTCAACCCTGATTCGAGTGAGTTGACAAACGTGCACGGGAGCTCATCACCAAACTTGACGCTGCCGCCATTGGCACTGCACTAAGGATTCTAGAAATGGACAATGCTGTAGTTATCTCCCAGAATCAAGCACATGCCCTTTTCAATCAAGACAGTGATAATTATAAGGCACGGGTGGCGAAGTCCTGGCTGAAAAACCCTAAGAAGGGGGCATCTCGTCTATCCAAGGTTCTGTTCCGTGCCGATTTCAACGAAGAACTATCAGATTTCATAATCCTACTGGCTCGGGTTATGGGCTTACCCTCTACTAATGAGTTCCATTTCTGGATGTGCCCGCTTATCAATATGGTGTGCGAGGGAACTCAGAATATCAACTGGGCAGAGATCATCAGTATGAACCTAGCGGAGCAGCTGTCTAATGTACAACAAACGAAGAAATTCTATATGACTTCATACCTAATGTATACTCTAGCAGCATCGAGGCAATGGTTTGGCTTTTCATACATCGATGCTCACAAGGATGACCCCGTGTATGCCTACTGCCCGCAGTTCACCCTAGAAACCAACAATCACAATTTCGAAGGGTGAATGATGCTTTCACCATGTACATGGTCAGGCTTCTTGAGAGTGACACAGCGAGAAGATTTTCTGATGAAGCCATGAGTCTGATATCGCACTACGGTGCTTATTTTATCCAATTCAGAAAATTTTCCTATATCAGGCTTGCTGGCTATGAGAGCACTCCTCTCAAGCTCCCTATGTTCTGCAATGACAAGATGGCCTTGATAGAAGTGTGCAGGCAATTGGAAAAATTGCATAGAACCTGTAGAGACAAGAAAATTACTGGTTTGCACTTCCCCATCTCTTTGGGAAATTACACTGCAAAATAACCCTAGATGCACAAAATATAGAAAGGGCCCTAGCTCCCATTACTGTCCATTTCTTCAGGCCCAGAACTTGCTTTGACTTGAAAAATTTTATTGAGCAGAACATCAAGATAACCTATCATCATAGGGTAGACACAGAGGACTATTGGGCTGACTGTGTTGATGATTTTGAAGCCAGAAGGAGGCATTATGGCAGGTTTTCCCTACAGTTAATTCAAGAACTTGGCTTGTACCAAGTTCCTGAAGGGCTCCAAGATGACAATTCTGACCTGTACTCATATGAGTATGACAATGTGGTCAAACACACTCCCTTGGAGGACTTGGATTGGTTCAAAAGGAGAAGGATGATTTGGCTGAAATCCTGGCTCCAGTCTTAGTCAGGACCAAGATCTGGTTTGATAGGAAAGTTTGTGAGCACAGGAGGCACTCAGGGGAATCCTCCTCCAAGGATGCTTCAACACCAAGGAGGGAAGCATCGACACCCAGATCAGAAGCACCTATGCAAACCCCTCCTGCCTCATCAACTCAAGGACCTGCAGTCTCTACTCCTTCCTCATCCACCCAGGTGTATCAGAAGAAAGTCAAAGAAGTTAAAAAGGAGCCTGTGGAAGAAGATCCCCTGAGGAAGCATGTAGAATTGCCTTCGGGACCAGAGAACATTATTGTTCTCAGTGAAAGTGAAGAGAGTGAAGTGCCAACTCCTGCAAGCGCCCCTGAAGCCCCAATGGATAAGGATAAAGAAGTCCAGAGCACTGAATTTCCAAGCACTGTTGATTCCTCTGCACCAGGAGCCCCAAGCGCTCCACTCATATCTCAACTCGAGGCAACAATAGTGCAAACCTTGGCGCAATGAGTTCTCTGTCTCTTGGTCCTCTTGCCCCACCTACTTCTTCCTCCTCCTCTTTTGCATGGGTGCAACCTCTTGTTGACAGTAGGAAGAGAAAGTCTTCCTCCCGGATCTCAGGACCAAATTTTGATGTTGTGGCAGCCTTGTTAGGCACTACTCCTCCTTCTCGCGCCAAAAAATCTAGAATTACCTCAGGATAGTGTCTGACGCTCAAGGCCAACAATTCCTAGAGATAGCCAAGCCTAAGACAGATAAGCCAGAGCAAGATTTGCAAGCGTCTGATCTTGAGCTCTCAAGGATTCCCATGGGAGAATCTACCCCTGAAGGTGAGATCCATAATCTTCAGGAAATAGTCACCAGAGTCATTGGGAGGGTAGAGAAAGGGCAGCAAACCATTGAACAGTTGGAGGAACAAGCCCAGATTCTTACAAGTTTCATCAAGTCCCTGCTGTCCAAAGATAAAGTTTTGGATCCTACCCCATTGACTACCCTTCCACCACCTGTAATTCTGAGCCAGGATGAAGTACAGAGTATTAAAGACATGCACAAGTATTCTGTATATGGAAGAGCTATGGAGGCCATGGTGGATGATATGCTGGTTGTAGGATTAAACTTCATTGATGAAGCCTTCAAACTCCACGGGAAGGTGAACAACTTGCAACAGAAGCTCTCCTCCACTATTGGGAGCATTGATAAAGAACTTAAACTTTGGAGCAGTTGCATAGTAGACCTCCGCCTCATGGGACAAACAGATGAAAATATTTTGATGGCAAGCAAAGTCTTCGAGGATACAAAGGATAATTTGTCAAAGTCCTGGGTCTACAGCGTGGAATGGAAGATCAAGGTCCTGGAGGAGGCTTTGGGAGAATTAAGGAATAACTGGCAGAAGGGTGAGGCTTTCAAAACACTAGTTGTATCTGCTTTCAAAGATATACATTGTCATCTTCAGGATGAGACTTCTGGTGTGCCTCTCTCCTTACAAGAAATCAAAGCTCAATTCAGAGCTTTTGTCAAGGGTGATCTATTCAAGGAAAGCTCCATTTCCAAGGAAAAAATGAAGGAGATCTACTCTCTTCAATCTGCCATTGAAGAAGCAAATAAAGATTATCATACTCATGTCGAGTTCGATAAGGAAATGGAGAAGTGCCTCGGATTTTGGACTCAGTCTACCGCCAACACATCAGTCCCACGTGGCAGAGACATAGCCGAGGCGTTGAAGAGATTCAGACAGCGGATCTTAAAGTCGGTGGGTCCCTCCCAGTCATAAGCACCTGTCTTCTTCTCCTAATTCTTCTCTTCTCTTCCCCTTCTTTCTCTCGGATTTGTTGTAATCAGTTGGGGTATTGCGATTAGCAACCCTTTAACTAATCTTTAGTTAAAAGAAGTAGTTACTGAGAGTAACTGATTTGTAAACTATATAATGGCCTCTCCTCGCCATTTTGAGAAGGAAGAACTTGGCTTATTTCTGAAAGTGTAAATAAATCTTGAAGAAATCAATACAGAAGGACTTTTCATTCTTTGTCTATCTGATTTCCTTTATCCCTAAGCTATTCATTTAATCTTGTTAGATCATTTGTCTGTATTATGCTAAGAAGCTTTGTATTCTTGCAGATGTTATTTACAGAACTTTGTGTCTTTTCAAATTTCATCTTATTAATATGATACAAATGATCTTGTTCCAATTCACTGTACCCTCGCATGCATAAGGAATTACTCTGTCATCTATAATTCTGAATGGTGCCTTTCTGCTCGTTCTCACATTCTCATTCCTCAGTCCTTTTGTAATTGATGATCCTTATAGAAAACACTTTCATAATATCCAAGTTCCACAAGAAAATCATGTTTTGTATATGTGTAAATAGGTTCGTTTCTGAATAAGGGAACCTCTCCCATTAAAGAGGAGGGACTTCTTGTCCCCTGACTGTTGCTCTTCTTGAAGTCCTATTTGACAACCAACAAGGAGCAAATTTTCAAATTTGGGCTTAGTTTTCATGCTTGGAATTTTGAATTTTTGGTCTAGCATAAAGGCATGACAACAAAGTGATGAAGTGGAAAAAATAGAGGAAGAACCTAAAGATCCCCAACCATCACATTCCCTACTTTTTCTGGTATTATCTCTCTACAAACACTTCATGTGGTGGGGTACCTTAAGAAGTAGAAGGTGATGATATTGATTGATTCGAGGAGCACACATAATTTCATCAATAATAAGCTAAAAAAAAGGCTAAATTATTTCATCTACCCAACACTTGAATTTAAAGTAATGATTGCAGATGGTGGCACAATCCAATGTTTAGGGAAATGCCATAAAATTAGACTTATGATGGGTAACTACAAAATTAATTCCACTATGTTCTCTATTCCCATAGGAGGAGCCGATATTGTCTCAAGTGTTAAGTGGATTACAACTTTGAGCGCCATAGAGATCAATTTATAGGACTTGTTCATGTGCTTTCATTCTTAAGGAAGTAGTTTGAACTTTGAGGAATACATGCAAAAAATCCTCAAATGGTTAGCTCTCGCCAAATGCAGAAGATTCTTAAAAAGGGGGTGAAGGAATCATAGTACAGTTGTTCTCCATAGAAGTTCAACCACCAATTAATGTAGCACATCCTGATCTTCAAAAGGTCATTGATAAACATGTAGTTGTTTGTGAGGATCCTAGAGGATTGCCTCTTGAAAAAGATCATGATCATGTCATCCAGTTAATTCTAGGAAGCCAACCCCAACATATACCCATATGTGCAAAAGAGTGAGATCGAGAAGATGGTTGAGGAAATGTCGAAATGGGTATATTCAAAGATTCTAGATTCATATCGTAGGTTAGAAGAAGAATGAAGCTTCTAGATACGCTACATAGTGAGGATTAACACCAACGTTTGAGTTCACGTCTTTGGAACCATCATCGAGTGTGACCATTTGCTTGAGAGAAGAGATGAATAGTGAACTAGTATAAATACTTAAATTTGACCAAATGACATGTTGTTCCAGGAAGAGATGTGAAAAGACCAAGTAAAAAGATAAAATAAACATTTAATAAGAATACTAAATTAAGATAGAAAACAAAGGACGAAAAATAAAAAGAGGGGAATTAAAGTGAAGAACGATGGAAGCACAAGGAAGTGGGAGTTTAGAATAGCGTATGATTAAGACACATAAAAGGGAAACAAAGAAAAAGAAAATACACCAAAAATTCAAGACGAAAGGGTGGCGGGGTTGGGGTTGAGGTAAAAACTTATGCAAAAGGGGTTTCCAAGACTGACTGAGCTTCCACCCATCATTGCAATTTAGGTTGTTTGGGTGTTTCTCAATCTCGATAGCTTCACACAATTTTCTGTTTGCGTAGTGTGATTTTGTGGCTATTAATTTTGTGTTGTTGATGAGACGATTTTTTTATGTCTTCATGTTCTGCTAGAGCTGATTTACTAACCTGGGTAAATTCTAAATCTTTACAATGTTCATGAAGTCTAGTTTTTAGTGATCTCCCTATTTCACCGATGTATGTTTTTCCGCATCCACACGGTATGGAGTAAACCCTTTTTCTTGAATAAGGACACATCAAGTCTTTAGGTTTTAAAGCTTGTTTCTAATGGTTTTAATCGGTTTGAAACAAGTTTTAATACCCTTTATTTTTAAAATCCTGGAAATCTTGATAGTAGTCCCCTAAATGTAGGGTATGAAGGATTTATTGTTACCCCCAATGCCTAGACTATGGGTATTATTCCTCATAGTCAGAGCGCTTATTCTACTCTAGTGGTGATGGTGCATTGAAAGGATGGAAGGTGGCGCATGTATCCGGACTACAGAAAACTTAACAAATACACTATAAAAAAGAAGTTTCTATTCCTATTATTGATGATTTGTTAGATGAGTTGCATGGTGCGTTTATTTTACAAAACTACATCTTCATTCTAGGTTGTTGAGTTGTGGAGATTAATTGCTTCACTTGGCATGATTTACTGAGACTTGATTGAATGCACAGTAATGGTGGTGTTGATTGACAAACTACCGTCGTCACCTAGGGAACGATATCGGTTAGGCAAGGAGGAACCGACATCGGTTAGGGCTAACCGACATCGGTTTTCGTGTGTGACTACTATAATTAAGTTACGGGAATTAGATCTATCTTTAGTTGTAAAGTGAATCTAATGGTTGTAATTGCATAGCTAAAGTGCCCTAAGATTGTAGATGCATATATAAGCATAAAGTTAGGGTTTAGAAGATATAATTCAATTGAGAATTAAGAGAAGTTTCCTTTTGAGAGAAAAAAATAAATTTGTAGAGAAGAAAGTACATGACATCCAAGAAGGTGTGGAAGATTGCAAATCTTCATTATATTTCCTTTGTGATAATAAATTGGCTATTTCTTAGTGGACATAGCCCACACTAGGTGAACCATGTTAAATCTTGTGTATTGTTTCTTCTTGTTTATTTCCGTATTGATTGCTTTTATGCTTAGATATGATTAATATATCTGTACAACCGGTGTGTTAACCCCAACAACTAGTATCAGAGGTTATTTTGTTTGAGGGTTGTGTGTGTTGACAAATTTACTCACAAAGGGATTTCTAATTGAGTGGGAGCAAAGCAATGGGAGAAGAAAGAAAATTCAAAGTAGATAAATTTGACGGCCGTGACTATATATTATGGAAGATGTAGGTGGAGGATTATTTGTATCAAAAAGATCTATACTTACTGTTGGATGAGAAGGTAAGACCTGTAAAGATGACTGATGAAGAATGAAAAATTCTTGATAGAAAGGCTCTGGGATCTATAAGATTGAGCCTGACAACATTTGTGGCTTCGAATATTACTGAAGCAGGATCTATGGTAGAGTTGATGAAATATTTAGCAAATCTATATGAAAAACCTAGTGCTTCAAATAAATTTTATTTGATGAAAAATTATTTAATTTAAAGATGCAAGAAGGTGGATCTGCATCAAGTCATTTGAATGATTTTCGGTCTATTGTAAATCAATTAAAATCAGTTAGTATTCCATTTGAGGATGAAGTGAAAGCACTTTTATTATTATACTCTTTGCTAGATAGTTGGGATAACTTGGTAATGAGTGTGTTATTAATACAATGTCTTCTACTAATGTTTTAAACTTTGATGATGTGGTGAATATAATCTTGAATGAAGAAATATGCAGGAAAAGTACATGAGAATCATCATCTGAGAATGCTTTGAATGTAGAAAGCGAGGGAAGGAAGAAAAGAGAGATCCAATAGCAAGAATAATGGGAAATCAAAGTCTAATAATGACATATCTAAATTCAGAGGTAGAGGTATAATATCTTGGAATTGTTAAAAGAAAGGTCATGCAAAAAAATGATTGTTGTTCAAGGAAAACAAATTGAATGTACGAGAGAAAGGTAAAAAGGAAAATCTTTTGTTGCGAAAAGAGGTAATGCAAGATGCCTTAATTCTCTCCTTGGATAATAAAATTGAGTCATGGGTTTTAAATTCATGAGCTTCTTTCCATGCTGACCCCTAATAAGGGCTATTTCAAAAATTATGTCCGGGGTAATTTTAGGCATGTTTATTTAGGAGATGATGAACCATGAAATATCAATGGTAGAGGTGAAGTTCATCTTAAATTGTAGAATGGAAATACATTGATATTGATAGATGTGAGGAATGTTCCAAGCCTTAAAAAAATTTAATTTATGCAAGACAATTGTGAAACGGTTGCGTGGTTACACTCACAACCGAATCTTGGAAAGTTACTAAGGGATCTCTTATTGTAGAAATAGGAAAGAATGTAGGATCGTTTTATTTATCCACCAGATATTCGATTCCTTTTCGTTATATCTAATTGATTCGATACAAACATGTGGCACAATCGACTAGGCCATATGAGTGAAAAAGGAATGTAGATCTTAAAGGAAAAGGGTAGGTTATTAGATTTGAACGTGTAGATCTTGATTTCTGTGAGCATTGTATTTTTGGAAAGAAGAAGAGAGTGAGATTTTTCAAAGTTGGGGCAACAAAGAAGAAACATAAATTGGAGCTTGTACACTCTATGTGTGGGGACCAACCCAAGTAGCTTCTCATGGAGGATCCCAATATTGTGTTACTTTCATTGATGATGCCACAAGAAAGGTATGAGTTTATTGCATTAAACACAAATATGATGTTTTTGAAAATTTTAAAAGATAGAAAGCCCTTGTGGAAAATGAATTAAATTCAAATTTGAAGTGCCTTACATCGACAATGGTGGTGAGTCTTTGCAAAAAGACTTTCAATGATTATTGTTCGAGTAAATGAAATACGAAGAGAAAGGATGGTTACTAGAACACCACAGGAGAATGGTGTTACAGAGAGAATGAGCAGGATAATCATGGAACATGCTAGAAGCATGATGATATATGTTGGACGCCCTTACGTTTTGGGTGGAAGCATTAGACACGGTGGTTTATTTGATTAAACATGGACCTTCAAGTGCACTGAATGGTGGAATACTAGAAGAAGCTTGGATTGAAAAAGAGGTAGATATTTCTTTTCTTAGAGTATTTGGCTCAGAAGATTTTGTGCATATTGATAAGGAAAATAGAAAGAAATTGGATGTTAAATCCAAAATATGTACTTTCATTGGTTATGGCTCTGGTGATTTTAGATTCCGGTTTTGGGATTTAGAAGGTTCTAAGATAATTAGGAGTCGTGACATTGATTGGAATGAAAAGAGAATGTACAGGGATCAAGTTTTGGTACCCAAAGGTGAACTGGTGGAGAAGTTTGTGGATGAAAATGAACTCTTGGATTTAAAATTAACACCTACAGGTTTACACAGTAACCGAGATCGGTTTACCCCTGACTAACATCGGTCCCCTCTGTAGTCATACATTCTATGAAGAGCTAGACCGACGTTGGTAGAAGGTGACCAACGTCAGTCACTATCGAAGTAGATACAAATCTACAGGATGAGCAGATTGAGCCTCCGACACCCCAAATCTCAGTGAGAAGGTCACAAAGGGTAAGTAGACCTCCAAAAATATTTTCACCTTCCTTGTCTTATTTATTATTGACTGATAGTGGTGAACCAGAAAGCTTTGAATAAGCAATGTAAGATAAAGCCCACAAATAATGGGAACATGACATGAATGAGGAGATGGACTCCTTAGAGTAGAATAGAACATGGAATTTGGTTAAGTTGTCAGTAGGTAAAAGAGCATTGTAGAACAAGTGGGTTTATAGGATCAAGGAAGAAGAGGGTGGACAGAAGAGATACAAGGCAAGACTTGTAGTAAAGGGATTTGCACATAAAACAAGTATTGAATTTAGTGAAATATTTTCTCTTGTTGTTAAGATGAATTCTATTCATATTGTATTGAGTTTAGTTGTAGTAGAGGATTTTCATTTAGAGAAACTTGATGTCAAGATGACATTTCTTCATGGTGATTTAGAGGAAGAGATTTATATGAATCAGTTGCTTGGGTATGAAGTCAAGGGTAAGGAGAAACTTGTGTACATATTGAAAAAGAGCATATATGGGCTCAAGCAAGCTCAAAGCAATGTTATATGAGGTTTGATAGTTTCATGCATGATCATAATTATTTGAGATGTGAATTTGACCATTGTGTTTATTTCAAGATGCTTGGAAATGGGAGCTATATTATTTTGTTATTGTTTGTGGATGATATGCTATTTACAGGATCTATTATGAATGACATTGGTGAGCTTAAATAAAAGATAGCTCACACATTTGCAATGAAGGATTTGGGAGTTGCAAAGAGAATCCTTGGCATGAAAATTCACAAAGACAGGAAGAACATGAAGTTGTATTTGTCTCAGGAGCATTATATCAATAAGGTGTTGGAAATGTTTAATTTACAAAATTCAAAACTTGTAAATACACCTATGGCTGGACACTTCAAATTGAGAAAAGATCAGTTTCCTACATCACATGAGAAGGTTGAGTACATGACACGAGTTCCGTATGCTTCAACAAGTTGGGAGCTTGATGTATGCTTATGGTTTGTACTAGACCAAACATTGCACATACAAAGTGGGAGTTGTGAGTAGATTTATGGCTAATCTAGGTAAAGAGCATTGGAAAGTAGTCCAATGGATTCTCTAGGTATTTGAGAGGGACATCGGCATGTAGTTATGCTATGGAGGATCAGATACTTCTTTACGTGGCTATGTGGATTCAGACATGACTGGTGATTTGGATGGCAGGAGGAGCACCATTGGATATGTTTTCACAGTAGGTGGCATGACAATTAGCTGGATTTCTAGATTGTAGAAGGTTGTGGCCTTGTCTACTACAGAGGTTAAGTATGTTGTAGCTACATAAGCTAGCAAGGAGATGATATGGATGAGTAGGTTCATGGAAGAGTTGGGAAAGGAGAAAGAGGATTGCATATTATACAGTGATAGTCAAAGTGCAATTCATCGGAAAAGAACTCAGCATTTCATTCTAGAACGAAACACATTCAGTTGAGATATCACTTCATACGGAAGGTATTGGAGGATGGGCAGTTGAAGTTGGAGAAAATTCATACAAAAGAAAATCATGTGGATATGTTAACGAAGCCGTTGGAAAAGAATAAGTTAGAGCTACACTCCACTTTTTTTGGTCTTTGAGTTTGAGACTTGAGGAGGGAGAAACAAGCCAAGGAAAAGATCAAAGGAAGGATATATGACAAAGATAATGCAACAATTTATCTCCAAGTGGGAGATTGTTGAGTTGTGGAGCTTAATTGCTTCATTGGCATGCTTTTACAGACTTGCTGGAATACACAAAGTGACCGATGTTGCATGTGCGTGACTACTATAATTAAGTTGCGGGAATTATATCTACCTTTAGTTGTAAAATGAATCTAATGGTTGTAATTGTATAGCTAAAGTGCCTAAGATTGTAGATGCATATATAATCATAAAGTTAGAGTTTAGAAGATATAATTCAATTGAGAATTAAGAGAAGTTTACTTTTGAGAGAAAAAGAGAAATTTTAGAGAAGAAAGTACATGGCATCAAGAAGGTGTGGAAGATTGTAAATATTCATTGTATTTCTCTGTGATAATAAATTGGTTTTTCTTGGTGGACATAACCCAAAATGGGTGAACCACGTTAAATCTTGTGTGTTGTTTCTTCTTGTTTGTTTTTCGTATTGATTGCTTTTATGCTTAGATATGATTAATATATCTCGTACATGATTGGTGTGTATATCTGTACAAGTCGGGGTTTAGAAGATAGAATTCAATTGAGAATAAAGAGAAGTTTCCTTTTGAGAGAAAAAGAAAAATTTGTAGAGAAGAAAGTACAGGACATCCAAGAAGGTGTGGAAGATTGCAAATATTCATTGTATTTCCTCTGTGATAATAAATTGGTTGTTTCTTGGTGGATGTAGCCCACACTGGGTGAACCACGTTAAATCTTGTGTATTGTTTCTTCTTGTTTATTTCTCGTATTGATTGATTTTATGCTTAGATCTGATTAATATAATTGTACAACCTGATGTGTATATTTGTACAAGTTAGGGTTTAGAAGATATAATTCAATTGAGAATTAAGAGAAGTTTACTTTTGAGAGAAAAAGAGAAATTTGTAGAGAAGAAAGTACATGACATCCAAGAAGGTGTGGAAGATTGCAAATATTCATTGTATTTCCTCTGTGATAATAAATTGGTTGTTTCTTGGTGGACGTAGCCCAAACTGGGCAAACCACGTTAAATCTTGTGTATTGTTTCTTCTTGTTTATTTCCGTATTGATTGCTTTTATGCTTAGATCTGATTAATATATTTGTACAACTGGTGTGCTAACCCCAACATATGTATCACTAAATTAGAGTAAAAGAAAAGGATATTCATAAGACATCCTTTAGAACTCATCAAGGGCATTATGAATTTCTAGGGATGCCTTTTGGTCTTACTAATGCACCATTCTCATTTTAGAGTCTAATGAATTTCGTATTTCGACCATTCCTATGGAAGTTTTTCTTGGTATTTTTTGATGATATCCTAATCTACAAGAAACATGGGAGGAACAATTACATCATGTAGATACAATCTTGTAAGCCCTAGAGAAACATCATCTATATGTCGAGCCTTTGAAGTGTTATTTCAGGGGTACATGAAGTGGAATAATTGGGTTGTATCATCTATCATGAAGTTGTTAAGGTGGACCCTCCAAGACCAAGGCCATGATGGAATGGGAAGTTCTAGAACCATAAAACATTTACAAGTTTTCTTAGGAATCATAGGGTACTATCATATATTTGTAAAGAACAATGGTAGTATAACAAAACCACTCACAACATTATTGAAGAAATACTCCTTTCATTGGAATGAGGAAGCTTCTAGGGCATTTGAAAAATTAGTGGTGATGTGCACTACCCCGATGTTGCAGCAACCCCATATTTCTCTAATATATTCATAGTTGAATGTGATGCTTCAAGAAGCGGGATATGAAGAGTATTCAACAAAATTGCGAGAGAAATTATAGATAGAAAATAAATAACCAAGAATGATATTCAATATTCTTCCATTAATTTTCATATTACACACATCAAATATATAGGAAATAGCCATCCTAAAATATAGGATGTGGCTATAACAATTCAAACCTCCTACGTGAGTTGTTTGTAACTCACTTCCCCAAATATAATTTTTATTGTTGTTTTATATAACAACTAATAACAAATTACTAACTTACCTACTAATTTACTAACTTACATTCTTACATAATAATAATTACCAATGTAATTATTATTTACACACATATGTGGAGCACTAACCATAGATTTTCTAACATTACCTCCCTTAGTGCATAGATGGGGAAAACCTTCCTTATACTTGCATTTGCTCATGATCTGGTGATTTTCACAGGATGATCACAAACCTAAAGGATGGTTTTACAAATGGTTGACCACAAACCGAGAATGGTGGTTTTACATTTGGAGTACCACAAACCAAAAGGTGATGGTTTTACAAACCAAAAGGTGATGGTTTTACAAACGGTTTACCAATGACCAAGAGTGGTAGTTTGCGCAAGTGGTTTACCACAAACCAAAAAGTGATGGTTTTGCAAATGGTTTACCAACAACCAAGAATGGTGGTTTTGCAAGTGGTTTACCACAAACCAAAATGAAGGTTTTACAAGTGGTTTACCTACAACCACATCATGATGTGCCAAACACTATCTCTTTGCTGAGGTAATAACATAGGAAAATTTGCTCACACATTATAAATTGAAAAACTAGAAAAAAATATTGGAATATGTTCCCCCTCAACGTGAAATTTACACTTATTCGATCGGGAACATTGTAAACTATAACACACACACACAATTGGAAGCAAACTGAAACAAAATGTGCCACTAAACCTTTGATGTGGCCCTGTCATTGGACCGATGAGAGGTCATTGATTGACCTCCAACCTCCATTTGCCTCCGTCCTCCAGTTAGATCTTGCTCATTACAAGAAATCTTGAGCCACTGTCCTCATTTACTTGTTCTTCCTCATTCTATGATTCTTCTTCAGTAATTATATTGGCCTCATTTGCCTTGAGTTTTCCACTAAGTAAATCTTGAGCTCGAACTCTACAATATGAATATGTATGTCCCTTTTTCTTATAGTAGAAACATTCCATTTCCTCTTTATTTTTAGAGAAATTTTTGTATTTCCTTTTACATACATTGTAGTTTCCTCTTATATCTTCTTTGGTCCTTTTTTCTTCAACTAGAAGAGTTGATATCATATCTTCCAGTGATTGTGAAGGAATCTTTCAAAAGTGAAAACCACATTGCTATATTTGGAAGGTAAGCTATTCAACAATATAGATTTTGCATCCTCGTCATCAATTGTAGCTTTAACTTTCATTAATTTTCTAGTGAGAGATCTGAAATCATTGATATGACTAGACATGGTGACCCCATCATTCATTTTAAATCTAAACAATTGGAGTTTTAAAGAAAATTTAACATTAACTGCTTTTGCTCCAAATAACTTGTTTAAGTTTTCCCACATTTCATGAGATGGTTTTTCTAGATCAACATAATGTAACTCAAAATTCTGAAAGAGCCAGACCAATAATGGCTTTGGATTTATCATCCCTATTTTGCCATTCTGCTAATTTACTTTGATTTGATGGAGCAGGTTCTTGACCATTCACAATTCTCCACAAATTTTTATTCATTAACTACATTTGGATTTTGACTTTCCAAGCATGGAAGTTCAGACCATTGAATTTATCTAAAGGAACTGACATATCCATTGAAGAACATAAACACTTACTTAGAAAGATGAAAATAAACTCATTGTCTTGTTTGCCACATTGATCATTAGGTACCATAGAGGATCGTTAATGGTTGAATCTAAATCACATACGATTACTATAATCGTGACGATTGTCAAAATCGTTGGCGATCACTCACAAAGATACAAAAACGCAAATTCGAGCCAAGCTGTCAAAAAAAAACAGGATGCGAATGCGTATAGAGAGATAATTTGAATCTTGTGAGATTGTTTTGGGTTGGTTCTTGAATACACAACTTTGTTCTAGTCTCTTTCTTGCTATGGTAGACCACACATCCTCCTTTCTTCTCAAGGTTGGGCACTCAATCAGAAGTAGATAAAAATGGCAGCAAGAAACCAGATGAAGAAATCCCTTTGTTGGACTCGCTTGCTGCTCGATACGGATGAAGAGTATTCAACAAAATTACAGAGAGATCAAAGATAGAAAACAAATAACCAAGAGTGATATTCAATATTATTCCATTAATTTTCATATTACACACATCAAATATATAGGAAATAGCCATCCTAAAATATAGGAGGTGGTTATAACAATTCAAACCTCCTACGTGATTTGTTTGTAACTCACTTCCCTAAATATAAATTTGTTATTGTTGTTTTATATAACAACTAATAACAAATTACTAACTTACCTACTAATTTCTTGACTTACATTCTTATATAATAATAATTGCCAATGTAATTATTATTTACACACACATATATGTGGAACACTAACCATATATTTCCTAATAGAATAGGGGCAATACTCATGCAAGAAAGAAATCCCATAGCATTTGAGAGTTGGTAAGTAAGAGGAAAGAATTTTTAAGCCCACATATGAGAAGGAAATGATGGCAATCTTGTATGTAGTCAAACAATGGAGACCATACTTGATGGGTATACACTTCAAGGTAAAAACCGATCATGATAGTTTGAAATACTTCTTGGAGCAATGACTATCTTCAGAAGAGAAAAAAAAATGGGTCACAAATATGTTGGGTTATGAATTTGAGATTATTTATAAGAAATGGAAGGAAAATGTGGTCGTTGATGCACTATCTAGGAGGGATGAGTCCACAAAAGCATTGTTATGTGTCATCTCTATATTAAAGGAAGATTGGGTAGATCAAGAAAGGGAAGAATGACAGAAAGATGCAGAGACCCACACTCTCATTCAGAATCTCCAATAGGATCCAACCATATCCAAAAAATTATATGAAAGGTTGATACATTGTGGTACACGGACAAGTTGTATTTGTGTAAGAACTCTACACATAAACATGTTCTTTTAGAACTTCACCCCTGTCTCCACTAGATGTCCATTCTAGATTCTTGAAAACTTATCATAGAGTTAAACAATATTTCTTTTGGGAGGGGATGAAAGGATATGTTCAAAAATTATGGCGAGAATGTTTGGGGTGCCAGCGTAATAAGGAGAGACCATTAAGACTCGGGTCTCCTATAACCCTTGTCTATTCCTAGCCAAAGATGGGAAGAGGTATCTATAGATTTCATCATAGGATTACCTAAATCGAAAGGAAAAAGTGTAATCACGGTCGTAGTGGATATACTTACCAAGTATGTTCATTTTAATGTCATGTCTCATCCTTTTATAGCTAGCATATTTGCCTTCTCTGTTATGGGCATAGTTCAAAAGCTCCATGACACGCCCAAAATTATAGTAAGTGATCACAATATGATATTTACGAGCAATTTTTGGAATGGTTTATTCTCTTGTTTAGGCATATGATTGGCCCAAAGTTCCTCTTATCATCCTAGTCATATGGGAAAAATGAGGTGGTAAATACATGTTTGGAATGATATCTTTGATATTTTACTTCGGATAAAAAAAATATTCGGTGCAATGGTTGCCACTTGCAAAATGGGGGTATAATACTTCATTTCATACTTCATCCAAAAAGTCTCCATTTATGGCATTGTACGGGTACTATCCTCCATCACTCATCTCTAGCTTGAAGGTCAAACCTAAGGTGAGAGAAATCAAAGATCACATTCAACACCAACACGAGGTACTTTATATCCTTAGAGATAATTTGGCAATGACACAAAAATACATGAAACAATAGGTTGATCAACACCGTAGTGAGTGAAAGAAACTTTGAAGTGGGGGCTTTATTTTTGTATGGTTACAACCATATAAGTAATTTTCCTTAACAAAATAGAAGAAGGATAATAAGCTTGCACCTAAATACTATGGTACTTACCAAGTTTTGCATAAAATTGGTAGTGTGGCATATAAACTAGAGCTCCCTTAAGGAACTAAAATATAAATGGTCCTCCATGTTTCTTGCTTAAAGAAAGTCATTGGGTAACACGTTTTAACCCATTCAATTCTTCCCGATCTGGATAAGGAGGGAAGGATCATATTGGAACCTAAAGGGATCCTCCAGACACACACCAAAGGACCAAGACCAGATTCATTACCGAGTATTTGATCAAGTGGAAGAATATGAATAGTAAAGATGCAATATGGGAAAATGAAACATTTTTACAACAACATCCAGGGCTTTCCAACATTGGGGACATTGTTTCTTGAAGGGGAGGGGAATGCTACACCCTTAGTATTATATGCTATATTGGATATGTGGTGCCGACTTGTGTCTTACATAATCTCTTCCCAGTCATATGTCATTCATTAATGCTCTCATATGTTTAGTAGGTTAGCCTTGGTGTTGGCCATATTATGTGAATTGTATATATAGGTGGTAGTAAGGAGTAATTAATCATCATATTCAGCACTTGAGTCTTATTGTATTGTTTGGAGGTATCCCCCTCAAAGTGGCTAAACTATTCTACTTGCATATTGTGATCATTTCTCTATAATTTAGTGTTCTATTGTTGCTTTGATATTCGGATCTATCCAAGTAATTTAATTACATAGAACCATTATACATTGGTTCTACTCTCATTTCCTCTAAAAACAAAGTTAGATGGATGAAAGTTTTGAAATTTTGGGAAGGCCCTGGCTTTAGGGATCACATCAAAATATAATGTTTGAACGAAGAATTCTTTAGAGAAAAACCTAAGGAGGAAAGGTGGGATCGGAGTAGTTCGTAAAAGGAATAATCAAATTGTGCGAAGAATTTCTCCTCCTAGAACAAGAAGTGCTTGCAAATAGTATGGTTTGCAGCTCTTGAAGTTTGGGATGGATTCGACACTTGTTAAGATCTCTTGAATAGTTGGTGGAGTCTAGTTTTCTACATCATGCACTTCTAAGAATTTTAGTTTTGCCACTATACTATAAGATCCCTTCTTAAGTAGTTTCTCCATCTTATGAGCTAATAATTTCACTTGGTGGCGACTACATACCACTAAATTTGTAATTTTTCCATTCATACTAAAAGTCATGAATAAGTCTTGAAAATTGAAAGACATTATTCCCAACTATTTAAGCCATTGCACTCCCAAAACTACATTTGCTCCCCCAATTAGGATGGAAAACATTTTATATTCAAGCAATAAGATAGTTCCCCATTGATAGTTTGATATGATGGCATTTACCACCATAAGAGATTTTTTCTCATCAACAATCATGACTTGAAAATTGGAGACAAGAAACACAAAGCAGTTGAGTGCATTAGCTAATTTTCTATCAATGAAGTTATGGGTACTCCTTGTATCGATCAAAATTGTCACCTTTTTTATTTTTAATATAACCAACAACTTTGAGTGTTTGTGGTGTGCTTATCCCATTTAATGCATGTAGTGAGATAGTAGGATTTTCTTCCTCCTCCAAGTTAGCATGCTCATGTGCTACTATTGGTTCTGCATTATCAATTTCTTCCTCATCCAACACCTCATTTTCAATAACCATGATTCTTTTCTCTCCACCAACACACTTATGACCTCTAGACCATTTACTATCACAATGCCAACATAGGCCTTTTTCTCTTTTCTTTACCTCTTGTTGAGGAGAGAGCTTGGTAATTTGACTTCGATTAAAAGAGTTTACCACATTTCTATTAATATTATTAGTCACATTTTTATCTCTCCATCCCATAGTTTGACCTTGTGTGAATTTTTAATAGAAAAGTTTCATTGCTTAATGTTTAATGCTTTTTGCATAGATTTAATAATTATACACCGTTCTAAAAAT
Source organism: Taxus wallichiana var. yunnanensis (assembly GCA_018340775.1). Lineage (NCBI taxonomy): Eukaryota > Viridiplantae > Streptophyta > Pinopsida > Cupressales > Taxaceae > Taxus > Taxus wallichiana. Next base: position 89,392,532 of record CM031233.1, on the reverse strand, counting down.
GAACATCATCCTTTATTCATTAATTCGGTCTATTGATATAAAATTGTAGTCTCTAGTAAGGTGTTGCTTCTGGAGTCCGGATTGCCAATCTCATATGCTCAACATTATATTCACTACGGATCTTATTTGTTTAAGATTTGTTAATTGGGTGAAGTAACTTCCCTTCCATGGCTATTCATAGTGGGATGATATGCCATTAATAAATTCATCCCAACTAATAACCTTTCCTTTTTGTCAGTCATCATCCACGGGTACCATTGCGATTCTAAATGTAGTGAAGCTATGTCAACCCTTAAAACATCCAATATATTGTGCAACTTCTGCGAGAATTATCCACGAGGTTATATTTTTACCATAAAACATTTGGATTTCCATATCTGGTGGGTTCAATTTTGACCCTTGGAATGTTTTCCCTATATTCGGTTTATTCTTCCCTCTTATATGGTTTGGTTATGCATGAGTGGTTGTATGAGGTGGATTAATTAAGGTATTCAATTCAGAAACTATATCATTTTAAAACCTATATAAACCATCATTCAAATATGTTACAAATAGGGAAAACGAGTTCTCATAGATAACATTTATCATTGTTTCACATTTTGCAAGAATGTGTAGTGCCCACATTTTACACACCCAAATACAACAGTAAAGTACCAGGATAATATTTTTTTGTCTTACATTGCTCACGACACACAACCCAGTAAGGGCTCCAAGTACAGAACTCGACACACATGCGACAATCACATAAGTCATCGACTCACATAGACACATGCAGACGACATCGACATGTCGATACCACACTCTTCCCAACGAACGAATACTAGCAAAGACCCAACCACAAGAAACGTGACTTTAGGAACGGCGAACCCACGACAAATCATTACTTTAAATGTATTTTAGTTACGGCTAACTTCCCAAGATCCTTATTAGGTAAGCATGATTTTCTCCCTTTTTCCACCTACATGTCCTGAAAATTCGTTTCACAGTTCACTTATTGTTCAACCATTTAATTTGCTCTTTACCCTTATAACAATCTTCAGAACTTACATAAGTATTTTTCCATATTTCAAAATGCCTACAAGATTCTAATTCTCTCATTCTTATGTTAAGATTTTGCTTCTCAAACGTTTATTTAAAGGCTACAGTCTTACCCTTACACTCAAGCGAAAGTGACTTGATGTCCATAACGAAATCAAGGATTTGACGGAGATTTAGACACAGGGCAGCTTTTCACCAAAATATTTCTCGATTCACACTATATTTATTTCTCTACCATTGTTATTATAATTTGAAAACTTATTGAATTCCTATAAGATTTATATATAGCTAGGTATACATATCTTTTGTTTTCTCAAAGTTTGGTCGCACCAAGGTAACTTATATTCTTTGCAACGCATGAAAAAGTTTAATTAAGTTATACAGACTCCAAGATTGACCTTAGTCCTAAACTCCAATCTCATGTGCAACATTATATGATATGCTCTTATATCGCACTAAGGTCTCGTTCTTAGCATCGTCTCGAAACAAAGAGATACAAAAGCACTTGTCTGACATCTTAAAGAAGTACATGGCTAGGAGCATAATAAACTACACATGAACACAAGGGATCTATGTACATGAAGATCCCATGTCACTACACTTCACGATTCCGCATAAGGAATATTCTTTATTCCTTAATGCCATAAATGACATAACAAGGGATTAAGAGACAAGATTACAATTTCTAAGGTTCTCTAGAATCAACATCCTTCCACTCAAATTTGCATACAAGGAGTTAAAATACAGTTTCTACCCACAAGTTAGCAGACAAAAACCACTAGGGTTTAGTTTAATTCCAATATGCACCTAGTGATCTACGCCTCTACTACATGTGACTTTGAGGCAAGTGGACATAATTGTACTAAACCACATTCAAGAGAATGCCACGATGATTTTGATAGAAACCAAGGTAGCACCGCTTAGTCGATCCTTCGAACAAGAACTCATAAGGTGACTCCTAAGGCGGTCTTCAACACTCAGCCTGGTATCGAACCGAAGAGAGTACATTCTTCTCGCGACTGCCAAATCTAGAAGGAAAATCGCATACTCCAGATAGGTTGGACCATGACATTCCTAAATATGGGTTATGCAACAAAGTCGCTAAACAAAAATACTATGATGGTATACACCAACGAGGGGTTTTATTTACCTAACCTATGAGGTCTCATTAGAGAAAAGTTTAAGGTCGTTCTTCGGTTTTAATTTTCTTATTTGGTAGAACGGGATCACACATACAAAAGGCAAGTTATGCACGAATATTTTATTAGGGTTCAGTGTTCCCATTACAACTCTTTATTACATTTGCAAGGTAAGAAGATAACCCAATGATTAATTTAATCGTTCATTGACTGCTGAAAAAGTACTACAATATATTAACTTCAATTTCAATTTACTATGTATAAATCAAACACTTTTTGCCATACACAACTAAGAAACAAAGTAAACCGGTGATTAGATGCACATTCCCTAAGTATCCCTAAAACTGGCATATCATGCATATTAACAAATTTCATTTATAACCTTTTCGGTAACAAGAGACTGCATTAGACAGTTATTCATTTTACAATGACCTATAAAAAAATTACAATAATAATAATTAAATTACACATCGCCTTTTTGTCGTCGAACTTCCATCTGCAAAACCCACATGAGCATGATATCAACGATAAATCGCCGGCATGGCATCCACCCTAAAACAATCATAATTATCATTTTTCGGTTCCCATTTACATCGAAAATAATTACAATTGCAATCGAAAGTAAAAAGGTCTAGGAACATGTATCCATTGCATTTCATTTTTCTTCATTTTGTAAACTCAAGAGAGAGAGAGAAAGGAAGAGAGAGAAAATATCATTTTGTCTAAAGTTCCAATACACACAACAAGTTTCATTCTAGTGTTTTAAATAGTTATTTACGTGTGTTGAAAGTTTCCAGGGTGATTTGGCAACCCTACGAGGGTCCGCAGCTTTCTACTTTTACATTTTCTCACTAGCTGCAAAACGTACAAAACGGGCTCGGAGGCTAAGAAACTGCTTCCAAAGGTTATCTTCCGATGAGCACGCACATCACGATTAACTTTCTACGTGTTCCTAGATATACCAAGAGCTCATTGCAACTGACGGAATTGAAAAGGAGCGCACGGTTTGCGTTTGGCGGTTAGTTTTCGGGGCCACTGGTCGTAGTTCACCCAGTTGTGAAATGACAAAAGTTAACTCGAGGGCCCGGAAACCCACGTCCATAACTGGCGTTCGAAGGAGAAGCACACAACGAGACATCTCTTACTAGTTCCCCTACATAAGGAGAGTTCATCAGAGTCGACGGGGCTGAGAACTAGTAAACCATTTTCAAATGGCGACAAATTTTCTGGAGCGACAGGTAGAAACTGAACCAGTTTGACCTCGTTAAATTGTGACCGAGGCCTACAAAATGGCTTCGCCAAACTATCCCGAAAAGTTCTCTTTCCTATACTGAAAGTTCCATGCATTTGTCTAGTGTAATCGCTAGAGGTTTGTGAAGACAGGAAGTGATTTCTCTTTCCAGGTTTCAAATGGCGATCCAAAACGAAAGCCAACTTTCTAGTTTTAACAACTTTCTACTGTTGTAAACCAGTGTTACAGGGCTCCTATAAGGGCGTCAAAAGGATGTCATATGATCGTTTCGGGTCAAACCAAAAATCAAGGCGACTCCTCATATACCAAGGTACCGAATGAAACTTCACATCTCGTTTCCAGAGTTGCGAAGGGTACTTAGTGAGTCTCGAAAATTGTAAAATTTAACTATTTTAAGTAGGAAGAAGGTCAACTTAATCAATGGAGAGTCAAATTTTTCTGGTCGATAAAACGATATTGAAGAGATCAAAAGAGTAAGAGTTTTCTAGATCATCTCGAAGCGAGGGTGATAGTTCGTGTTTTAAAGTAGGCGAGTTATAATGGCTTCGAGAGTTGCGACACGACACTAGATTGTTTTGCAATGAGTTGAAGGGACATTTAACTATATTAAAAGTCCCAATGATTTAAAATTCTATTTAATTGCAAAAGAGAACTAAAACATGAGAATTATGAGAGGTAAGGGAAGAAGGACCATGCCTGGGGAACGAGTCGGTCGAAGCCGCAGGCTTGGGTTCAGCATCTTGCTCGGGCACTTCGCCAACCGGTTCACGAGCATCCTCAGCTCCACCACGTCACACCAACTTCCCGATCACTTGAAGTTTTCCAACAGAGAAGTAGTTGCTTGAGCGTTTCTAAAACCTTTTGAACAGATCCATTAAGTGCATAACTTGTAATCCTGGCATTCCATGAGACAACATTTCTTTGAGGCGTTTTGTCAAACAGTTGACTTGCCTTGTATAAGTTTCCGCCATTTGCATACTTGTCTACTAGCGCAAATGCAACTAAAAATCCTCTAACATTATGCCTTGACGGTTGTTCAAGGCCTGCTCTAGAGCTCCCATTTTGACAGAGGCTGCGAGGATGCCGGGATGAGGTTGTGGAGTCTGGCTTTACACGTACCAATTGCATTTGCTTGAAAGTTTCCAAGGCCTTTTCAACAAACTCATTTTATTTTTTTTTTATTTTTTCACATCCTGCAATCATTGCAGCCCCTAAACCACATTCCTTTCAGGCATTATCAAACAGCTCGCATGCCTCCACATTTTGCATATGTATCTGGTCAGGGCACTTGCAACTAAAACACACAAAAGAAAACCCTTCTCCACAAAGCTTTGATGGACGTCCATACTCTGTTTCAAGAGATCTATTTTGGCACAGGCAGTGAGAATGCTGGCAAAGGTTGTGGGGTGTGGTTTCAAACCTGCCAACTGTATTTTGCTTGGAATGTTCCAATGCAGTTTCAACAAAACCATTTTGTGCATAACCTGAAATCATTGCAGTCCATGGAACTGCATTTCTTTCCCACGCCTTTAGACAAACTATCCGCACGTTTTTCCACGTTTTTGCATGAAAATCTATTAGGGCGTTTGCAACTGCAACAACAGACAAAGCTCCTTTGTTTTTTCTTGATTTACTAGAAACCCACGCAGGTCTGGGCACGGCTGGGAGTTTGTTGGCAACATGACAGCTAAACAAACACAAATCTGCCTCCATTTTTGCTTTGATGGGCGTCTAAACTCTGTCCCCAAAGTATTTGCGACTGCACACATCTGGCAAACTCCCTCATTCCAAAGAGCTTGGTTTTCCCACGCAGGAGTGGTGTGGCGCGGCCTGGGAGAATGCTGAGCGGTTGTGGAGTCTGGCTTTGCACAAAAATCATTGCATTTGCATGAAGTTTCCAAGGCCGTTTCAACAAACTCATTCTTGTGTGCACAGAACCTGCGCCCCAAGCCAGCCGCCCAACACATTACAGGCTTGCATTTTCAAAATGTGGAAGGGGTTTTTGCCCTAATCCGCCCCCACAAACACGGGTTTTTAAATTTTAGTTCATTTATTTTATTTTTATTAGTATTTTATTATTTATTTATTTATTTTTTTTAAAATGGAGTCATTACAGAATGTTGCTCCTAATTTTAGTTGGTGTACAATAAAGAATGTCATTGGGATCAATGGTTATTGAAAATGAATCTGTTTCAAAAGGCAAGACTATTGATGTGACTTTTTTATAGTCCTTGCTTTATTATAATTTTGGGGGAAGTATCCAGAGAAAGTAGTAACCGCAAACCTTCAAAACATGTGTTTTATATGAATTTGATGTTCCACTATTGATTATATTTGACAAAAGTCTACCTAGGAATTTATAATTATAAAGTGCCTCAAATATGAAAATTAAAAGAATGGAACCTACCTTTAATTTTAGGATGTTTCTAAAAATATAAATAATTTATAAAAAATATGAAATTTTCAATCTATATAGTGGATTTGTCAAAAAACATGAAAATGCAATAACTTGAGAAAATCATATCAAAAGAGGTTTAAATTTGGAGTGAATATTTTCTATTACATGTTGTAATAAACCTAAAATAATATATGAGAAAGTAAGATATTTATGGGAAATATGGCTAAAAATTTTTTTGCCAAAATCAATGCTCTAATACCACTTGTTATGATATTGCTTTATATAGTCACTGGAATATAGTTGGTTGGATCTCAAATTTGTTCCACCCTTGAATTTGATGAAGAGAAGTTGAAGAATGAGTCAGTTGTAGTAAAGGGGGATTCTCTTCAACAAGATGGGAATGGATTCAAGACCAACAAATGTGAGAAGGGAAGTCACTTCTCTACTTCTTCTGGTTTTGCAAGGCCAAGGGGAGAGACCCTAGAAATTCTTATCAAAAGATGAGTTTAAACACACACTAGATCTAGCTATAAATGCAACCTCCATGACTAAGCACCCAATTAAGTGTCACTTGTGACATAGCCACACATTTATAGTGAAATAAACATACGAATTACTCTATTGCTAGGTATGAGGATGATAACAATCCCATAGGTTCTACTAGCAAATCATGATAATTTCACTTACCAAATTAATAACTCTTCACAACTCTAGACCAAATATATGGGAAAACTGGACCATTCATAAATCTAGCTCCGAGATGAATTATACTAGAAGCTCGATAAAATATATGACAAACTTGACCGATTATACTCTTAGCTCCGGATCAAACATACTCTTAGCTCCGGACCAAACATACTTCTAGCTCCGAACCAATTGCTCGATACATTATTCATGTTATGCAAAACACCTTCGTACAAAATGTGAAGTGCCATATGAATCTTGTACTTAATGCGGATTAAATCACTTATTTACTTTATAATTTTTAGATATCCTTCTTTATGGTTTTGAATTACTATTTTATCTCCCTTTTTGTTCTTCACATCACCATACACTCTTATCTAAAACTTGAATACACCTTCTCCATATTCCTTGACTCGCACAATTCTTATTAAAATGATGAGAACTCTAATATGAGTTATAACGACATAGTTATCATTCATAAATGAGAGAAAGCCTAAATATGACTGTATTTCTGTACTATCATGTTTGATCATGATAGACTCATTCATTCCTTGAAGGTGTTACAATATCATCTCTCCTTCAACAAGTAGTTTCCACAACTAGATCACTGATATTATTTTCTCCTCTTACTCAAGGTTATAAATACCCCTTTATAGGCTAAGGACCTAAGAATCAACAAATAACAACCTACAATCACAGATTTCAGTCTCAATAACATGACCACTCTAATAAGAAACCAACTCCAAAGCATTTAATCAAGATATCCATCCTTTTGGATAATGCTTTGTTCTCTTTCTAGCCTAGTAGGTCTTGTTTAGGGAAAATTTAGGTCTAAATATCACATAACTCCATCTTTCAAATCACTGTTAACCTTTTTAGGTACTCATGAGCAAGTTTAAGAAGGTCCCTAAGTTTTATATCCCAAATCTTAATAGAATTTTCCCAATTCACAAAAGAGTGAAACAATTAGGTCTTATGCGGATTTAAAACTATTCCTTTCAAGACTATCGAGAAAAATATTTGACGTGCATCCATGAAACACTCTGAAAATTTTTGCATCTAAATGAGGAATTCCCCTTCTTCCAATTTTTAGCCTTTGACTCTTTGATATGGCAAAGATATAGTGATTTTAGTCTAAACCCTAGTTCAAGGTTTCCAAGAACCCGTTATGAAGAAATTTGCCTTAATTTTCTTGTTTGGATTTTTCAATTCATAAAACCGATTGAATGAGCTCTGTCTTGCTCCTCTGCAACTTTTCCTTTCAATAATATAGACACGAGGATGTTTATCCATTATTTTACAATAAGGTTTATCTAGAATTACATTGAGAAGGACAAGAATACGAGTTAGCCTTCCTTGCGGTTTCAAGATATTTTGAACTATATCTACAATCTCGATCTATGATTCTTGTAATACAAAATAATACACATCAACCTCATCGAATGGACTCAAGAAATGGGAATTTACAACCAATTTCCTCACCAATTCCTCCTTTAGTAGTTTGACTAGGCAAGATATCTTAAGGATGTATACTTACAATCAAGCTTGCACTGATGATTTTCATGCCTAAACTCAATACAATACCTTCTTGTACTCTCTTCTACATCTATTCATGCATCTACAATAGCATGCAACTAACACTTCATTCAAACATGAGCTCAACCAGTTGGTTATGTATAGAGTTCTCAAGCCAAGTAAATCTACCAACAAGAAGGAAGCTTTAAAATTCAAGAACAAATATCCTTCAACATCAAACTCAAGAACACACGTATCAGTTTCAAGACTCAAAATGAAAAAATCACCCATTAGAAATAAATACTTATATGTATTTATATGATCTCCTTAATCATACGAATTTTGGAGCCTTCATGTCTCTTCTCCTTGATTCTGATGACAGTCCTTCTAAACTACCTCCATTTGCTCTCTACATACTTGATTACTCATCCTCCATACAATTTTATAGCTTATTTTGACTTTACGGTGATTCACTCCTAAATTGATTGCAACTCAAGAAGATTCTATGAGGTAAGTTTACATTTACATGGAGGTGAAATTACATTCACAAAATAATAATACCTCATGCTTGTTTCAACAAGTTTTAAACTCCTTACATTTATTATTTTTACCCTTATTACTCATGCTAAAACATTCAAATTTTCAAACTACTCATTTTGGAGGGAAAATGAGTTTTGACTCCCATTGACCTAGAATAGAAAAATTTGACTCTTTATCGACTCCTAGAACCTCGTAATACATTATTTAATCATTTTCGACATATTTACAACATTTACACTGAGTGTTTATGATGATCTTGCATAAGAGGATATCCATAACTTAATGGTTTTATAACAAATATCTAGAGCACCTCCAAGCAAGCATGAAACCAAATATATAAAAAATAATAATTCGAAATATATTCAAGATGAAACAAAAGTCTCAAATGGGTAGGAAAAAAACGAAGAAAGGGGGTTTGATCATTTTAACTTAAAATGTGCCTTGTCCATTGGGCCAATCCTACAAAGTTGAGATGAAGGAGTCAAAAATAGCACAAGAATCACTTCAGTTTACACAACTACTTCACTTCCCCACAATTCAGATAATTAAGAAACCACATACACTGATATTTTCTTAATTATCAAACCATTACAACTTAGAGTTTAAAATATGGCATTATATAAGCTTTTTGAGAGCAAATGAAACTATAATTTCACAATTATTTTATAATTAAGTGCTTTGGTGATTACACATCCGACTTATACACTAAATTACCAAATGAAAATTTTAATAATTTAAGTGAATGCACTCTAACCCAAATAATAACTTCCATCTAAATCCACTATCTTATTTATTGCTTAGCAAAACATACATAGCTACTCTCTTAAACATTCATTACAATGTCTTTGAACCAATTATTTCTAATATTAACTTCAACACCTAAAACAAAGATGAAACCAAAAGGTATTAGAGACCCATCTAAGAATGGCAAGCTAAAATATGATCAAATGAAGATCACGCGTCATCTATTTATACAATTAAGAGAACATTCCATAATGGAATTGGAGGGAAGTTCAGAGCTTGAGAACTAATGAGAAGAGAAGATAAAACATGCATAGATTGATCAGTGGCTCCATTGTTGATCAAATGACACATAAAACCAATTGGCATTTAATTTAAGATCTCAAGTTTACATTCACATTTATTGAGAAGCATCGTACTCTTAAGAAGCACTGATGGAGGCCCACGTGTAGTGCCCACCTATTTTTGTACTCTCATTTTGAGCTATTAAGACTCATTGTATCTAGACTATCTCTTTTGACATGGACATTATTGTTATATTCTTATAGACATTGGGCTTTTGTCACTCTATGTGACCCGCCTACACCCCGCATGCAAATAAAGTCATTAAACATATAATTATAAGCATAACCTAAGTCACTACCCTCACTCCTATTCACATTTTTACCCTACACCCACCCCCTCGTAAACTCTACTTACCTACCTTAACCTCCATAAAACCTCCTAAACCACCCCTAACCCATCTAAACCCATTTTTACCCTCATTACCCAACTCCCCAACATCCTAACCTCCTCACATCGCATCCCCACCCGTGAAATCCTAACTTGGAGGTGGTTAAAACCACTTCAGTGACTTTCCACGACTTTTACGGATCGCCGACAATCCTAACAAATCGTCAACGATTATAAATAGAAGCTTAGAGCTCTGTTTCAAGGTCACAAAATCATTGTAACAAAAATTTTCTACTCTAGGAAGCTAAACGACTCTGCTACGTGTATTCAGACATCATCAAGGCCTCTGTCACATCATCAGAACGCTCCTTAAGATTTTGTAAGCCTCCCACATCATCATCCCATCCGCACGTTCAAGGTAAACATATCTTCATATCTTTGTGTTTTCAATTTACATACGCATTAGATACAAAGTTAAAACAATCATTACACTCTCTGTTTCTGTCATTTTAACACTTTATCAAAGTATCAACTTTTCACAATCAGAATCACCGGTGATCTTATTAATTGCCCATGATTCCGGTGAATCATCGGCGATCTCTATTTAAATATTCATTTTATCAATTATTCCATCTTTATCATTTTTTTATCAATTTGTTTTGGTTTTTGTTTGCAAACATGTCTATTCTCTAGATGGCGAGTTCGGTCCTTCACACCCCATCACTATCATTTACGACCTTCCACTCATCCAACAAATGTTCATCTGGGAACAATTTGATATCCTCCATGAACTTACCTTCGCATGTTATCACATTCACACCAAACATCGAAGACATTGAAGATCATGTCGAAATCATCCAAGAGTGAGAAACAATGAAGAGTATTGATCCAACTACTTGAGGACTTTGAACTTGCCGCCACTCTAGCTGGGCCACTTACGAAGCCGATTAGGGCCTCACTCCCCCTTGAATTCTAGCTTTTTATCGTTTTCATCTATCTTATCATCATCAAAATAACTTAATTATATAAAATGAGTTCACACCCTTGAGGAAGTCCCTTTGGATTATTGGGATCGACCTTTCTTTGAGCAACTCGTTATCATATTTATCTAACATCCTTTGTTTAGTGTCTTTGATTACAAGTCTTCTTACTCAACAAAAGGAGGAATTTTTACATTGTTTGCACATCCCATCATCCCGACATTACGATTGTCATCACGAGTATCGTAAACCACCGCTTATTTGAGTTTATGGTATTTTTGCATTTAATAGCACTAACTCGAAAATCACCCTAAAAAAATTCTATTATTTGATGTGACACTACTTCTTGATATCATTTTTTACGGCACTAGGATGTTAACTTTTGTTGAGTTATCTATGTGGCACACAATGCCAATTTTCATTGATAAGTTATTGTGTTATGATGATATCATGATTTGATTTGGGCATGATCTTGTATTGTTATTGGATCCGAACTTGATGCATGGTCATAAATCGTCTCATTATGTTGATGATTCATTTTATGATATATTACTTAGTTAGCATGACTAGTTATGGATGATTGATTGTGATGTATATGTTTTTAACATATTTTGATTATCATATTGGGCAAATATGAGGTTTTCCTTGAGTGTGTAGGTGATGGTATTTGGTCATGGGAGAACATGGGATTCAGGGAACATAGTCCAACTAGCACAAAAAGGCCCTAAAGGCCAAACCCTTCCTCTCTATCGATTATGACATCTCATTTCTTCATGTTTGTACCATGTCGTATGTTGGATTCCTTGGGCTTGTGATTGTTAGTCTATTCCTTCTATCATTGTGATGTATGCTTATGTTGTATAGTTCTTTGTTTAAATTTCTAATCCCTCTTGGTTAATGTTATCTAGTGTTTCATGTTACCTTTTGTGGTTTCTTAGCATCTCATGTGGCTTGGGATGTTGTGTAAGGGTTAGGAGGGATTAGGCCACCTAATTGCCCCTCCTAAATGCAACATTTTTTTCAAAGTCAAATTTTGAAAAAATATGTCATTTAGGAAGGGTAAATGGAAAGCAAATGACTTCATTTGCATTAAAAATATGCCCTAGCCCACATCCCTATGGGAGGTGGGATATTTTCAATGCAAATGAGGCCCATTGACTCACTTTTCCCCTTCTCACACACTTCAAATTGATGGAGTTTTGATTCTTGGGAATGTTATAGGAATTGGAAAATTATTATGATTACTTGGAGTCTATTTTTGATTTCCTTTCTTTTAATTTTGGTGCAATTTTGGAGCATGTTTATTGGATGGAATTTTGGTGGAGGGTGACACTTGTCACCCTCCCATTGGTTGTCTTGAGTGCCATTCTTTTCTTATTAATCCCTCATGTTTATGGTGAGGGGGTTCTTTAGGTTCGAAAATTTTGAGGAGAGCTTGGTGTTGGAAAGCTTGGAAAATCCTTTGGAATTCTTGGTGAGCATTTTGGATTGGACTTGTGCTTGAGTGCAAGGTAGGATCTTGCACACCTTCTTGTTCTTAATTGAATTGTGTTTTTGAAATTGTGTATATGATTTGAATTTTACAAATGAAATAATTTGAATGTTTTTCTTGTTTTCTTTTGGTTACTCCACCCACCCTTGAGGGTGTGGGTTTTGGAGATGGATGGGAAGAGGGAGGAATTCCTCCTTGTCACTTTCTATGCTTATTGATAAGCTTGAAATATTATTCTTTTGTTTTAACCCACCTACATTTGGCTTGTAGGTAGGGATGAGTTTCCATTTGGTTTGAGAATTCAATCCTAACCCCATCAAGAGAACACAATGTTTGAAAATATTTCATGGGGAGGGACATGGAGGGATAAGGGGAGAAAATTTGGAGAGATAAGGGGTGCTTGTTTTATGGAGAGATACGATGGAAAATTTTTGTTTTACATGGAGTTTTTGGCTACACAAAAAAGTGGATATTCATTCCCTCTTCCCTAATAAGAAACATGGTGCTTCTTAGCTGATTTACCTTGGTTGAAATTGTGTTTGTTATGTTAAAACCAAGTATTAGAATGTGTCTATTTACATTTATTTCTTCCTAAGTGCTAGTTGGTTGTGTTGCCTCTTTCCCATGGGCTTAGGGGGAGGCTAACATGCCACCTTGGATCCCTTGGTGGCATGTAATGATGTCAAATGGTTGGGTGGTCAACCAGGCTCATTCTCTTGATCTTTGGAAGATTTTATTCTTGTTGTTTGGAGTTAGATGGAGCTGATTAGAAGTTGCAGGTTGCAGTTTTGTTCTTGTAAAAGAGTTCATATTTTGGAAAAAATGGACATGTTGTCTCCACTTCAAGTGGAGGGATTTTAAACTTGCATTATTATTTAGTATTCCTTCTTATAGTCTAAATTTAAAGATATTAAATTGCTTCCATAAAAATGATCTATTTCAGAATTGTCCCACTCGTCCCCCACACCCCCTTCCAAACCCCTATGGGGATGTGGTGCATGCCACAACACACGACTGTGGCATGGTCCACAACCTCTCCCCTCCCCACTCGCCACCGCCACTCCATAATCACGACCATTGTGTCTCCCAAACAATGATTCAGGCCCGCATCTTGTAGATAACTTTGACTTTTGGGCCTTAAAGCAAAGTGGCCAACATTCCATTACTTCTCCAATATATATATATATATCCTAAGTTTCAAATAACACATTGTTCAGAAGAGGAACTCACTTCTGAGACAAACTAGAATAAAATAAATAAACTAATGAGGAACAAAAAAACTTGCAGTCCGTTTTTGGATCAGTTAGAAAATAATGGAGTTATGATCCCCGATAAACAAAACAAACTCCGTGTATGCACGTAACGAAGTTAGACATGTAAAAAAATGAAAAATGATTTGAAACCTTCTTGAATCTCTTGGTTTGGCTCCTCCATTGCGCTTCTCCCTTGCAAAACAAGAGAAAAATGAAAACAAAAACAAATACTTGAACACCCGAATGGAGGAGAAAGAAAGGAAAAATGAAACAAAAGAGTTTAGGTTTGAAAATATATCCTCATAAGTTTAATTTTTAGGGTTTAGCCCATCCTACGGTGGAGCTTGATTTAAATCTAAGGGCTATAATTTAATGTGAAAATGACTTAAGTCTTATAGTTGCACTTTACAATGGGTCTTAAAATTAAAATGTATTATTATGGAAAAAGACTTATGTTATATGGTGACAATTTATTAATTAAATGTATTAACTAATGTGACTTAACCTTCCACTTTTGAACCATGGTCATATTTTATTCTTGGTCTCCCACGAATGCTAAAATCATTCTCGTGTCTATTAACTAATTGGTTGAAATTCAATTTAACCTTGTCTTTCGTCCCAAGCACGACAATTTTATCGCCAACAAATTTTGTAACCTTATCTCCATCATGATATAATTATCGTCAACATTTATAAAAATATTAAGCTGTAAAATCTTCCTAACATGTGAAAGCAATGTAATGTATGTACACACAAAATCACACACTTGGGTACATTTCTAGGTCCTAATCACATACTTGCATTCATATGATTCTTGAGCAAGAAAAGTACTTATTGACCACTGTCATTGGCCATTTTGATTTCTTTCTGGTTTCCTTCTTGGTCTTACACACTTCACTACCGGATACAACTTTCATTACTCCACCTTTCTTGGCTCTGGACATTAGCGCGCCAGACGCGCCCGTCCCCTCAGGGCGCCCGACCTCTTTGTATCTTACTCACCACTTTTGGGCCTCTTCTAGCCGTTTGGCATCTTGTTTTCTTATGGGTCGGCCTTTTAATGGTTAATTATGAAATTCAAATAAGGAAATCATATAAATATAATGCTATGTGATAAAATTAAAGGACCAAGATCTAAGAATCTATTACCATCACTTAAGGTTGCATCCAAAGGCATTATAAGAGCATCAAAACATCCATCTAGCTTCACTCAAGGGACAAGGGACTGCTAATTCTGCATACACGCATAAGAGGGGAAGTTTATTTTGTTCCATCCACACATCTACTTACATTGGTACATCTAGCTATCACTTGGTATCAAGTGCATTGTGCACAAGAGCTTCCTATGGCACGATTTACAAACACACTCACTAGAACTACATGAAGTCTGAAATGTAGTGCAACGCCTGGATCGTAAGTTCACTCAGTTAGGTGACTGTCAGGGTCAGTCGAATCCCCATTTACATATTTTCTTTTCTAGGGTTTGATGTGTTTTAGGGATTTGTAATATATCTCTTTCATTGCAAGTTATAGGTGACATTTGTGAACTTAGTGCTACACAAAGGCGATCAAAGGTGAAGGTCAACGAACATCAAATGACCCTACAAAAACCGGTTTCAAGGTTTCGTGTAAACCCTGGTGCCTAGGAGCCCTAGTACTAGTCTAGGCACCCTACTCCTGGATTGATCCAAATCTCTTGCAATTTTCTAGGTTCTATTGCGACACTCCATGTTCCAGTTCCAATAATTTTCTAGCTTCGCACACCTCTAGATTTATCATGAATCAACTAAGTCTTTTCTCGTCTTTCTTGCACTTAGGGTTTTAAATTATGTTGTTTATTGCTTGTGTCACATTATGTACTTCATTGCTATATTATTGCATGTGACTCTAAAATATCCTATTAGGGTTTTACAAAAGTTATTTTTTAAAATCAACACCAACTCTCCACCGCGTATTAGATATTGCGACACAGTCGCCACAACGTGTTAGCATTAATTCTCATTGGACTATTT
>CM031233.1:87509316-88041816 GCA_018340775.1 Taxus wallichiana var. yunnanensis | reverse complement strand
ATTCCTTGGTTATTCACAAAACCTCACTCAGGACGCACATGGTCACCCACTACCTCCATTCACTGATGAGGAATAAGCTATGGGCAACTAAAAATTATGCTTAGATGGTGCTTTACGCGACCAACCTGACACTATTTCTTATCAAGTTTTAGATCCAACACCTTTTGGCTTTGACTATGATAATGACGATCCTTTCGATGACATTACTTGAACATTCTCATCCTTCATATACCTGGGGAATCACACTTATCCCCCATACCTCTAACAATAACACACATATTACATCTTCATAACATCAAAGCTAGACATTCAACACTCATACTTTGATTTTTCCCGATGATGCACTCTTGTGCTTTGGTTCACACTTGATTGTTGAGGGCATCTTATATACATGAACCTTATACAATGCACCGTTGACAATACACATCAAATCTTCACACATCATACATTTTTCTACATATACAATCTTCCATCTACTCATTATCATCCACACTTCGTGCTTTGCACACCTATACATCGTACACATTCTACACACTACATTATTATACATTTTACATTATCCACATCTTCGACATCACACTCACTTTGTGTTTCCATACATATATAATTTGAACATCTTGAATGAGACACTACACATTCCACATTACACATTTCACATGTCACACACCTATGACATATTCTCCACCACACCTACTACACATATTACACATCTTACTCATCTACTTATACGCACTACACTCACTACCCGATGACACACTCTAGTTCAATGGTTCATACTTGAATGCTGAGAGTCTAAATCAAAATTGAACTTCACCTTATCCCACTTGCATCATTCTACACTTTGATCTTCACAATCAATCAATCAAGATTTTACTATATTATGTTACATTTCATCCATCACTTTATTCACACATACCATGATATACGCTTTGTGCTATATCATCACATTTTGTGGATCTCGGCCTAGATATGTGTCTCCAATGTCAGCAAACTTAGAAGTGATGCATGACTCTGCTGTGCTTTCTTTTTCATCCCGCTTTGCCATGGCTGAATCTGTCTTTGTCTGAGCAATTCTTTTCTCTTTATTCGGCCAGAAATTCTTCACAATCGGTGCAGATCTAGATATTTATTCAGATTCAGAGGATATGTTTAATGTATTGGACATTGATTTAAGCTCCCTTTTTCTTATAAAAGCACTGTAATGAATTCCTCGGAATTAATTCGAGACAAAGATGGCAACCGAACATGAACACCTGGATTTTAATTATAAAAATTTGCATATATCAAGCTCTTTGCCCCAAAAATTGATGTTTTATTTGCATGCAAAGCAAACATGAACTTTACCAAATCCACTCGAGCACATGTACCACTATGTAGACAATTAATCAAACACAATTCAAGCTCCTTCAATCCTAGGCGCCAAACTTTGAAGCTTCCAAGCAGTGGAAAATAAACTTCAATGCAAAAATCCTCCTTCCTTGGGTGCCAAAACTGTATCCGGGCTGCACTTCCTTGCTATTGAATTAATTAATTCATCCTTATGAAAGCAACCATGCTTATATAATTCTCATCATTCTATAATTAATTATTTCCCCTCCTATTCCTGGCAATTAATTAATTAATTAATAACTTTTCTCTTCAAATGGGATGCCTATTTTGTGTATGCTCATGGCTACCATTAAATAAATTAAATTTATTTAATATTAGCTCTCTACTTCAATTCACTTTAGCTTCACAAATGTGCTTTGACCTCATCTACTAAAAATATGAATTAATTACATCAATTAATACTTTAAAAAGTATTATTTCTCCTCAATATGGGTCGACTTTTTAGCATGAGAGAAGGCTACATTAAATAAATTAAATATTAATTTTAGAATTATATTTACAATCTTCTTTATCCTTTCATCATGTGTTGACTTTTCCTCATGCTTGGGCACCAAAATTGGGTGAATAAATATTATTAAATGCATTATTATTCACCCAAGGTGGGTCACACTTTTTGGCAAGGGTGAATTCTATTTTTAAAAGTCAATTTCTAATGGGATTATTCACCCTGCACCGCAGCTCTAAAAATCCCATGATCCACTAAATTTGTTTGACTTTCATAATGGGATTTTTACCCGTAAGGTAGGTAAAAATTCCCATCAATGCCTTAAGTGATTTTCTTTTATTTCACAATGAGAATTTTCACCCTGTAAGGCAAGTAAGAAATTCCCGCCTTCCTGCTACCTCTAATAATCCCATCATGACTTAAGTGGCTCTGCTTTTATGGGAAAAAGTAACCTTAGGTAGGTATAAAATTTCCACTCGCTACGCTTCCGAAAATCCCATGATCCTTAAACTCTTTTTCCAAAAATGTGGCCTGCCTAGAAGAAGTTTTTTCGTGCATGACTTCGTCTTTTCAGAGAGATCTAGACCTCCTGTGCGAATTCCTTTCCGCACAACGTCCATAGGTGATCTCTATATACTCCAGAAAAGAATCAGACCAAACCAACAAAGGAATTGATCCAGAGAAATTTCACAGAAAATGAAATGGGAAAACACCAAAAACACAAAACGTTGCCAGAAGTCACAAATAAAGCCCAAGATTCATTCTTGGTTAAAACCCTACTGGTATATGGGAATATTGACATGTAAGACCACAACAGGTTAAACCAGAGCACAATTTGCCTCAAATGGGGCTCAAAATAATTAAATACAAATTTCCCGTAGGAAAACCCTAGCGATAGAACATAACGATTTCGGGCATCTGGGTATTTGGTAAAAATGGATAATATGGCTCCTTGAGAATATCTTGACACATTATAGAAACGTTCTGGCAATAAAAACACAAAACGACCCACTATTTTAAAAGAACATTTTTTTAAACATGGGGTAGTCTCAGATTTCAGAGTGAAATCTAGGGACATCAATCACCTCCGTCTCTGTGGACATCTTTGCCTCTGTCAAAATGAAAAGGGTAAAGATGAGATCCCAACATCTCTAGTTTTGTATCTTGTCTTTGGGCACGAGGTCAAGCAAACAAAAACAACACAACAAAAAAACAAGGAAAAAAACAAAGTTTTATTTATATACATATAGGTTTTACCTTGCTTTTTATGTTTGGAAAAGCTTCAGATGTTGCCCGTTAAAAGGCAATGGTAACTCAATTCCATCCTGGTAGGCAAGGAAGAAAGTATCCATTCCGACATCTCTTTTGATCATGAAGGGCCCTTTCCAGAGTGAATTATATTTTTGTGCATGCCCTTCGGTTCATGTCTCATGTCCCACCAGAGTACCTAGTCTCGATCTCGAACTTCCTTTCTTTGGCCTTCTTGTCAAATATCTTGGGCAAGTCTTTATCAACTTCATCTGGTGGTGGCTCATCCTTTCTTTTCTCCGTGGCGAGTAAATCTTCATGAACTTCCTCCGTACTCAATTATTTATTCTGCATTTTCGAGGAAGAACTATCACCATCTTCTTTGTTCTTATTCAGGTACCATGATCATGCTTGTCGAAAGTATTCACTAAGGAAACTAAACCCTTGGGGATTTTGTTACCTTTTGGTTGGATTGCTCCACTATTGTCATCATAACACGTATCAACTTTTTTCCGTGACCGTTTGTCATGGTAGTGATTTACTTCCTTCAACATGCAGACATGAAGATGTTCGTTTTTCATCATTGAAAGTCTGCCATTGTTCAACATTATCAGGGACTTTGGGGCTGTATACCATCTCCACTTTATAGTTTCCTTGTTTGAATATGGAAGGTGGTTTATCCGGATTCAATAGTGTACTTTGTGATTGCCAAAGAATTTGTCTTGGAATTTTGATTGGTTGGAATGGAGTTGATAGAGAAGGCTACAAAATCGAATGTGGCAGAAAGTACTCTATCTCTATAATGCTTCAACTTGTCTCTTTTGACTTGACTTTGCCCTCGAACCTGCTTTACTAGAAGTTCAACATCTCCTTGGGATTTGAGGAGTTTTACTCCTTTATTTTTAGCTTGCTCCATTCCTAGCAGCAATGCTTCATATTCCGCCATATGATTGGTGTTCTCGAACATCAACTTGTGGGAGTATGGGAATATCTCATGATCTGGAGATATTAGTAGAATGTCGGATCATGTTCTAAAAGAACAACTGCCTTTAAACTCCAACGTCCAAACTTTTTCCTCTTCTTGTGGTGGATCTAGTTGAAGTTCTGGTTCTGGGGCGTCTTTATCCATTTCCAAGAAATAGACCCCATGGTCAGATTCCTGAAAAATAATCTGAGATCTAGGATCCTCAGATTTTGTAACCATGTACTTAGACTTCGTTTCCGGCTCCAACTTCTGATTAATTACTTTGATAGGAATATGAGCACAAGACCAATCCATCTTTACTTCTCCTCCTAGCTCTTTACAAAAGTTTTCGCTCAAGAACATCCTATAGGTGGAGACAGGAATATCTGCAACTAGGATTGTCATATTTAATCTTTTATTAGGAAAAGTCACAAAACAGCTTGTGCATCTTTGATTTGTCCAATTAAAGGGACTTGTCTCTCCATGGAGTAGCACCTTCTATGGTCTTCGGTCAGGGTAAGCCCAAGAGCATCTGCAACTTTAGCTGGCATGACATTGTCAGAAGCACCTAAATCTAAAATGCAGTTGTTTAACTTGAAACCATTAAGCAATAAGGAGACATAGAAAGATTCTACTCTTTCAGAAGATAGTGAGGATTTAACAACTGCAATGTTGTTCTGGGGAGGAGTATCTTTGGGCTTAGGCAAAAGGCCATTTGATGCATTAGATGGTCTTGGTGATTGTACATATTTGACTAGCCTATTTAACTGCTCAGGAAAGGCTCTCAAGTATTCAACTTCTGACATTTGAACTCTAGTTTTCTTAACATGATAAATAATGTCAAAAGAAGAAATAGATTCAGATACCTGAGCTACTTTCTGTGGTTGAGATGAAGAACTTACATTCTTATTTCTAGGAGCTAAGGAAGAAGGTAAAGGGCTGCCCCTTCTTTGTTCATCAGTTAATGCCTCATCTTGATGAGTTTGTGATCTTGTAAATTGCATATGTATGACCATGATCATCTTCATGAAGCTTCTCATCGTCATGTTCAGATTTGTAGTTTAGGTAATTAATGTTTGAGTTTAAAGACCTACAAAATCATCATCCTCAAGCCGATCTAATCACTTTCCGGTCTTCTTCATTCATCTCCACATTATTTCGGGAGAGCAATTTCAATTGCTAATCTTTGGGAACTAGCATGCGGTTCTGCTGTTGTTGAAATTCGAGCAGGCGATTGAATGTTGCCTTAAGCCATTTGTTTCTTCATATGCAACATCTCATTCACCAATTTTTGCATAATGAATCGGAATTAGTAGTAGAGGATAAACTTTCAACTCTGAAGTGTTGCTCTTTATCTTTCCAACCATGATGAGGTCGTCTTCAATTTCAACCACCATGTTTTGAGCCGCTAATAAGTCAACAGACGTGTCTTTTCATGACTGATAGCTTACTTTGTGAAGTAAAGCATTGATGAAGAATATAATTTGATTCTTGTCATTGAGAGAAGCGTAAGCTAGAATTTTGTATAGTAATCTTTGAAATTTTGCAATAAAATCCCCCATGTGCTCATGTGGCCCCTTTTTCAACCGAGTGAGTGAGTTATCAATGTACTCGGAATCTTCACCGCCTGAATCTTTTCATGAATGCATCTCTCATAAGGGCCTAGTCATGGTTATGGTGCATAGGGAGCTAGCCGTGGGTAGAACCATTCACCACCAAGTCATATAGAGTCTGGACGAAAATTCTGATAGAGATATCTTCATGATCGATTTCCACTACAAGAACTCCACAGATATGAAAACGCAACCAAGTGGTCATCTGGATTCTCGCTTTTTCCATCTCCAAAGAATTTTGGAAAAATTTCTCATCCCTTTAGGTAGATCATACATGTGAGTCGATTCAAAGGTCCAAAGGTGCACATGTCATCACCAATCCGACACTATGATAATTCTTCACCGAACTCCTCGTGCTATGATTATTTACTAATGCATGCCTTTAGTTTGGTGGATGTAACTGAAACAAAACAACAAATAACACAAGAATACCATCGACTATGATAAGACTAATGATGACAAATCTAAAATATCAAAGTAAATTATAATATTAACATGAAATTGTTACAATCTCACCCATGAGGTGCTTCAACAAGACTATGGGAGAAACTTTACAATTACACCTCTCGATGGCTTCTTCAACACACCTTTAACTGATGGCTTCCTTTGCACACTTCCTACAATATTTCTCACTACTTCTTTCTATGCTAAATGAGGGGGGTGGCCTCTCTATTTATAGAACTTCTAGGCTTATCCATCTTATCTCTAAGATAGGATAAGAAATCCACTCTAACGAATCATATTCCATACCTTAACTCTTATCTGTACATGTAAGCTTATCTGTTAAGATAAGATAAACCTTATCATTTTACATGGGTTCCACATTTTTAGACTTTTTACAAATAAAATACACAAAATATTTATGACCTCACTCCTTGTCTTTATTACCAATATAATATTTCTAATTCCTAATCATGTAGACCCTACTTCTCTAATTACCCAAACTTTGACATTTTAACATTACCGACCACTTACGACAAATATTTACTTTTTACAACATTCCTATTGTACTTTGATCAGTACCGTACTCCACATTATTGGCGACACCGTACGAACGACGCCATTATCTTCTATCAGACGCTACTACTAATTATACTTAACAACATCCTATTCCTAATACATACATTAATGAAATAGAAATTATGGAGGAAAATTTTAGTGTCGACATCTTCCTTCTAGCTTCTACTCCGTCCCCTGAGTAGACTATTCGGTGCTTGGAAAATCTTCAACTTGTCGTGGTTGACCCATTTCGTAATGGGAGTGCCATCCAATTCCTCCACTTCAGTATGTACCATTTTCATGCACACTACTATTTTGTAGGGCCCCATCCATTTTGGAAGAAATTTTCTCTCTTCTTCTTTTTTGTATCTGAATCATATACTAGAACCAAGTCATTCACATGAAATGGAGACCACCGGATCTTTTGATCAAAGTATTCCTTCTCGCTTCATTTTCTTCTTATGGCTTGTATCCTTTGCTATTTCTCTCATTTCCTCCAAAGAAATGAAGATGTACTAACCTTTCTTTTTATCGAATCACTTTCATCCATCCTTTCATTTTTCATAACTCTCACAAAGTGGGAATATCAAACTCAATAGAAGAATCGGATCAATGCCATAGGCCAACCGAAATGGGGAGTATCATGTTGCTGATTTTGATGTTGCTCTATATGCCCACAATGCTTTGCATGAATCCTTTTATCCCATTTATGTACCTGCAAGGCCGCATCTTTTGGCTAGAATTTGACACAACACAAAATTTGTTCGTTTCCACCGCCCATTTGTGCTTGGTTTCAGTATGTTGTTGCCTTCCCGTGCTTAATAGAAAACTTATTGACTAGGCTTCTACCACCTCATTAATGAAGTGGCTTCCTTGATCTGTTATAATTTCTAATGGACAACCAAATCGGTGACAATGCGTTCATATATGAACTCGCCACTTCATCCATGGAAGTGTTTTCAATGGCCTAGCTTCAACCCACTTGGTTAAATAATCTGTGGCAACTACAATATACTTATTTTGGCGTGATGTATTTGGAAGTGGACCTACAATGTCTATTCCCACTTTTCAAAGGGACCAAGTGGAAGAATAGGACATAATGGAGTGATGAAGTCTTACTGTTACCATGTGTTTGACAAATATCACATGTCTTACAATAATTATAACAATCTTTAAAAAGAGTGGGCCAAAGTGATAACCCGCATCCAAGATCCTTCTTGCTATAAGTTGTCCAGAGAAGTGCCCTCCACATGTACCATGGAATTCTTCTAGCAGCTCCTTTCCTCGATCACGTCCAATCGCTCTCTCAGATTGTCCATCAGTCCTATTCAAATAATGCTCCATGCAGAATAGAATATGGACGATCGGCTTGAGTAATCTTTCTCTTAGTCTTTGCATCGGCACCATCAGAAACTTGAATTCATTCAGATAATTCCAAATATCTATGTATTCACTAGGGATTGTGTCAAGGGAGAACAATCGCATCGGGAAAATCATCATCATCACAAGATGATCCTAAACCATCATAGGCTCGAGAGAGTGCATCCGCATTGACATGCTTCTTTCCCGCCTATCTATAATATCAAATTCAAATTTTGTAGCAAAATTATCCATCTTGCTATCCTCCTCGATGGGTTAGGCTTATTGACAATATATTTTAGAGCTCGATGATCATACAACTATAAATTTTGACCTAGCAAGTAATTTCTAAACTTCTTTACAAAGAAAAATGATAAGCTGTGAGCCTTTTTTAGCTACAATATAATTTACCTCAAAGATCGCTCATTTGTCTCCGCTCCCAAAGTAAATTGGATGTTCATTCCCATTTTCATCATTTTGGCTCAAAGTACTTCCTAGTGCCGTATCCGAGGCATCGTTGTACACAATGAATGGCTTGCTCCAACTGATTCTTCAAAAACAGTGAAGACACCAGTGGCTTCCTTCAGCTTGTCCAAAAGCTTCATGCGCCTTATTTCCCGGTTCATAAGTAACATCCTTCTTCAAGAATCGGTTAGTGGTCTGTGCAATTTTGAGAAATTCTTGATGATGAACCTTCTATAGTAACCACATGGCCTAAAAATGATCTCAACTTACTTCTATTAAGAGGAAATGGTAAATCTTTGATTTTTGAAACTTTATCGTGATCGCACCAATACCATCTCTCGGATACAACATGCCCTAACAAAACGCCTTTAGAACATCCAAAGACACACTTTCAGTAGGGTTTAGTGAGGCTTGTGCTTCATCTAACCTTTGAAATGTTGTCTCCATTTGGTGCAAGTGGTCCAACTTGCTCCCATAGATGTAAAAATCATCCGTAAATACTCGATGAAGGTCCCAATGTAGGGTTCGAACACCCTATTCATCAAATGCTAGAATGTTGTTGGGCATTACACAATCCAAAAGGCATAACTCTATAGGCAAACGCTCCTCAAGGAGTGGTGAACGTGGTCTTCACCTGATCTTTTCTCTGCTATACGAACTTGGTCAGAAAGCTTATATCCATCAAAGAAACTATAAGCACTCTGGCCGCCTACTTCGCCCAAGATCGATCCGAAAATGGAAGAGGGTAATGATCCTTCTTTGTTGCCTTATTGAGCTTCCTGTAATAAACACAAATGCGTAGGTTCCCATTCTTTTTTATTGAGATCACAATGGGAGAAACCCATTCAATTCTCCACAAGAAATATGAATCCTACATTCAAGCAACTTATCTATTTCTTCTTTTACAGTCTTGGAAAAATTAAGATTCATTCTATATGGCATTTGCTTTATGGGCTTAGCACCATCTACCAGCTCAATACAATGTTCTACCCAACTTACTTGACGGAGTTCCTTGTAATCAAAAGTGAATAGGTGTATGTACCTTCGAAAGAGCTGGAGGTAGGATTCCTTCTCACTCTCCATCACAGCATCACCAATCTTTATTTGTTGGAGACGATCATCAACTTCTTCTTCAGATAATTTTATGGGGTCATGAGTTGGTGTGACTGGAAGGATATCCATGACTGAAACATCCACCTCGCTTTCTTCATCTTCAGTGTCCACTTCACTGGTACTAGAGTAATCAGAGGATGTCCAATCATCAGTTTCATCACTTGAATCCACAAAGTTCGCTTTTATGATGTCGAGGATCACGTTTATCTTCATCCTCTCTCTACCACGTCCAAGTGTCATGAAACCTTCATTCCAGTAGTTTCTCGCATGAACTCTCCTTAGCCATGGTCTTCCCAAAGCAAAGATTGGGTACGCAGCAGCACCATTTTTCATCACCCGAAAGTCTACCACACATACAACACCCATAATGATATTGCCACATTTGAAACTACACCTTTCGGTTTAGTTTTTCCTTATTTAATGACCTTAACATAAGTGTCAAGGGCGATCAATTTTTAAACCCAACATATTTCATTACAGACTTGGCCATTACATTAATCGCAAAGACCTCCATCAACTAAGACATCATGAATTGAAATACCATTACATAATACCTCACTTGTGGAGCATAGGGATCCGCCTCGCCTCCAAAACAGGGACCTCAACCTCCTTCCTTCTTCGAGCATTGAGTCCACCTCGCAACTCCCACCTCTTCTCGAAGACATAGCCAAGAGTTGACCATATGTAATATTTGCATGTGCCTTTGGACAGATCTTCCAAGATGGAGTATGGTCATTGCCCTCGTGAAATCAGAAAATCCTACACACCCAACTTTCTTCTCCTATGTTTCTTACTAGTTTCTTCTTTCATCTTCTTAGGATCATTTCCATCTTGATTATCTTTTTTTCTTTTTTTTTGTTACAAACACATCTACTTCATTATTTCTGCTCTTATCTACTACATCAAAAGAATTCACAGGTGTTTTTCCTTTATCATTATCTCCTTTACCAGATGTAGAAGCTCTATCTGGACAATTATACTTATAATGACCCTTTTATAACAACCATAACAAACAACTTCGTAAATATTTCTTTTTGGACCTCTATCTCCTCCCCGAGAACTAAATTCCTTTCCTCAAGAAGATTAATAGTTAATCGACCCATATTTTTGAGCAGATCTTCATACTTAGTAGATGTAGTAGGAGAAATATTTGTGCTCACCGGGAGTGGTCAGGATTCGGGACCAAAGGTGTTGGTGTAGGCTCTACTTTAGCAACAATTTCTTTGGGCTCCTCTTCCATGCTTTCTTCTTGCCTTCTTACAATCTCCTTTTCTTGTTCAATGGTAGCTGGGTGGTCATACTTCACTCGTTGTCTGATCTCCGGCTTCATCCCAAGAATGAAGTGCTTACAGAGGAGATTATCCACGCCATTCATCAACCCATCCGCTAGTCCTTCCTTTCGAATCTGGGCATCGAGCTTCCTCCTTAGCTCTAGAACACGAGCATGATAATCCCTTATCTTCTCATTCGCTCCTTGGGATAGCTTTGTGATCTCGATCATGAGATCTGCATATTTCTGTTGTTCACCAAATTCTTCAAGAAAACTTTCAGTTAATAAATCCCATGAATTTTTCACATTATCACCTAGTGTTTCAAACCACCTAAGTGCGGAACCATCCAAAAAGGTAGGAAAAAATTCAGTCCATTGTTCCCTTCTTATAAGGCCATTACAAATACAAGATCACTTAAACTCTTGAATGAAAGAAGAAGCATCTTCATTAGATTGAGCTGAAAAAATAGGAATCTTTCCCATTTTCAAAAGTAACCACCGTGAAATACCAACTCACAAGTACAATCAACAAGACTTATGTGCACAAATAATTGGAATCACTATACTGAAAGTGACTTTACACCTTCTACTACAAGAAATAGAAATGACCATGGTAAACTATGGTAAAACTTGACTTATCATGCGGTAAAACCGACTTTTTACTGTGGTAAACACTATTCACGGTAAAAAGTGAAGTTACATGCGGTAATACTATTCACGGTAAAAAGTGACTTTATCATGCGGTAAATACTATTCCAAAGCAAAAAGGACTTTACCATGGTAACTACTATTTATGGCAAAAATGACTTTACCATGGTAACTACTATGCACAGAAAAACAAGGTTACCCTCTAATTGATTTTTGACTAAGTGGGAATATCTCTCCGTAAAATCCACTAACGAGGAATGGTTCCAAAGAACGGAACCAAAATGTCATCACCAATCCTAAGCACTATGATAATTCTTCACCGGAACTCCTCGCTATGATTATTTACTAATGCACAACCTTTAGTTTGGTGGATGTAATCGGAAACAAAACAACAACCGAGCACAAGAATACCATCGACTATGATAAGACTAATGATGACAAATCTGAAATATCAAAGTAAATTATAATATTAACATGAAATTGTTACAATCTCACCCATGAAGTACTTCAACAAGACTATGGGAGAAACTTTACAATTACACCTCTCGATGGCTTCTTTCAACACACCTTTAATCGATGGCTTCTTTTGCACACTTCCTACAATATTTCTCACTACTTCTTTCTATGCTAAATGGGGAGGGTGACCTCTCTATTTATAGAACTTCCAGCTTATCCATCTTATCTCTAAGATAGGATAAAAAATCTACTACGACGAATCATATTCCATACCTTAACTCTTATCCGTACATGTAAGCTTATCTATTAAGATAAGATAAACCTTATCATTTTACATGGGTTCCACATTTTTAGACTTTTTACAAATAAAATACACAAAATATTTATGACCTCACTCCTTGTCTTTATTACCAATATAATATTTCTAATTCCTAATCATGTAGACCCTACTTCTCTAATTACCCAAGCTTTGACATTTTAACATTACCGGACCACTTACGACAAATATTTACTTTTTTACAATATTCCTATTGTACTTTGACTATTACCGTATCCACATTATTGGTGACACCGCACTAACGACGCCGTTATCTTTTATCGACGCTACTACTAATTATACTTAACAACATCCTATTCCTAATACATACATTAATGAAATGGAAATTATGGAGGAAAATTTTAGTGTCGACACACCCCATAGAGCAGGTAATGCGGGGGCAAGTGGTGATTTCGCATCATGAAAGGAGCATGTCTTCTCCGAGAGTAGACTTGATGAATAATTCTAGCTGGAATATGCTAAAGATGATCAGATCTAGATGCGTTTGAACTCTTCTTCCTGGTGAAAGAATGGATCTGCCTTCTAACTTGAAAAATCTGAGTCTCGCTAATTTGTGTTGTTCCCCAACGGATTCACCAAAAAATGTTGGCTAGATTTTTGCATAGTTGAAAATCTAGCGTCATGAGATAAATCTCCTCATTTACCGGTGAGGCTCTGTGTCAAATTTGTCAATAAAATATGCTAATATCTATATGGGGGTTTTACTTTAACTATTCAAATTTTTATGCATGAACCATAGCTTGTATAGTTCTGCGATAAATAATGACTATTTAAGAAAGAAAATATTTATAGAAGAAGGGAATAATAAACACGGGAAAAAATAGGGAAGATGTGCAACCCAATCAATAGATAACAGAGTTGATTGCATGCACATAGAAGAAACTAATAGATATCAATGCACAAAATTATAAGCAAAGACAACTTCAAATCTAGATCTAAAATAACACAGTTTATCGAAGATATAAGATAAAAAGCTAGAAAAAATGCACCGTAACAAAAAGTTCTCAGGAATTCTCTCCTTTGTATTCCTTTGCTTCCAAGTGGCTATCGTGGCTTTTAACACAAAGTCTAGAACACAAGAATGTTGCTTACAAATTCTCGCTCCTTTAACCCATAGGTTCTTCCTCTACTTATAACATGTAGAGGGGAAATTACAAATGTGAAGCTTTTAGTTGAATCGACATATGTGAAAGTCGGAAAAGAAACAAGCGACAATCTCCTCCTGGAATTTCTCTTTGCATGACATGCATGATTTACAATGAAGATAGAACCTTCTATTTTGCGCTTGTCACCACCTATCTCCATGTAGTCGACTTCTTCAAATAATGGCTTTTAAACCTATCACTTAAGTTGCATAATTTAATTGATCACTCAATTACTTTATCGAGGAAATAAGATAAAGAAGAAGAAAGAGGAAAGCTGCATCTTGTCCTTTTTCATATTCGCATGCGATTGATTCTCACCAACCTGGATTTCGGGAAGCATTTGATCTGGAAGCAATTTGGATCTAAAAATTTTCTTACGAGTTTTGCCTTTTCCTTGTATTCCTTCTTATCATTGAAGCTTTTGCAGTTTTTCTCTAATACATGCATCAGTGCAATTTTTGTCATAAATAACTCATCATTCTTATTTTTAATTGCATATGAGCAATTAAAAATTCTGGAAAGCACTCCGGGTGAATGCAAATTCAATGAAGGCTTCAACTGGAAGATTGGGAGAACATGCAAAAAGTCCTGGAAGGAATTTTCCACGCACTAACTTCTACACGGGCTGCGTCAGAAACAAGAGGATAAATTTTTGCCAGAAGCTTTTGCAATTATGAGATCTGGATCTGGATCTGGATCTGGGCCTAGATCTATGTCTCCGATGTCAGCAAACTTAGAAGTGATGCATGACTCTGCTGTGCTTTCTTTTTCATCCCGCTTTGCCATGGCTAATCTGTCTTTGTCTGAGCAATTATTTTTCTCTTTATTCGGCTAGAATTCTTCACAACCTAAGTGCAGATCTGGATATTTATTCGATTGGAGGATATGTTTAATGTATTGGACATTGATTTAAGCTCCCCCTTTCTTATAAAAGCACCTGTAATGAATTCCTTCAATTAATTCAGACAAAGATGGCAACCGAAACATGAACACTGGATTTTAATTAAAAATCTGCATATATCAAGCCTGCTACCCCAAAATTTGATGTTTTATTTGCATGCAAAGCAAGCATGAACTTTACCAACTCCACCTGAGCACCTGTACCACTATGCAGACAATTAATCAGACACAATTCAAGCTCCTTCAATCCTAGGCGCCAAACTTTGAAGCTTCCCAACAGTGGAAAATAAACTTCAATGCAAAAATCCTCCTTCCTTGGGCGCCAAAACTGTCCGGGCTGCACTTCCTTGCTATTGAATTAATTAATTCATCCTTATGGCAGCCCATGCTTATATAATTCTCATCATTCTATAATTAATTATTGCCCCTCCTATTCCTGACAATTAATTAATTAATTAATAAGCTTTTCTCTTCAAATGGGGCACCTATTTTGTGCATGCTCATGACTGCCATTAAATAAATTAAATTTATTTAATTTTAGCTCTCTACTTCCAATTCACTTAAGCTTCACAGTGTGCTTTGACCTCATCCACTAAAAATAGGAATTAATTACATCAATTAATACTTTAAAAAGTATTATTTCTCCTCAATATGGATCACACGTTTTAGCATGAGAGGGGGTTGTATTAACCAAATTAAATTTATTTAATTTTAGAATTCTATTTCCAATTTTCTTTATCCTTTCATCACGTGTTGACTTTTCCTCATGCTTGGGCACCAAAATTGAGTGAATAAATATTATTAAATGCATTATTATTCACCCAAGGTGGGTCGCACTTTTTGGCAAGGGTAAATTCTATTTTTAAAAGTCAATTTCTAATGGGATTATTCACCCTGCATCGCACTCTAAAATCCCATGACCCACTTAAGTTGTTTGACTTTCATAATGAGATTTTTTACCCTGCAAGGCAGGTAAGAAATTCCCATCAATGCCTTAAGTGATTTTCTTTTATTTCACAATGGGAATTTTCACCCTGCAAGGCAGGTAAGAAATTCCCACCTGCCTGCTGCCTCTAATAATCCCATCATGACTTAAGTGGTTCTATTTTCATGGGAAAAAGTACCTTCACAGGGCAGGTACAAAATTCCCATCTGTCTGCATTCGCTTCCAAAATCCCATGATCCACTTAAAACCCTCTTTTTCCAAAAATGTGGCCTTCCCTGAAGAAGCTTTTTCATGCATGACTTTGTCTTTTCGAGAGAGATCCGGACCTCTGTGACAAATTCTTTACAGCCGCACAATGTCCATAGGTGATCTCCGGATACTCCAGCAAAGAATCCGACCAAACCTGGAAAAGGAATTGATCCAGAGAAATTTCACAGAAAATGAAATGAGAAAACACTAAAAACACAAAATGTTGCCAAAAGTCACAAATAAAGCCCAAGATTCATTCCTAGTTAAAACCCTACTGGTATATGGGAATATTGACATGTAAGACCACAACAGGGTTAAATCAGAGCACAATTTTCCTCAAACGGGGCTCAAAATAATTAAATACAAAATTTCCGTAGAAATACCCCAATGTGAGAACATAACGATTTCGGGCATCCGGGTATTTGGCGAAAATGGCTAATGTGGCTCCTTGAGAATATCTTAAGACATTACGAAACTTTTCTGGCAAAAAAACAAAAAATGACCCACTATTTTAAAAGTACAATTTGTGTTTAAACATGGGATAGTCTCAAATTTCGAGTGAAATCTAGGGACACCATTACCCGGGACCAAGGGGAAATTAGACATCGATTGATATTTCAACATAGTCTACAAAATCCATACACAATAGATTTTATAGGAAGACAATCGTTAACACATACACACCATCCGTAGTGATGTTTACACACACAAGAAGTAGTTAAAGGTTGGTAGACAACACTAAACAGTTCTCCTACAATTCTTCCATTAAACTAGTGTGATATCGCTTTGAAAACCTTGGCGTCGACATCATCTACAGGATCCTTTCTACACCATTTTCTCATCACGGATCAGGTGCACATGTTCCTGTTTCATTTTCAGTATTTTTATATACTTTACTTACACACTTTTTATATATACATGTGTATTTGACTACTTATCAGATTCTCTTTTGTAGGTTTGTCCGTATGGGAAGCGATAATAAACAACACCAACAATAACAACATCACACACATCGACATCAAGACATCTACACATGTGTTTCCGCCCTAGGCTCATTTTCATCATCACTTTTTACACTTTCTCCTCCTTAGCATCCACGCTTCACGTTTTTATCACTCCACACTTTGTCTAGTCCCTCGGCATGATTTCACCATCAATCTACATGGATATCAGGTATGCATCTCTATCTACTTTATATTACCAAGCTTTTCACTTATCAACATAAAGTGAGGGAATGTAGAGACAAAATCACACACTTTGGTTAATTATCTAGTCATGATTACATACTACTATTCATGTGTTTCCTAAGTAATAAAAGTACTAATTAACCCATGGATTTGGCCACCTTTCTTTGCTTTCTGTTGCTAGTTTTGGTCTTACACCCTTACTTGTTCAGTCTGCATTTTTATTCTTTGGCATTTTTCATCATGGACACTAGCGCCCAACCGGGACGTCAAGCACCAAGCACCCTCGTCCCCTCTCGAGCACCCTCTCCCCCTCGGGCACCCCTATCATCTTTGTACTTTACTCACACTTTTTGGGTCCTTTTTATCCGTTTGAGCATCTTATCTTTTTGGTAGTTATGTGATCATAATAAAGGACCAATCACTAAGCACTATCTATCACCACCTAAGGTTGCATCCATCAAGGCATCTAAGAGCTCTATTTTCATCCATCTAGCTCCATCACAAGGGACACAAGGGTTGGTTTTCTGCATCACACTTCATAGGAGGTAATTTCATTCTATTCCATGCACACATTTACTACATTCTACATCTAGCTACTTGCTCATTATTCCAAGTGCGACACACATAAGATCAACATAGGGCATGATTTCACACACACACAAAAATACATTAGGTCTAAGATTTAGTGCAACACTTAGTTGTAATTCCACCATTGCAAGGCTCACGAGGACATTCGATCCCTCATTCATCGCATCTTTCTTTTTAAAGATTTGATGTCTATTTGAGGGTTTTATAGGTTCATTATTTATTGCGGGTTTCGGGGACCTCAAAATCTTGGTGCGACCTCGGAGTGATCAAAGGTGACTATAAGTGAACACCTTACGACACTTTAAAGGTGGTTTTTTGAGCATTTCCGCATACCCATGCACCTAGAAATAGGTCTAGGGCACCCACACAGGCGTCCTTGTCCCTCTCTATGCGCCCTAGTCCAACTTATCTCCTCATATCTACATTTTTTGTAATCCAATGCGATGTATGTGCTTTTGTATTTTCCAGTTTTCCAACCCTATGTATTCTCCAAAACTTTGCAAATCAACTAAGGCTTCTTACCCTCTCCTTGCACTTAGGGTTTCATAATTTATTACTTAGTTTTCTTGGGTGTATTGTTGTACTTAATTACATATTTATTTTACTACGATCTAGCATTCATATTAGGTATATATTTCATATATAGCTTAATCAAAAGAACACATAAGTAAAGCTCACATAATGAATCAAGTAGCATATAATAATTTTTCCATAAGTGAATAAGTGAGGCCATGACAAAATATATATTGCACTTTGAGATTATTGGGATGGTAAATCAATTTCTTCATGCATACTTGGAAGCATAAGATATAATTGGATACAAGATATATTTTCCTTGATATAAAGCATGAACACTCTCATAAATTATTCAATGACCTTTATAATTAATGACACAAATATAAGTAACACAATTTTGATATTTCTTCAATATTTAATGTTTGATATTAATATATGCATTTCATGGGGAGGAGTATATAGAGGAATACAACAAAGAAGTGGATTGGAAGGATCATATTCAAAGGAAGAAAATTTGGTGCAAGTTCTTGACAAGAAAATTATCAACACAAGGTTTAAGGCATTGTCAAAAAATATTTGGTACAATAAGAAGGTTTACTGATAGCAGGATAACACATGGATTTCAGAATGGGAGTTAAAGAAACTTGATATACACAAGATAAAACAATTCAATCATTGGAACTCGCAGAGAGTGGGTTATTTTCAACTCGGGGAATGATGCAAATTTGGTGGCCTACCTTCTAGAGGCCATACATTTTGATCTAAGAATTGAAACAAATCATTTTTTTAACTGAAAGGTCTTGAAAATATCTACATGAAGTTATAATATGTTAGCCATGTACGACACATTTCAACGCGTTTTTGGAGGCTGAAATCATCCATCTTAGGCCCAAATTTTGGGTTTGAAGTTTTTTTCATTTTTTTAAATTTCAAAATATTGTATATTTATACACGTGAGTTAACTTGAGTTGAAAGCTGAAGCAATAAATTAATGTATGCATGTGGATAATGTATGCAAGTTGGTAGGATCTTGAAAGATAAAATTCAAAACTTACTAAAAATAGCTAAAATTTTACTAAAAATAGTAAGTCTAGAAAAGTGTTGATGGGAAGTCAAGTTTAATTAGGATTATATTGTAATTTGAATAAGAGGACCTCTTATGTAATTCAAATGATATCATATATTTGTACACGTGAGTCAACTTGAGTTGAAACTGAAGCAATAAATTAATTTATGCATGTGGATAATGTATGCAAGTTCGTAGGATCTTGAAAGATAAAATTCAAAACTTATTAAAAATAGCTAAAATTTCACTAAAAATAGTAAGTCTAGACAACTATTGATTGGAAATCAAATTAAATTAGGATTTTATTGCAATTCGAATAAGAGGACCTCTTATGTAATTCAAATGGGAGAATAAAGAGGATTATTGGAGTTTTATTTGGAACATTTAGTTTTCCTATTACAATTTTTGTTGTTTATTTGGCCTCATGACTAATTATTAAACTTCAAAATATAATTTAAAAAATAAACTATGTTGTGATTGGACTTCAAAATATAATTTAATAAAATTTCATTCAAAATAAGTATTGAATGTTTCATATGTTTTCCTTTTTAATATTAGCAAGATCCTTCACAATCTTTCTTTTGAGTGGGCACTACAAATTGTGCAAGTTTATTAATTACTGGCATAAATGCTTACCAATATGATATCCGATAAGATAGGATAAATGACATATAATAGTTTTTGATTGAGTTTTCTTGCATACCTATTATTCAAGGAAGAATTATTACACCGTAGGTGTTTTTTTTTTCTGGGAGGTACGTTCCTGTTATTTCGTCGTCCTTGCCCCCTGTTGGTTCCATTCTTACGTCGCCTCTGTTACGTGTTTTTTTGGCTTTTTTGGGTGTTATTTTTTGGTTGGCCCTTTGTGCAACCCTGGGGTTGTTGTGGCGCTAGTGCCTATTGTTGCCTTGTGGGTGTCGCTGCTTAGCCTTCTGCATCATCGGTGACCACACACACACGATATTTTTATATACATGCTTGAGTTGTCATGTCTTCCGTAAAAGGATGGTTTGTTTGGTTTGCATGAAAAAATAGCTGTGTAAATTGGGATATAGCTAATTTTTTTGCTACAAATCGTGACATGTTATTCTAACAGCAAGCAAAGAACTTGAAATGAATTGGCACTTTGTGTTGCAGAAAAAAATGTTATTCTGTCAGGGGTAAAATTTGTTACGTTTCATGATCTGGGAAATGTTGAGTTGTGGGGCTTGTCTGGAAATTTATATTTTACAGAGGTTGATACCGGCAAAAAATGAGCATTTGGTAGTTGTAGTAAGTTGCAAGAATTGAATACAACTGTTGAAGCTTCTTCCCTGACTTCTGTTTTAACTGAAGAACAGTTGGCTTGTTTCCAAGTACTGAACTGGTCTTTTGATCTCTTTTTTTTAGAGATTTTATTTTCTTAGTTTTTCAATGAATGCGTAGGTTCCTTTTTTCCTAATTCCATCTCATGCCAATAAATACTTGTGACTATTTTCTGGAGTAAATATGATATGATTTTCTCCCCATCATTATTGTTTATCGTCTACAAATGCCCGGAGTTGCCAATGAATTCATGATGGTTCCATATGTCATGTTGCATTTTACAGTTAACAAGGAAATTAATGTGATGTATTGTCATGTGTGGCATGTTTTCTGGATGTTTTTCATAGCAGCTACGCAAACTATTAGATTCATGTATTTTTTCTATGTATGAGTAGTTATAATCATTTTGGATTTGAGATTCAAGTTTTTAATGTTGTTAGCTAGATTTTATGCACAGCTAAAAACCTAGGAGCCATGAGATAAATCTCCCTCATTTAATGGTAAGGCTCTGTGTAAGATGTTTATCAATTTGGTAAGGGTGGATCCTAATAACTATTTTTGGGGTTTTACTTTAATTACTACATCTCGTGAACCACAGCTGGGCAATTTTGCAGCAAGTAAACAATTGTTTTGGAATATTTTGCAGAAGGGGGAAATAATAGAAGTAAGGAAAGAAGAAAGGAGGATGTGCTGAATCAACCAATAGTTAATAGAGTTGGTCTCATCCACACAAATTAAATAAACAGATAAATCATAAAAGTCAACAGAACGGGAAAGAAATGACTTCTAACCTAGATTTGAGATAACACAAAGTTTATCAAAAACCTCACGAAAAGAAAAACTCGAGAAAAAAACTATAGACGCAAAGTTCTCCACAAATCCGCCTTTTATTTAATCCCAAGCCTTCACAACAATCACATTGAGGGTTCCAACATAAAGTCGAAAACACAAGAATGCTCTAATTACAAAAGCTTTTTCTAAAACAAATTTTGATAAAACAAGTTGTCATCCTTTAACTCATAAGCTCTTCCTCTATCTATAGTGCATAAAGGGAAATTAAAATAGGAAACTTTCAATGAATTTCCACATGTGGAAGCTATGAAAAGGGGAAGTAGCTGACAATATTCTCCCCTAGACTTTCTCTTTGCATGATATGCATGCCTTACAACTGAAAAGTAGAACTTTCTATTATGCATGTCTGCCACCTATTTCCAAGTAATTGACTTCTTCCAGTAACTTGAAGTAACGAATTTTTAAAGCCAATTACCTAAGTTTTACAATTTAATTGATTACTCAATTACTTTGTTAGAGAAAATAAGAGAAAGAAAAAGAAGTTATTCCAGCTGCAACACTCTCTGTTTTGTCCTTCCTCCATACTTTGCATGTTGATCCAATATGCATTGTACTTCTGCTTCATCTATTTTAGCAATGAATGATCTGAATGATATCTCTGCCTTGAATCTGAGATGCTTTTTTCTCCCATATGTTGTTGAATCTTTGCCTTTGATTCTCACCAAACTGGATTTGGAAGCAATTGACTGTGATTTTCTTGTGGGTGTTGCCTCTGACATGTCTTCTCCTCTTATCCTTGAAGCTTTTGTAGTTCTTCTCAAATATGTGCACCAGTGAAATGTTCCTACAAATAATTTAGAAAAACATGCAATCCATAGCATGAATATCTAATTTCTTCACCGAAATCTGATTATAAAGCCTGTTGCCCTCTATTTTTAGACTTTGCTTGCATGCCAAGCAAGCTAAAAATATTATTTTATTCACCTGTGCACTCACATCAACATGTAGATAGCCAAAATAATAAAAAGGAAGTCTTTCCAACCCTAGGCGCCAAAACTGGATGGTTCCTGACAATTAAAAGAAATCAGCTTTTAGGCATTTAGTTATGTCCAGAATGGGTCACACTTTTTAGCTATGAATTGTGTGAAAAACATGAGGGCAAGGAAGTGTGAATTTTCACCCTTCCAGGCAGCCCCAAAATTCCCACTTTTCACTTAAGTGATTTAACTTGCTTTTGTGGAAAAAACATGAGGGCAAGGAAGTGGAAATATTCACCCTTCCAGGCAGCCCCAAAATTCCCACTTTTCACTTAAGTGATTTAACTTTAATTGTGGGAAAAACAACCTTCTAGGCAACTCTAAAATTCCCACCTTCCAAGCAGCCTCAAAATTCCCACTTTTCACTTAAATGACTTAACTTTAATTGTGGGAAAAAACAACCTTCCAGTGCAGCTCTAAAATTCCCACCTTCCAAGCAGCCCCAAAATTCCCACTTTTCACTTAAATGACTTGTGTGAATTTCTAACCTTCTGGCAACTTTAAAAAATGCGACTTGGTTTATGACTTATGCATTTTTTTAAAATTATATGAAAATTGAAAGGAATGGGCAAATAAAAAGTGTGACTTGTATTGGCCTCTATTCCTAGCTTTGGCATGGAAAAACATTAGTCACGGTAGCTCCAAAAGTGCGACTTGCCTAAGAATAAAAATTTCCATTTTTGGAAAAAGGTCCTAGGGTAGATGTAACAACAAAAACTTGCAAGTGCCATAACTTTAACTATGTGACTCTATTTTAGGTGTTGTTTTATCCGACGGTGCATATTTTTTCTAACTCTACACATTAGTGGCGAGTATTTTCTTATTTTCATACAATCCATTATTACACCTTTTGGACCAAACAATCTCTTGAAGGAATTCTCGAGCTCTAGGGTCACCTTTAGACAAATTAATTAACAATTAAAAACATTGGATAGCTTTTCAAAACCCTAGGGCCGGGAAAAGGTCTCGCAAGAAGAATGAATAGGCTATGGGGATTGTCGGATGAAAAACAGAGAAAGACAAAAAGAAATAAAAATAAAACCCGAAAGAAGTTGCGGGCAATTGCTTGAAAAATTTCTCCGATTAGCTGCTCTGCAAAATTCTTCCCCGGTGAATGTCCTATGGTAATAATGATGGGGTGAAGTGCTTTATATGACATAAATCCTCCAATTTTAGCTCAATCTATTTTTAAAAGAACTTTATTTATTTAATAAATAAAAACGCTTTTAGACAAAGTTTGGTGAAGGGATTGAGTGAGCTTTGACATGTGGGTATTTGTCGAATTTGGCTTTTATGACTCTCTAGGGATACCTTAGAGCAATGCAAACAACTGCAGGCAATAAAACAAACACAAAATGACCCGTTACTTGAAAAGAACAAAAAAATTAAAAGGATAGTCTCAAATTTCAGGGTGAAATCTTGGGGACACCAATTGTGTATGCCAATCTTTATACGGTATATAAATTTAGTGAAGAAAAGTTCATTTTTAATAGTAGATTTATGTGTAATATTAGTATATGGTCAAAACAGTTTAAAGTTTGTTCTATAGCTTGATTTTGGGTAATCACATATAAGGTGATACGTCTCTATATGATCTTTCTTTTCTTGATTCTACTTCCATGCTTCTTGTTGCAGTTTAGATTTATTTGGTAGGTGATATCTTTATTCCCTCTATTTTCAAGCCATAAGCTTTGCCCACAATTTTCTATAATCTAACAGTTTTTTTAGGGCAAGCAATTTATATTGTCCATAATATCTTTAATTTTTTAAATTTCTTGTAAGAACTCACGTATGTTCAATTTTACACCACGCTATAGCCGGGTTGTATTTTGTGCCATTTACCACTGCTATCATGTGCTATAATAATTTAAACGGTTTCGTGGCTATTTTGTAAAAAAATGATTAGATGGATTTTTATTTAAAAACCAGAAATGGTAGGCACATCAAATTCAATGGCATTTCTTATTCTGAAAACCATAGCTTTCATGCCTGCCCTTTTTCCTTTCTAGCACCTGTTGTTTCCTGCCCTCTTGTTCCATCACTCGTTGTTGCTGCTTCAGATAAATCATTCTCCTTGCTACTGTTTGTTCATCTGGACGTAGTGTGTGAACAATTATTGAGGGAAGATAGGGATTCAATTATGCATCTGCATTTTTCTAGGAGAGAGGGAAGACCATTAATCCAAGTGCTCTGTCCTTCCCTGCCACAAAATCATTCCACTAAGTATTTTTCGATTCAGAAGACTATCTACTGTAAAATTATTTATCATGAATTAAATTTGTGAAGATTGTGGGAACTTTGTGTTTAAGGATTTAAATTTAACAAAATTCAGAAATATAGAGAGTAAATGGTTCAAATGCCCTTATGTAATTTTATCATCTTTGGTGATGGAAAAACATATTTTGGTTTTAATTGATAGATTGAATTTGGAGGAGGTTTTTTGTGTCCCATATCCTATTTTACTCTCAATTCGTAGCATCATTGATCATTGCAATGACATCACGAAGAATAGATGGATTTGCATTAAATGTAGCTTCATTTTGTTGTTTTGTCTGGGTTTCTTTATTGGATATTCCTTGCAAATCTTTCAGTTTAATGGACTGAAGTACTTCTTAATCATTTCTGAGAATTATGTCTTCCTTCCAAATTGAGATGGGAATTAGAATATTTGAATCCTCAGTGATGATGGTATTCTCATCTACTTTTGATATTCATTTTTGTGCCCTTGTTTCATCATTTATTGCATGGGTTCCTAGGTCGCTGGAGGTGGATCAGCCAGTTGTTCATCCATAGATAGTTCACTCACATTATCTAACATTTTCAAACTCTAAGATATCGATGCAATCCGGAATTTCATTTTCCGACTTGGGTTCTCTTCATTTATCTCAAAATGATGGATTTGATCCATCTCATCTTTTTTCATGTTTGGTAATGCTGAAAACTCTTGTGCGGTGATCTGAATCTCTAAATTTGAGAAAGCTCCTGGTGACTTGCTTTCACTATCTTTTTCATTCACCACAATAGTGTGGGTTATTTCTTCATTAAGAACTTCCGTCCTCTCATTGGTTGTAGCTTCCTCTTCTTGTTCTCCTTTGATCAACGTGATTATTGTTCCTGACATCCCTTGAAAGTCTTTATGTTGTGTCATGCTTTGAAATATTTTATTGATACTTCTGCTGCTGGGTTTGCAGCAGCATGCATTTTTTCCTCAGTTTCCTCAAATGCAAATGCTTCTGTAAGGATTGTTGCATCTTGTGCATTTGATATACGGCGCAAGCCGATTGTTTTGTCTAGTACTTAAAAAACACGAATTCTATACTAAGTACTTATTTGTGGGACTGACACAATCACAGAGTTAAATAATTCCATTTACTACAAATCAATAGAAAATTGGTAGAGAATTTAACAAAATCATTCACCTAGATACATTTATTTTAATATACTCATTATCTTGTTTTTTTAATTATTATTATATTTTTCCCCTAATTTATAAAAGTCATGCCTATTTTGAAACCCACATATTCTAGCTACTCGAGATGACCTCCGACTTGTTTCAGTAGTAAATCGGGTATCATATCTAGTTACAGGTGTACAAACTATTGATACCTTTGAGGTAGTACGGGTGTTTTTTTTTCTACGAGTTCCACCATGCATGGTTTGGTAGTTGGGAGATCCGTATTGTTGTTTAGGCACTTTTACGTGTACAATTATCCAACGTCTTGTCTGTGAATTTTACAGTCATATATGACCTTGTTTCCTAGGCATAGTGCACACCAACCGTGAGGTGCACATACACATGCGGAGCCCGATTGGTGTACCCTATATTTACCTGTGCACCTTGATGGGGTTGTGGAGATGTATTCACCGCTTTTTTAGATGAATGCGCCCAGAGCCAAAGGTGACACATAATGAGCTTGAGATTATATAGTCTCTGCGACCCGTTTTGTCGCCTCGGTACCCAATGACAACTGATGAGATGCTTGAAACTTGCTTCCCTCGTGTCGACCAAACCTGGATGCAGTTTATTTTAGAGGTTCCAATATTATAAAAGATATTGTAAATAAGACATGTCTTGCCCTTGCTATTTTGAAACAGGTAGTACATAGCTTAGGTTAGATTCTCCTTTTAGTCTTGCTCTCCATGCAAGGGCTCTCTGTAAGGGCGATTTGTAATTATTATCTAAATTGCGAAGGAATATAAAAAGCTTTTGATTGGAGTTTTTAGATCAATGAAGATGGGGATTTGTCTCTTTCACTCTTTTAGAATTTGTATGGTTTTTCCATTTTGATGTAGTTTTTGATTTTTATCAATTCTAGATTCATCATCTACTATCATTGCAGGTTCAGATCTAAGAAGGAATAAGGTAATATAATTGGTGCTTTCTTTGAAATTAGGAATAAAACATTTTGGGAAAAAAATGTTGGCAAATAGGTTTAACCAAGATTATGATTTCAAAACAAGATTTGTAATCTTTAAAATAAAAAATTTATACGTTAAAATTGTTAGGCACCTATGGTTTAGTACTTAGCATATGTTTTGCATTTATGCATTGCAAAATGTAATTGTTAGTGCTTTGAAAGTTATTAAGGTTACATATGGGTGGTTAGTAAGTTAGAGTAATAAAACAATAGTAGTGT
Organism: Taxus wallichiana var. yunnanensis; assembly: GCA_018340775.1. Taxonomy (NCBI): domain Eukaryota; kingdom Viridiplantae; phylum Streptophyta; class Pinopsida; order Cupressales; family Taxaceae; genus Taxus; species Taxus wallichiana. Next base: position 88,015,142 of record CM031233.1, on the reverse strand, counting down.
TTTATTATTACTATTGTTGGTTTGTTGAAACCATCTAGGAGTGATGGAACAAAATTTTCTATGTAGTTTGTTATTGCTCCACTCCTATATAATGGAGTCATATCTAACCGAGACACTATTGTACCATATTATAGTAATATAATATTTTTGTGTGGAGATCTATTTTGTGTTAGCTTAGTATAGAGCATTATTTCCATTTGGTACCGAGAGCAAACAAAGATATAGTATTTGGGGACTTCACACAGAAGTTCGTGGGGCCTCGATTACTAAAAATTACAAATCAATTGCCACCGGTCCGCTTGAAGTGTGTATATAGTGTTTTTTTATACGGTTCGGAGGTGAGTAAGTCGGTAAGCGTGTTTTTTTACAAATATTTGTTTTTGTTGTTCAATGAAGACATCAAGAATGCCGGTAAATAATTTTTTTACAAGAAAGCTTATCCTATAGATGCATTATTGCTTGAACGTGACATCAAAAATATGATATGCGAAGACATAAGAATTCACAAGAATCTTGAGGCAGGATATGATGAATATACTGAACTTGAAATTACTCGACCACAAAAACGTTGATGCTTGATTGCACGCACCTATATAAAGAGCCTCAAATCCAGATCAAGCTGAGCACATTGCCCTCTCGTCAGTAACCTATGATGGGCCTACATCATTGGTTTAGTGACATGTGTGCGTCTTCATTTTTGCTTGACCTACAATTGCTTTCCAATGTAACATCCCGATGGAGAAACATTAGTTTTATTTATGTTTCTTTGTGAAGTATTATCTGTATATATTTTATGGATGATAGAAGATCGAGGACACATATATGTGCCCTTGAAAATTTGAGGAAATCTGGTTCATGTCTAGCTTCAATCATATTTTTCTTACATAATTGTTACTTCTATACATGTAAGTCCCAAGTAACTTCAAATGTTCACCTTGTTTAAAGAGAAGAAAGTTAGTAACAACAAAGGAATTTTTAGTTAAAACAGGAAAATCCATATGCTCGACATATTGGAGTGCTTTTAGTCTCACCACACACATGCTAGCCATAGAAATAATAAAATATGGCATATTGAATGCCCAATATTATCCTGCACTACCCTTATATCAATTTTAAAGTGTACTTGTCATGGTTATGTGTAAATATTGTAGGTTTATCTATGAGCATAATTGCAATTCATTCATTTGACATTTTTACATTTATGGTATTGCTTTCGATTTTAACAGAAGACCAATGTTGTTTGACAACTCCAGATGGGATACCACATACACCTTCCAGTTATTAATGCATGAGTATTAGAAGGACTTGAGGTATAACATTTCATGTGTATTTTGTATGTACATGATTCTAAGAAATGTGTAATAATATCAAATTGCTATTTGTATGAAATGAAAAAGATAATCACCTGCAAATTTATAAATGGTTGCAATGCTTGCATGGAAAGAGAAGATCTTCCCTACCCAATAGACTTCTCTTGTGCATATATGAATAACAGTTCTCAATCTTTACCTCTATGTCATTCATGACTGAAAGTATATTTAATCATTCCTATGTATGTAATGTACACTAAATTTGCAATTAATTAATTAATGTATTATTTCAAATCAATTTTGTATAACGAATTGCTACAAAAACATGGTGACTTCTCATCCTTACTACTAGACCATGTCCAATAGGCTTAAAACAAGGTTGATGTTAAACACAAACTCTTGACCAAAATTCATGGTTGACAAGCAAGAGTAATCATCGAATTTTTTGATTTTTTTAAAGTAGAAGAATCTGCAATCTACTATGGGAATAACACCAGAGAAATAATCAGTCACAAACTTTAAATGACATGAGCCTAAGACATTATAACTGTGCCTCTACTACATGTTGTTTCCTGTGAGATCACAAATTGCCAATGCGTTCCTTTGAAAGCCAATAAAGAAGCTTCTATGTGGGAAGTTAATGCAAGATATTGCCATAACATTTTAGACCTGTTTTCTTTCTTTGTTAATGTTGGATACATTAATACTAAATTCATCTTCTTGGACTTGAATTAAACTTAAGTTTCAAAATTCAAAATCCTGGTCATGTTTTTGGCACGTACATGTACAAATACCAATGTAGAAATTTGCTTCGCATGTTGTGAGTACTACTTTTTGTATCATTACATTTACCTCATTTCTATTATTAAAAACACACTCTTTCTCGCGCACATACCGAGAAAGAAAAAAATTGTAATAGCAACCAACAATGTATCCTTACTCCCCCTAGAGGAGCAAATGTTAGTTTAATATGGGTCCACTTCTTAAAATTGTATAGTCATCACCTTTCATTAAATGGTGAACCTAGATTAAAAATTGGTTGGCTTACAAATGAATGAGAATAATGATTTTGATGGCATTAACCTCATGGAGATTTGAGACCATCTACTTACATGACATTAGTCCCATTCTCATTTTTGTTATTAAAGTTATGATTGCAATTTCGCAAATAAAGCAAAAATTTCACGTAGATATTACAATTCATATCTATGTTTATAGATTTTTATACTTTTCTTATTTACGTGCTTGGAATTTTTGAAAAGGTGATGCTTTTTTTTGTGTTGTTCTTGTTCAACAATTATATGATTATATTTAGAATGACATTCAAGTAAGGTGGAGGGAGTTTGTTCGAACTTATGTTTTCTTCTCCCTCTTTCTCATACACTGTTGATTCTCATTTACCACTAGGATTTATTTTGTTCCTTTGTGCATTATTTCTACACACCAATTTTTCTTCCACTCTCAAGGCATATTGGTACACCTCTTCCATTGTTTGCATCTTCACTATGCCTATATCATCATAGATCACCCTTAACAACTTGATATATCATGCTACCTTATCTTAATCCATCTCACTATGACCAAGTCAAATTTTGATTGTAAAAATTGTTCGTATATTCCCTCACACTTAAATCACCTTGTCAAAAAATTTGAAATCTCTTCAAAAAATCTAACCGATAATCACAAGTAAAAAAAAATTCTTTTAGTGTTGCAACCATCTTCTCCCAAGAAGTAATTGTGTATTAACCCTTTCTGTTGTGCTCTAATTGAACTTATTTCCACCATAATGCAACATGAACTCTTAGTTTTTTTTTTAACTTCATCATATTATAAGTATTCTTCCATTTCAGTAAGCCATTCATAATTATCTATGGCATTTAATGCCCCGAAAAGAAAGGAACTTCAATTTGGAATCTATTGATTTTTGACATAACTTTCAATAATATATCTTCTCCATCATCCAAATGAGATTGTGCTAGGAATTCTTCATCCTCACCACCTTCAATAACTTCTTTTGTTTCCTCTTCTACATCACACATATCACCCTTAAAAATAATTATCTTAAGCATAATTCCTTTATTGCAATTAGTTTGAACTACATTGCCTTAACTTCTATGCAATATCATCAAACCTTTTGCCATATTATTGGTTAATTATCATTTTGATTACACCTAAATAAAAAAATCTAGAGTATTATTAAATTAGGATTTTTTTACTAGAAATAAATAATTATTAAGTTCTTATATATTTGATTCACATGATGGGAAACTAGAGTTTTGCAAGAACGATTATTTGGTAAAAAAGTAAAAATGCAAGTAGGGTTAGAACTATCACTTAACTGATTCATAAGATTTTATGGATGTGTTGTGAGTGGATCTAGGTGGTGTATAAACTCAAGAAGGTGCTAAAAGTGCATTATGACCTTTTCTATTTCATATGGAACCATCCAAAATTCTAAATGAAACAAATGGTTTTATATTATGGCTAGTGTGCTTCTTTTTTCTATGTGGCTTTGTTTCTTTTGCATTGTTTCCTAGTATATTTATGTTCTCTTTAAATTTTTCATATGTGCATGTCCTTTTGAATCCCCCTAGATTCTTGTAAAGAACTCGAGCGAACATTAGATAGAAAAAACAAGGTTAGGTTTTGAGATCAATCTTAGTAGTCAACCCCAACTAAATATGATCAAATTATGCACTATAATTTCAAACTTCATGTAGTTATCCTAGAGAATGGTACATGTGTATATGCAAACTAGTTCCCTTGCCCTAAAATTTTCCCTCATGCCTCAGCACATATAGCGGGATAGCTATGTTATAATTGAAACTCTTATACATGAAAATCTATAACACTTGAAAATGAGTAATTGCTCCCTTTTGATGTGCTCATGAGATGTGTTATGATAGTTCTTTGATCATTACTAGATATTGTATAGATGGTACCTAGATAATAAATGTTCTTAGAAAACTTGTATATATCGAGTCTTTTACTTTGAATTTCAAATATAGTGGAATGCAACACCGACCAAAAAATAAGAAATGAAATCAACAAGAGTAACAATGAAGACCAACAGTCAAATTGATCCCAAAACTAAAATTGGATGAAATTGTTAATCACGAACAAAACTATTAGATGGTTCTATTTGAAATTAACAGTTCAGTATTGAGGCCTAAAATAGGAAAACAATAAAAGGAAATATCAAAATATTTGTGGCATGACATAAGAAAGTCTGAAATACCACATCAAGACAATAGAAATCAGTCAAATAAGCCAAAGCGACCAAATACCACACAAGGACTTACATCACTAGACTCTTGTTTCATTTCTCAAGACTCATATATGTATAATTTACTAAAAATGTTATGCAATATTTCTTTATGCTAAAGTTAGGTGTCTACATTCCCCAGGAACCTCCCTTTAATATAGTGAATGAAATTTATTATTTTAAGGGACAAAAGAGAGTGTACGAGATAATGCCAAAGTGGAGAAAACAATAAGGCGCATTGAGGGAATAATGAGAGTGTTTTGAACTATGCAAGCCATTGATCGGCCCATGTGAAGATAGGGAATGTGTGTCATAGGTGTTAAAAGTATGATAGGTGTCAAGAAATTCTAAGAGTTCTTGATATTTGGAATTATGTTTGAGGAGAACTAGGGGTGATGAATCCCCATTTTGTGAAAGAAGTAAATTTCAAGCTACAAGGTAATTAGGTGTCTTGACACAAAATAAGGGTGTCACGTGGATTTCTAGTTTCCCTAAAAACCCTTCCAAAATAGAGCGAGAGGTAGGTTTTCATAGGGCTTTCTAGTCTCCCAAAATCTTCCACTCACGAGACCACACCACTATAGATAGATCTACGTGCCAAATGTGAAAACCCCTACAAATTTGAAAGGGAATGATGCCTCATATCTCAATTGTGAATTATATATATGAAAATAGTAAAAGTAGTATTGTGATTGTTAACTTTCCAATTCCCTATATTTATAATAAATGCATTTGTACTTCCATTTATATTTTGATAATTTAATATTTTTTGTATCCTTGTAGCTATATTTGACCATTATGTCATTAGACTAATTCCTTGTATTTACTTGTGTAAGAGAGGTGACTTGAATAACAAGCTGATATAATTTCCCCCTTTTAGTGAAAGGGATGGAATAAAGTGAATAGTATTGGTTGATATAGGAGATAAGGTAATACAATGGTTCTATTGGTACCCAAATTGATTCTCCCTTAGAAGTTGAGCAACATCACAGATTTGATAGGAAGCTTAGAGACAAGTAGATCATGTTGTGTGTCATTTTGTAGCCGGGGAAGAAATGCAGCTTGCTCTTTGTCACTCAGATGTGGAGAAATGGGTAGCACCCTTAAGAGGATTTGATCTATCCTCACTACTTTATGGTTGTGCCTTTCAACCAAGGTGAGAGGACCCTTTTGTAGCTACTTGCAATTTGTGGAGGAGATGGAGATGTCCTTCTTTGCAAAGTTATTAAGAAGACCTTGAAGAAAATATGATCAATACAACAAAAATCTAACTCTCACGAGTTGTCACCCTAGATAATGGAGATATTTTCCAAGCAAGGTTAGGATACTAAAGACAATGAAAACTACGATTGCTTATGCATGTTTTGGTAATAGAAATTATGCATTTGTACACACACAGGACAAACAGGGGTAGTATGGGTAGGATTGGTTGTTTTTAAATGAATTTTGGTGGGAGGTGAGGCAAAGTGGATTTTGATTCGCAGATATTTGAGATATTTTACAAAAATGGAAGGCTTGATCAAAAGAATGTTTCATAATAGCTAAAATTTTCCTTTAACTAGAAGGTGTGCTTCAGTGGAGGCCCAGATCAGCACGTTTTCACACAAACTTTAAGAATCCAAAATGAAGGCTCAAATTGAAAAACTTAATTGAACATTACCAACCTTTGTTTTATCACGCCTAAGATACCCTCAAAGGGTAACAAACAATCTTATCATCATGTTAGGAGTAAAGTGATTTTTTTTTTTATTTCACCATCAAATGAAAGCTCTTCTGATAAATGAAATTGCAAATGCCACCAAACTATCACAAGGATAAGATCTTGTGTGATTCACAAAGATTTCAATGTAATATTGCAATGAGAATAAGAAAAATTATTTGCAGACATTCAGAAATGAAGCAAACACAATTTTTCTCAAAATTAAACACAGAGTTTACTCAAATTTGATTAAATTCATCAAGGGAAAGTTTCTAGAACAATCTCAAAGTTTGTCAATGGTTGTACACTTGCAACCACCTTGACATGATCAAATTTAACACAAAAGAAATAAACAGGTTCCTCAGATGATTTCTCAAAAAGATGGGCTCTGTCAAACTTTTCTCTTAGGAATTAACTCCCGACCTCTAACACTCCAACCATTTGCATGAAAAATTCATGCAATTTATAACATTTTTTCTATAACAAAGTTTTCCCCCAAAAATAAAAAACATTTAAAGCACCATTGCTTGTTACGATTTTGATCATGATTCCCAAAATCAGATTTGTAAAAAAGTTATCAGGTGCTCAGAGGGAAAATATCTCCAAATATTTCAGCATTCAATTCTTTCATCTAGTAAATCACTCTTCATCTCTCTTGCGCCAACTACTTCCTCCTCTAATCTGTCAAATCTGGTTTCTTGCGTGCCAAGGAAGGAAAGATTGGAAAATCAGATCGAGTCCGATAGTCAGATCACATCTTAATGGTAAAAGATGTTTTCAGATCTTCCCCACCAAATCAAGATATCAACTAGTTTCTTGCATGCAAGGAAAGAAAGATTAGAAAATCAGATCGAATCCGATAGTCAGATTACATCTTAATGGTAAAAGACGTTTTCAGATCTTCCCCACCAAATCAGGATATCAAATTAATTTTCCTCTTCATTTGGCGTGTAGGAGACACCAAGAAATGATAAAAAACCATAAAAATTTGCATCCCCAAGAGCTTTGGAGCAGAAATGGCGAGAAAATCATATACAAATGCATAGTTTCCATTGATCTCCCTTTTGAATTTGGACCATCCACGTGGGAGATCCGAGTTAAGACGGGCTTGGGGTTCCTTTTTACCTTTTACACCTTTTGGAAAAAATGCAAAATTTCTCATTTTTCTCGCCCCTCCGCCTTTGAAAAATGGGCTTGACATGTGTCCCAATGTGGGTCCCAAAGGAACCATGGCTCAATTATGCTATTTTACCTCATTTTTAGAAAAAGAATTTTTTTCCAAATTTTCCCCAAAAGTTCGCACCTATGCCATTGGTGAAGCAAAATTTGACTATTCTTTGTCGAGCTTACGGGTCATTTTGATGACTTCAATCTTTTTTTCAATAAGGGGAAAAAAATTCAAGTTGTCTTTGATGGCCCACCTCCTCGCCTTTTGAATTTTCAAACCGCCACGCGTCTCAATGGAACATTTTGAGATGGTCCCAAAAAGTAGAGACCCTAAACAAGCACGGGCTCAACATGTGTCTCAGTCCGGTAGAGTCTGTTAAAAAGTTTTAGAGTTCAGTGAGAAGGTGCCATGTGTCCAAGGTCCGAGATAGTCTTCTTCGGTCGTTGAAAAGTTCAAGCAAAAGGCGAGTGAGCGAAGCCTCCAAGTGTCCTCCTGGCGCTTCTTCAAAATAAAACTCAAGGGTCGGTCCCCAAACATGCGTGGTCCCTCCACATGTCTTAGGCCCTTTAGGAAGTTTCTTGAAAAGTCTAAGTAAAGGAAGGCCCGACAGAAACCTCCATGTGTCTTTATGGCACAACTTCAAGATGGTCCCCAAGAGCGAAGACCCTAAATGAGCGTGGGCTCACCACGTGTCCTAGGCCTTAGAAAATTTCTTTAAAAATTTTAAGTACAAAGCGGAGCAGCGGAAGCCTCCACCTGTCCCTTTGTCGCATTTGTTAAGGTGGGACCCTGAGGCAAATCTTCAAATGAGCGCCAGCCCACCACATGTCCACGGCCCGCCAAAATGTACCAGTTGCATGAAAAATTTGTCTAAGTCTGGGAAAAGCAAGCAGAATCCTCCACGTGTCCCCCCGGTGCAATTCCAAGGCCAAACCAAAAGGTGAGTCTTCAAACAAGCGCCGTTCCTCCACATGGACAAGTTTTGGGTTAAAATGATCCACAAAGTTTTAGAGTGCCCGTCAAGCCGCATCCAACCAAAAAGGGCCATGTTTCCACTGATGCAGAGATTTAAATTTGACGGGAAAAACACACCCGTCAAATCAAAAATGTAGGGGAACCACCGTTTGAGCCCGAGAGATGAAATTTTCTTCAAGGACAAAGAATTTGGAAATATTGTAAGGTTCACACATGATCCTCTGAGCTACATTCAATCACATTTCCTCAGGTATTTGGGACAAAAATGGCAGGGACAACAACACATGACTACGGAAAATGGAAGGAAAGGAAAAACCGAGTTTTACACCCATTTACTGAGACACCTTCAGATAGACAGAGAAACAAAAACAAAATCCAGATCTTTAAGTGATCTTTGACCAAGGAAGGAACTAATCATGGTGACCAAATGGAGGAAAGAGTCTTCAAGCACCAACACGGGGAGATAAAAAATGTGACAGAGGCCAAAATGAGGGATTTTAATGGCAAATGGGGCGAGACTAATTTGAGCACCAACATCGGCTCCGACTCGGGGATGGGCACTCCCTGTGAGTGCCACAAGAACCAAATAATAGACCAAGTGCCAAAAACATCCATTAGGCAAAGGAGTCAGCTTGCAGAGCAAAAAAATCAGAACCATCTCCTAAAAACGAACCAAGAAACCAATAAAACCAGGTCACCAAGGACTAGAACGAGCAAAAACACAAAAGACAGAAAGCAACCAACGAACTATACACTATACAAATGATGCTCACCTTGATTCTAGGGAATCAATCAAGGAAATGTTTCAAATGCCTACCATTAATAGGAAATTTGAGCAATTCCCCATCCAAGTCTTTCAAGAAGAAGGTATGTTCACCAATTCGAATGTCAATGGAGTAAGGGCCCATCCATAATGCATCAAATTTACCATGCTTTCCCTTATCTTCATGCATGTTATCCCATAACAACACAAGATCTCAAACGTTGAAAGCTCTTGGAGTGACCTTCTTGTCAAATAACTTCTTAATTTTTCTCTAAACTTCACATGTCTTTGGTGAGATGCCCTCCTTTCTTCATCAAGTTCAACAATCTGGTTAATGCGAGCATCATATGGACTAACTTCTTGATCTTCCAGTTATTGAATGAACTGATATGAGGATAATTGCATATGCGGGGCAGCAGAACTTGAGTTCCATACACCAACTCAAACGGACTTTTTCTAGTAGCTCTTTTAATAGTAATTCTATCATCCCAAACAACAAACTTCAATTGCTCACCCCACTTCCTTTTGTTTAGCTCCAAGGTTCTCCTAATGATCTTTAATAGATTTTTATTGTTGGACTCTACTTATCCATTTCCTTAGGGGTTATAGTTGGAAGCATATGTCAAATTGATCCCATATTCTTTACACATTGCCACCAAAGGTTTAGCTCTGAAGCTCATGGCATTATCAGCAACAATTTTAACTGGCACCCCAAACCTACAGATGATATGGTTCAGCATGAAGTCCATGACAATTTAATGTGTTTCTCTCTTGGTAGGGATTGCCTCCACCCACTTAGTGAAGTAATCAATAGCTACAAGAATCCACTTATGGCAAACACTTGAAGGGTTTGAAATATAACCAATAAAATCCATTCCCCATTGCTTGAATGAGGTTTTAATTGATACAAGATGTAAAGGAAGGGATCCTAAAGCTTTCAGTCTTCCAGAAAAACGTTGGCAACTGTCACATCTTCTAACCAACAAAGTTGTATCCTTGAAAAGGGTTGGCCACAATAACCAACCATCAAGATCTTGTGTGTTGTGACTTTTCCAGCAAAATGCCCCCCACAAACTCCTCCATGGAGATCAACAATTATCTTGGGGGCTTCATCTTCAGTAATGCACCTTAAGAGAACTCCCTCAGGGTTCTTCCAAGCTAACCCAAAATCAGTAATGACATATTTCTGGGAAGCCAACTTAAGAGCCCTTTTCTGATTTTTACTCAAATACTCAGGGAAGTATAGATGTTTGAGATAAAAATTATATCTTTGTACCATTCAGAACTCATCAACTTTTCAAGGACATCCACCCTTCCTTCTTCTACTTCATTCACCTCAATAGTTTGCAAGTTGCTTTCAGTGATAATTTTAGCTAAGCCCAAACCTCTTACCAATTTCATGGTTTGGATATCCATGTCATATTCTTGCAACTTGTTCACCCATCTGCATCTTTTTCTTGAGACCTCCATCTCTGATAAGACATCTTTCACCATGGTGTGGGGAACATAAGTAACAAATTTACAGACTAAAAATGTAAGGTCTAAAAACCTTTGTTGCTTTTACCAAGGAAAATTCTTGCTTCTCCATAATTGTGTACTTCAACTCAACCCCTTGCAATGCCTTACTGAAAAAGGCAATTGGCCTCTCAGCCCCTTCATCATCCTTCTACAACAAGACAGATGCAATAGTGTTCTCTGAAGAAAAAGAAAATATTTGAAAGGCCTTCTTATAATCCAAAATTTGTTTAAACGGGGCATGCTTTAATGCTTCTTTGATCCCATTGAAAGCTTGAATGACAACCTCTTCCCATTTGATAACTTGGTCCTTCTTTAGCATGCAAGTAATTGGAATGGTCAACTCAGCAAAGTTTGATATGAATCTTTTGATAAAATTTATTTGCCCAAAGAAGGATTGAATTCCCTTCTTGGTTCTTAGAATTGGGACCTTGTTGATGGCCTCTACCCTCTCAGGATCAATCATGACACCATCCTTTGATACAATGTGACCAAGCAACTTGGCCTTTTACACTACGAAATGGCACTTCTTTGGATTGAGTGAAATGCCATACTCTCTGCATCTTATCAGCATTTTTTCCAAGTGCTACAAGTGATCACTTCTCTTCGGAAAACACAGTCACATCATCTTGGTAAACAACAATAAAATCATTAATGTAACAGCAAAAGCAACATCCATTTCTCTTTGAAATGTTGCCCCAACATTCATCAGACAAAGGGCATTCTAACATAGACATAAGTTCCCTAAGGAGTGGTAAAGGTTGTCTTAATTCTTTCTGATTCCTTCACAACAACTTGATTATAGCCAAAGAAACTATCAAGGTGGAAAGCAGCTCGAACCAGTCACCAATTGCAGCATGTTTTCCATGTTTGGTAAAGGATAGTTATCCTTCATTGATGCTTTGTTTAGATTTCTAAAATCCATGCACACTGATATCACCATTATTTTTTCTAACTGGCACTAAGTTTACAACCCAAGAAGAATAACTTGTTGGTGAATGATTCCTCCACCTCTCATTTTCTTGATTATTCTTGCATTTTAAGAGATAGGAGTGGATTAATCGGCCTTTGTTTATGCCTCGAATGGCTTTGCATTATATTCTAAGGAATTTCATGTTGAAACATATCTTCTTGATATGCCTTCAACTTAGAATAAGACCAAGCCAAGAAGTCTGATATTTCTTCAACAATTGGACATAAGACTATTTTCCTCCTTGTTCAAATTGCTTCCCAACCGGATATTCCTTAGTTTCTCCTTTGTACCCAAGTCATGCTCCTTAACATCCCTTGAGGTGTTATAATCCACATTAATAATGCACGATTAGCATTATCAAATTTTGATTCAAGAACAACAGTCCTCTAGGAATGGTATTAGTTTTCAGATTGGATGATGTCTTTTCCAAACAAAGTTGAGTACGTATGTTTATTTTTGGAATAATGTGCTTAATTATTCAAATTTTTACAAAATTTTGGTTTTTGAATTTCCGTGCGCTTCATACCTAGGCGGTAGTGGGCATGGCGCAAATGTCCTTCGGGACACTAGCACTCGATTCTAGGCATTAAGGTCCTTCCCAAGGTGCGAGTTACGCTCATGAGTGTTATATTCCTGGATAGTTGTTTTTTGTGTAATGCGTAGTTTTGATTTTCTAATTTTCTAAGGAATGTATACTGTGTTTTTGATTGGATTTGTACCTATATGTGGTGCTAATGTCAATATTTTGGTTGTATTTTTGTTATACGAGAGATATATTCATTCTAAGGAGTTCCGTGGAGGTCTACACTTGAGTACAATGTTGACTTTAGGGATGTTTGATGTTGAGTGGGATGTTCTAGACCATGTCGGGTTGTGGAACATAGTGAGATTGGGGGAGGTGCCCCATAATATGCCCATGATTACAAGCACTATGCGAGAGATGGTGTGTAGATACATGCACATTTTGGTTTCCTATAGGAGAGATGAATGTGACCTTGGAGGATATATATTGTATATTATGATTGTGAGTGGTGGGGGAGAGGGTATAGGTTATGGAAGTGGAGGATGTTATGTGGCAGATGTGGGCAACTAGGAGGTATTTTATAGGGACACTGGTTTAGAAAGAGACCCATATCGGCCTTGATTCCATATTGAGATAAATTATTCCGTGATTGCGGAAGTTCATCGTGATCGTGATTGCTTCATCGGTATAAGTAAAGGGTGGTGGTGTAGCCATATTGTATAAGATGCAAAATATATGTCGGCGTATTTAGGAGCATGATACTAGATTTGCTTGGGTGATATGTGTGTTATCCCATTTATATAAGGACTTATACAAGTTTTCACATGAGGAGCATGGGGGTGGCCTTGAAGCAACCACATTACTACATGTATGGTCTTATGATCATATTGTTATATTGAGGCCACTTGGTGGGCCATAGGTAGAGTGGACTAGAGTAGATATATTTGTTGTTAGATGGGTAGGCATCCGTAGTAGGTGGATGGATACTACTACCTATAGAGCCATGCTAGATCGGATGGGGCTAGGGGCCGTGATATGGAGACCATATAAAGAGTATGGTGGATGGGTAGAGGATGTTGTTGAGTTGACATGTATACATCGTACCATGTGGTTGGAAGATTGCTTTCCTAGAGTGACCAGAGCTATTTCGGGAAGAGTGAGTTTCTAGGCAATTTGGCATGGCTCAAGATGTGCCTCCGAAACCATATGTGTGGGTGAAGGACATTAGAGCACCAAGGAGGCAAAGTGCGAGACCAAACTCTAATATATCACAACTAGTGCATCTAGGTCTAGATGAGGTAGATGCAGCCATTGAACTGATATATGTTGATGATGTTGGATGTACTCATGCATATACTGATGGGTAGGCTACTCATATGTGGGTGTTATTATTTCTTGTGATGGTAGACATGGCGGGTGGGCCGCTAGTGGGAGGATGAGGAGGAAACATTTATGCCCCCGATGGAGATGTTATGGAAGCGGCATGAGCCGAACGTGAGTATGGTTTATTGTTATTTTCCAGTTCATGGGTTGATTGTCTTGTAGTTACCATAGTAAATAAGGTGTTATTTTCGGCGATGCCTATTAGATGTTGATTGTTGATACATCGATCAACATATTGATGTGGAATGTACCTCCCAATGTGATCCCAGGAGGCGGGCTAATGGAGCAAGTGGATGTGATTGCTGGCGATCATGCCCATTTTTTTTAGCCAATGGCAGTAGCAGTGGCCACATGTACTATCTTATTAGGTGAGCATGACGAGGCATGTGCAAAGATGGAGAGAGCGAGGAACACCGTAGGAGATGGAGCCTTGGCTCATGATATATTTGATAGCTAGATATGGACTTGTAGCGTCTGTTTGCAGAGCAGTCGGATGAGATAACAATACTATGGAGACGTGTTAAGAGGCGTAGAGACTGAGACCAACGACAAAGCATCTAATTATAGAGTTGTTGTAATAACGTTTAGCGATAGTGATGATGGTTTATGATGTATTGAATACTTGTTGTATATGATATGCCGTGGCATGGAGGCTTGCCCCCAGTGATTGTATGTTTTAATCAATGATTTTGACTTATATATATATATATATATATATATATAGACATTAACACAATACAATAACACCAAAAACATCCATCACTATATATATATAGTGATGGATGTTTTTGGTGTTATATGTATTGTGTTAATGTCTATTGATGTTACATAGTGATGGATGTTTTTGGTGTTATTGTATTGTGTTAATGTCTATTGATGTGTAATATGATAATGCTTTTCTTATATTAATTTATGACGTGTAATGATAGTTCTGGTAGATGTTGATGTGTGATTCTTGATTTTACATTACGTAAAAATTATGATGTAACAATGAATAATAAAATATAACATGTGATAGACAGATGTATGTGAAAGAATGAATCAATCATGGTAGAATGATGATAGTAAAATGATGTATGACTAAGTGTGGAATGAAAATAATGTATGGAATCGTGCATAAATTTGATGAAGAGGGGGGAAGAAGAGTGATTTCCCCTAGTATATGTGTGAGAAAAGAGAATGAGGTTCATTTATTTAAGACCCCTCGACAATTAGGAATGAACCATAGAACAAGAGTGTGTCATTGGGAAATGGCCTGATAGTGCATGCGAGAAAGATAGAACATGAAGTGCAACATGTGGAGAGTAAGAATCCTCAACATGAAGTGCAACGAGGTTATTTTTATATATACCCCTCAACATTCTTGTAAGAACCATGAGAACTTGAGTGCGTTGTCACGAAATGAGGTGATTTCACAGATATCACCTACCACATATAGAGAGGCCTACCAGGAATGGTGGAAGCATGTGAAATGTTAGCAGCGTGAGTGTAAGAATCAAACCGAATATCTGTTGAAGTAGCGAGGAAAGAATGGAGATGTGGTAGAAGGAAATGTAGATGCCAATGGCTTAGGTGGCCAATGAGAAGAAGTAATATAGTGCGATGGATGAGATGGTGCAGCAGTGGAAGAACTAGGTGGAGGACGCGAATGGAGAATGACCTTAGGTGGTAAATGAGTAGCGAACTTAGAAGTGGGTGATGGAGACAAGTGAACTAAACTTGAAGCATGCCTATGTGGAATAGGATAAAAATACCGCTCACGAGAGCAAGAGCAAAAGGCAATGGTACCTTAATCTTCGAGTTGTAATTTATCATGTAGAGCACAACATTCATTGTCTCAATGGCCATTGATGTGGTGGAAGTTGCAATAAGGGTGATTGTCTTTGGCGATGTAAGTGATGAGGAGGATGGTGTTGATTAGATGGGAAGTTAATTAAGCACTTATCTAGAAAAGTACACAATACCTCATGAGGTTTGTGACATCTAAAAATTGTAATGGTTCACGAGTAGAAGTTGAAGGAGTTTTTATTGGATACCAAACGCTATGGAGGAGATGGAGCATGATGACGTAGTGGATGAGATTGGACATGCTTGCAAGGTAGAGGGGATGGAGACCTGGTGTCACGCAGATTTCATCCTGAAATCTGCGACTACCCTATCCAAAAAAATTTCATACTTTTAAAATAATGGGTCGTTTTGTGTTTTTATTGCCTGAAAGTTCTTGTATTGCGTCAAGATATTCCCAAAGAGCTATACTAGCCTTTTTCGCCAAATACCCAGATGCCTAGAATTGTTAAATTCTATCGTCGGGATTTGTCTGCGGGAAATTTGTATTAAATTATTTTGAGCCCCGTTTGAGGCTATTTGCGCTATGTATTAACTTTGTTATGATCAAACATGTCATTATTCCTATGTACGGAAGGGTTTTAACAAAGAATAAGTTCTTGATTTTATTTATGACTTTTGGCAATTTTTTCGTGTTTTTGTGTTGTCCCGTTTCGTTTTCTGTGAAATTTATCTAGAACAATTCATTTGTCGGGTAAGCTCGATTTTTGGCACGGAGCGAAAATTGGAGAACATATACGCATGTTATGCTCGAGAGGAAGTCGCCATCGGAGGTGCGGATCACCGGAAAAAGTGAAGTCGTGCACAAAAAAGCCCCATGGGGTTGGGCACTTTTTTGGAAAACAAAGGATTCAAGCTGCAATGGGAAAAATAGAAAGCATTGCGAGGTGGGAATTTTGTACCTGCACTGTAGCAGGTAATTTTTCCGTGATATAAAATTCACTTAAGCCTGCAAAGTGGAAAAGTTAGAGGCGAGAGCGAGGCGAGAATTTATTACCGTCTTGCAGGTAAAAATCCCATGGTGAAATAAAAGAAAAGTGACTTAAGTGAAATCATGGGATTTTATTGCACACTTACAGGTGAATAATCTCATTGTCAAAGTCAAATCACTTAAGTGGATCATGGGATTTCCGGGGCTGCCTTGCAGGGTAAAGAATCCCATTGTGAAAAATTCTTAAAAATAGAATTCTATTATGCAAAAAAGTGTGCCCCCTTTGGTGAGAAGATGGCAGCCTTAAAGTGGATTAAATTAATTAATTTTTCTTCTAAAAAGGGTGCCCAAGTATGGAAGAAAGTCAACAAAGCCAAAGGGAATAAAAGAAATAGAATTAAATGGATTAAATTGATTAAATTTAATTTATTTAAAGGTTGCCCCCTTCATGTCAAAAAGTGCGCCCCATTTAGGATAGATTTAATGATTTTGAAGCATTAAATCATTAAATTAAATTCTATTTTTAGTGGCTATGGTCAAAGCACACTGTGAAGCTTAAGTGAAGTGAAGAGGGAATGATTAAATTGAATTAATTTAATTTATTGGATGGTTGTCCTTAAACATGCTATTTTTAAAGAGAGAAGCATGATTTTTAATTAATTAATTGCCAGGAATAGGAAGGGCAATTATTAATTATAGAATTGTGAGGGTTATATAAGCATGGGCTGCCATAAGGGTGAATTATTTAATTCACAGGTAAAGAATTGCAGCCAAGAGGAAAAGTGTGCCCCATTTGAAGAAGGATTTTGCTCAGACAAAGGTGAAAACAAGGCTAAAAGCTTCCAAATTTGGCGCATGCTTTGAAGGAGGTTGATTTGTGTTTGCATAATTGTTTGCATAAGTATTACAGGTGCTAAGGTGAAGTTGGAAAAGTTCATGCTCTCTTTGTGTGTAAATTAAACATCAATTTTTGGGGCAACAGGCTTGAAAAGTGCAAATTTTTACAATTAAAATTCACTATTCATGCTCGGTGGCCATTTTTGTCTTAATTAATTGCAGGAATTCATTACATGTGCTTTGAAAAGAAAAGGAGCTCTAATCAATGTCCAATACATTGAGTATATACTCGAATCGAAGAAGTATCCAGATCTCGCACTAGTTTTGAAGAAATTTGGCCAAATAAGAAGAAAAAGAATTATTGGATAAAGATAGACAAAGCCATGGCGAAGAGAGATGAAAAAGATAGCACAACGGAGTCATGCATCACTTCCAAACTTGCAGACATAGGAGACACAGATTTAGGTCCGGAACCTCTTTCCGAATTGATTGATAGATCAAGAGCTGGAAAGACTTCACTCATGCGTGTGGTTAAAAGCAGTGGAATCATCTGAGCTGCAACCTTTCCATACACAGCCCAATTGCCAGAGTTTGTTATGGAGTGCGCTAGATCTTACCATCCTTCATCTAGGTCAGTGCGTGATGCTACGGGAAAGACAATAATTTTTTTGGACGTAGAGTTCATCAATTGTTGTTTGAAGATTCTAGTGCGAAAGGTGGTGACTTCCATTAACATTCAGGATGCGCAGTGGTGGGAGAAGTATAGAGCTGATTGTGTGAGCATAATGCATAGTGAGATACATGAAGAAGCCTTATCTCTCCTTTTAAGTTCCCAAGAACTCTTCCACGATCCCATTTGGTGCGGGAGGTAGATGATGTTGTCAAATTTGCTATGCGGGATTAATCTTTGAGGCGAATGCTTACACTTTCCGAACATGGATGTATGCTTTCATCAGGACCATTGAAGTCAACAAGGTTGATTCCATAATCAATTGGTCAAAAATTATTAGCGACAACATTGGTGAGCAACTTTAGAACGTGAAGCGTACTTTCAACTTCAAAATGACTTCCTACTTGGTGTATGTTGCAGCTTCACAAGGCATCTTTTCCAAGATGGATAGATCTAGCGTTCTTTCTAAGGACCCCATTTTCAAGTGCTACCCACAGCTTATTGTACCTGCGTGCGAGAAATATTTCAAATTGGTCAATGATGAATTCTTCTACGAATTCATTTACGAGGTTAGACAAGGACCTAAAGACCAACAGGGTAAGCAAGGAAGCGTGGGGAGCTGTATCCAAGGTTGGCAGTCTATTCATTCAGTTTGCAGATTTCACATACCTCAGGGTTACTAGATTTTCTGGTGAACTGGTTAAGCTACCCAGATATCTAAATGATAGATTGATCACCATGGAGCTAAGCAGGCAACTTGTGGAGTTACACGACCTTCAGTCAAAGAGGCACAAGTCTATGGGCTTCTTCCCAATCACTGTGGGACATTACAGCTGCCATAGCATTCATAGAGCTCGAGGGATGGAGACGTAGATGTTATCCGAGTATGAGCAAGAGTTCTTCCTTACACAGCTGAACTTCGATCCATTTGGAGTAGCCAGGAAGATGATCTCCCAGGAGTATGCACATGTGCCTTCATTAGAAGATTTCTAGATGAAGTGCAAAAGTGAGTACGAGATTAGAAAGAGAGATTTCAGCGAGAGCTATCAAAGCAAAGCAAGTGTTCGACTTTGGACTAACGTAGATACCTGCGGATCTTAAAGATGATGGGAATGTGGTACTTGACACTTACTATCAAATGGGAGGAGATAAAGCCATACTTCAAGATAACGTAGGAGGGTGCCATACTGATTGAAGAAAGATGCAGCATTTATTTTGGTGAATACTTGAACCTAGTTCTTGTGAAAGGATATTGCCTTGATGAAGCATTAATGAATCAAGTCACAGGAAACTTTAGCTCAGGAGATTCCCTCAAGAGAAATCACGGAGGAGAAAGCAGCAAGAAGGCCGAGAAGTTGAAAGTACAAAGAAGATCTCAATCAAAGGAGAAGATCCCTTCCACGGCCATGACTTTAGTTCCAGCTTCTCCAACATCCAGTACTTCACCAACTGTTGCACCTCAGCAGCAAGACACTTCCATGCCTCCACTGAATCCGACGACATTCATCTTCTCTCCTCAGCCCCTCTGTTCAGCACCCCTTCCAGAAGAGACGTTGAAGCTGCAGATGGCGGAGTTCGAAAGAGCTTTGTCCTTGGATGATTCGAAAGATGGCAGCCATAACACTTGTGGCACTTTCTGATGGAGAGGATGCAGAGTGGGAGATGGTAGTGCACTCAGCGACTTCTCATTCTACGAGAAGTAACTTCTTGGGATGGTTGGCTTCGTAGTTGGTTCGAAGTGATAATAGAGATAAACTTGGAAGAACATGACTTGCGGCTACTCAAGAGTCTAAAGGCGGAAAGAGCAGAAGGCCTAAAGTTGCTAAGGTAACTTCAAAGTTGATCATCGAGGATTCGAGGCAGAAGTTTGTTGAGATGTCAATTCCGGCAGAAGGAAAGAAGGAGGATGAGCTCACGGCAAAAGATGTGATAATAACCAAAGTACCCCTCGGTTAAGCCACCACATAAGAATTGAAGCGGGACACGCAGACATTAATAGATGCTCTTTTTGTTAGGATTGACGGTGAAAAGGTAGATAAAGAAGAACTTGAAGCGGTATCTCGGTTTGTGCGAGATCATAGCCAAGGTTGCTAAGCCTTCCATTCAGCCCATTTCAGAGCAGGTGAGTGATCATCTTATGCAGGAAATGGAGGATGCAAGCAATCAAGTAAAAGCTATTGACGAATGGAAGGATTTGATTATTCGTCAAGCTGTTGTACAACTTGGAGAGGTGCCAGCCCGCCTAAAGGTTATGAATGATGTGGCAAATCAGCTGCAGCAACTGGTGACGAGCATAGTGGACATGAACACAGTTGCTGAGAGTAACCTGAGTACTTTGGGAGAGATCAACAAGCTGTTGGGAGATGTATTGGTTGCAGAGCAAATTGTACTGGATGGATCAGTCGAGAAGGGGAAAGCAGTGGAGTTTGCAGTATCTTTCCGTTTGGAGATCTGCAGAGTTTTGCTGAAGAGGATGTAGGCACTTGAGAGTAGGACATCATCCTTACCAGACAGTATCATTTCTTTCACTGAGGAGGACGTGGTCGGAGGTGTTACTTCATACGTGCGGATCATTCCTAGCAAGGTGCCTAATTCCCTGGAAGGGTCTCTTCTGATGGTACAAAAGAGAATTGATAAAGCTACTAAGCCTTTCACGATGAATTCTATTAGTAGACTGGTGGCGCTGCAGGCAGATATTGCGAGGTTTGGGCCGAGCTTGGAAGATGTGGAGGCGTGCATCAAAGTGTTGAATGAAGGATTGCTGCAGTTTAGGATAGAGAAGGAAGCAGTGGCTAAAATAGATGGGAAGATGTTGAATCACATGTTCGACAAGTATATCCGATATCGAGAACAAAAAGAAGACATAAATGTTACAGCTAGCATGACTTCTTCTTCTATTCTTTCTTCTTCTATTTTCTATGTTCCCGGATGAAATTGTAAAACTGTAAGTTATTGGTTTTATAATCATTACTTAAAATTCATGTGGAATAATTATATTAGTTAAGTGATACATGTGTCACTTAAGGAGAAGTTAGTTGAGGATGATTTCCAAATGTCATCTTTACTTGTTGTTTATGTTTCAATTTAGATAGACTTCCCATTTGTACTTTCCCTCCTACATTCTATAAGTAGGATAAGAACCTGTGGGTTAAGGATAAGATTTTGTAAGCAGCAATCTTGTGTTCTAGACTTTGTGTTGAACCCCTGAGAGCCACTTGGAGCAAAGGAATACAAAGGAGCAGGTTTCCGGAGAACTTTGTGTCACGGTGTACTGTGTTTCTTACTTTTAATCTTAGATCTCTTAATAAACTTTGTGTTATTTTAGATCTGGATCTAGAGTTGCCTTTGTTTTAGAATTCTGTGTTTATATCTATTGGATTCTTCTATGTGCATGCAATCAACTCTACCATCTACTGATTGGGATGCACATCTTCCCCGTTTCTTCTATATGTTTATGTAATTACCTTCTTCTTTAACTTTTCCTTTCTTTAAAAAGCGATTTACTTACTTGTTACAGAAGCTGTTGAGTTATGATTCATGAACCGAGTAGTTAAAGTAAAACCCCATTTAGATATTAGCATACTTAGATTGAAAAATATGACACAGAGCCTCACCGGTTAAATAAGGAGATTTATCTCATGACCACCTAGGTTTTGTGCTATGCAGAAAATCTAGCCAACGATTTTGGTGATTATTGGGAACAACTATATTTGCAGATCAAAACTTATCTATTGAAGATCGAGTGTTTCCATACAAATTTCAACCAAGCCGAATGTCCATTCACCCGATCCGCGAAGGCGTAAGGAAGGATCTGATCATTTCTTGACTGCAGGAGAAATTCAATTTCAATCATTCTCCTCGAGTTAGAAGCCGCGAGATCTAATCTCCCACCATGAAGGAGAGTGCACACCCATCGAGATCCGGATTATCTTCACCCTGATCCGGTGGCTGGAATTATTCACCAAGTCTACATAAGGAGGAGGCGTGCCCCATTCATCATGCACAATCGAATCGAGAACCGAGATAGTACTGTCCCATGCAGAGCAGACTTTTGGACCTCACGAACCTAACTCCACCTATGCACGATCTACCAAAGGGATCCAGAAAGAATTTTCCAAAATTCTTTGGAGATGGAAAGTAAAACCGGATGATCATTTGGTGGCCTTCTTCATATCTTGTGGTGTGCTTGCAGTAGAGCATGAAGATGTCTCAATCAGGCTCTTCATTGAGACTCTACATGACTTGGCTAGCGAATGGTTCTATCGGATAGCTCCTGGAACCATAACTAACTAGGTGAATATGCATGAGCAATTTTGAAAAGATTCAAGCCCATAGAGGATGTTAGCACGTTGATCACTCAAAATTGACGTGATTGAAGAAGGAGCAAGCGAAAACATGCAGAAATTTATTGCAAGGTTCCAAAGGATTTTATATAAAATCCCCACTTCCGCCGCATTAAGCGACGAAAATCAAAAGATGTTTTTATAAACGCTCTATTGCCCGAAGTTGGATATCAGCTGAGAAGGGTAAGACCTGTAAATCTACTTGAGCACAAAATGTTGCCATGGAAGTTGAAGGACGACTTTATCATGGCTGGGAAGCTCAAACAACCATCTCACAAAGGTGATGGCACTTCTTCAAGTACTTCAGATCCTTTGTTGTAGAGATTGGCTAATGACATGCTACAGATCAAGAAGCAGATCTCTCAAGTAGGAAATGCAACCCCCTCAAGAATGGCTCCTACCCAGACCTTTAATGGTCAAAATCAAAATCAAAACTGAAACAAACTTGTTGCTGCACACACGGTTGGAAATAGAAGCTGCTCAAGGAATAACTTGGAAACTAATGAAGAGGATCTCGGCATTAACGAATCATTCGATGATGAAGACTTTATAGATCCCACTGGCGACTCCAATATTGGTTACCTAGACTATGAATCTGACAATGGCTATATGAATCTTTTGAAGATTCTGATGGTCACACTTTTACGGTGTTCACAAGGTCTCGAGACATGCCAAAACGCCGAAGCATCCACAAGTGGCCGGAAAGAAAAGACAAGATCCCGGCACGAATGTTATTATCTTGAAAAGAGGTAGCACTCTTCCTTCTTCATTAGCGCCAAAGGATAAATATTCAAATTCTTTCAATTCGCAAGAAAGGCTAACGCACATCTGCTGGAAGCAAGTCAAGCTTTTAACATCATTGATCACATCAAAAGGAACAAGGTCCAAATGTTAGGGCTAAATATTTGAGGGCATTTCCTGATCAGCTGAATAGATTGGTCAAGTATGTGCAAAATAATGGTCCCAGCCCAACAAATAATACTTCGCAGGGTATCTTAGCAAATCCAAAGAATACTCCTCCTTCAAATAATGCGGCTGCAAGTTCTTATCCTTCTACTTCTTCTCCTGCTACATCAGAAAGGATCGAGCCATTCTATGTATCTTTGCTCATCAACGGACATAAATTGAGCAATTGCATTTTGGACTCTGGAGCTTCTGACAACGTCATGCCTGCCAAAGTTGTTGATGCCTTGGGTCTCACATTGACAAAAACCATCGGAAGATGTTATTCAATGGAAAGGAAAGTTCCTCTTGTGGGGAAAATCAAAGATGTGCAGGCAGTGCTTGCTTCTTTTCTAGACAAAAGACTAAAAATGACTATCCTTGTAGCAGACATCCCAGTCTTCTATGGCATGTTGTTAAGTAGAAATTTCTACAAAGAGCTGGGTGGAGAAGTCAAGATGGATTGGTCTTGTGCACACATACCAATCAAAGGAGTAAATCATAAGCTAGAACCTGATAAGAAATCCAAGTACACAGTGTCAAAGTCTGAGGATCCTAGATCTCAGATCTTGTTTCAGAATCGAGATCACGGAGTCTATTCTCTAGAAATGGTTAAATAAGATGTTCAACGTGTGATTCAAGAACCGCATTAGCTTGACAACAAGATTTGGACTCTAGAATTTGATGGTAGTTGTTGTTCATTTGGATTTGGTGCGAGGCATTGTTCTTATCTCTCCGGAAGGGAAGGTGCATGTGCACTCCTTTAAATTGATGTTCTAAAATACCAACAACACAAGCGGAGTATCTCCCTTGCGTTGTTGTTAGGTATGGAGCAGGAAAGAATAATGGGAGTCAAGCTCTTACACGCAAGGGGAGATATTGAGCTGATCATTAAGCAGATAAGAGGTCTCTACCAAGTTAAAAAAGACAAACTGCAACACTATAGAGATTGGGTCTACTCTGTTATCCTGGATTTTTCATCTTTCTCGGTATCTTACATTCCGAGAGAACAAAATTCAAGAGCTGATTCACTTACAGTGACTGCAGGCTTGTTGAATCCAGATCAACCTCCCGCATTCTTTAGACAGGGAGACTACAAAGTAGAGATGGTCTTCCGCCAAAAGGTTCCTGACAACATTCAAGAATGGAAAGTATTTAATGATGACAAGCAAATTGCTGTGTTTCTCCAATAGAAGGATAATTTTGAACAGATCTACTATGAGGGAAACAATTTGCCTCCTAGGCAAACTACTGTGGGAGAAGTGGATGCGGACATCTCGGGAAGTCGGGAGATCATCCAGCTAAAGGGAAATAAAATTCCCAAAGGCTTGGTATCTCTTGAGGAAATGTTTGATAAGCATGATCAGATGCTTAGGAAAAATGAAATAAGTGGGGAAGGTTCTTCCTCCGACACACAATTACTAAATTTGGGAGATGACAATGATCCCAAATTAGTAAATCTGGGTAAGTGTTGCTCAGAGGCTGAAAGAGAAGCTTGCACCGAGCTTCTTAAGAAATATATGGATGTTTTTGCTGGTCTTACAGGATCTAAAACATATCAGCTCTACGAAGTTCAACACTACATCCCACTTAAGCGGAACAAAAGCCTTTCAAGCAGAAGTTGCGGCACAACCCTACCATTTCGGGAACCATCTTTGCAGAAATCCAGAAGTTGTTAGACACAAAGATTATCTATCCCATACATCATTCCGAATGGTTGGCCAACATAGTTCCTGTGAGGAAGAAGAGTGGCGAAATTAGGTTGTGCGTGGATTCTCGCAACCTTAATCAAGCTTCACTGAAAGACAACTACCCCATCCCCATCATGGATCACACTCTGCGGTGGTCACTAGATCGAGATGCTTTCCATGCTTGCTTCCTCTTCTAAACTAAGTGTTGTACTACTCCTAGTGTAACAAAAATGATTATCTAATCCTATGCTAACATTTTCATGGGGTTTTAGGGAAAGAGATTTACTGAGAAATGAAACTATACTAGGGATGGTGATGCACCAAATAAAGGGTGTCTTGGACTCGGGAAGGGTTAATTTGAAGAGGGTGTGTGCACCACGAGAGTCAACTTCACCTCTGCTGCTTAGAGAGAAGTACAGGATACCACAAACTAAGAGACACGCGTTCCCTTTGTTAAACTTTATCGGGCGAGAAATATACCAGTTTCCCGGTGAAGAAGGATGAACTCAAGAAGGGTGAGCAGACACCACAACTCAAGCTGCATGCGATACTTCACCACTCGATAAGCACAGAACTCCGAGAAACTGATAGAACTTAAACTTGCACGCAGTGTACTGCAAGTATGAGAAAGGCACAAAGAAGCGAGAAGGATGAAAGGACCGAGATTAGTCACAAAACACACACTTTTATTGCTTGATAACATGCACAATGCATCATACATTCGAGAAGAGGCAATAGTTGCCATTACGAGTCTTGAAGAGGAGGCTTGAAAGTTCTCTCAACACACAAAGAACAACTTGCGAGAGAGAGAGGATTCTTGAAAAGTATACACTGCTTTGAGATATCTAGCTGTCAACTTATGCAGAACTATTGGAACCCTTTGAAATGAGCTTCAACTTACATTTATAGAAGAATATGTGAGAAAGAAGAGGAAATGGTCATAATTACATTCCTAAAATGAAGGCCCATGATGTATTTATTACAATTAGTTGAACCACCTGAGAAGGTTCCATCATGGGTCATTAATTGCCTGATGACCTAGTCTTCTCAATTAATTAAAAGAATATTTAAATAAAATATTTAAATAATAATAATAAATATTATTATTAAAATATTTAAATAAAAATATTAATTTAATTAACATAATGTTGGGACCCCCGTTGACCCGTTTGACTTGAAGAGGAGGGGGGTCCATGTGGATGAAGTCTGCACAAATCTCAACTCGGTGAGTTTGAATCCTCCTCTAACTCGGTGTTGCGATCGATTTTGAACACCACACTAACTCTTTCCTTGCTTTGGTAATCGGGCTCTTTTGCATTGAGTCCTTCGAATGGTGAGCTATCAAACTCGATTCTTATCATTTTCCTCTGTTAACTCGAGGCCATTTATGCATTCCACGTTCAAACTTCATGAAACATCACCACGAGCTCCTGCTGAAGTCAGCAGAGCTCTTCATCCGACAAACGATCTTACCTTTCCTAGGCTCAAACTCACTTGAATACCGAGCTTAACCCAATATTTCTAAAAAGAATGGTTTTACCACAATGCTCAGGATTCTTCCTCATCATATAACACTTGTAGTAAGAATGTTTTGGCTTTGCCATAATAAGCACAATTTGTACCTTCCAAACGATGAGAAAATGCCATTATCAATAAAGACCTAATACTGCCATGATGATGACCCAGGCTCATGCCCATAACATGTCGATAGACACCCTTGAGACTGATTTTTGGCCAAAGAACCCTTCGGTATTTTGGCAGTGCACTCGGCAATCTCGGCTCCAATCAACAATTATGCCACTATTGGGATCTTAGTATGGCATAGGTAGCTGTGAGCTACACAATATACTCATTTTCTAGAAACTAAAAAGATCCTTTATGTTACAATCTGATCATGACACATAAAATAAGCCCTTGAAAAATACATTTAAACAATGCAGGGCAACCAAGAGGACCTTGGAAAAATGTATGAGTAACATGACCATATGAATTCTTCCTTAGTCGTGGATCAAAGCTAATAGAAATAAGCTAGATAAAATTAGCTTGAAACTATGGTATAATCGTCCATTGTAAAAAAAAACAAGTTTCTACGAACTGGTAAAAGAATACTTTTATTATGCGATTGGACGTACATAATGGAAGGGTATAAATATTGCCTCTTGCCCTCAGAGTTTCTCAAAGAGACCATTTACAAGTAAAAGGATGTAGCATACAAAGCGGCCGACCGGGTATTTTGAGTTGACCTTCACATTGATTCGTTTCTAGGAGAAAAATCTTTGAGCAATATGAATCGTTTCATTACGCACCGTAATAAACCTTCATCTCTGATTCGGGAAAATTTTATGAAGCCTTGAATGGCGTGACTCAATCCATCGTACGGCGGTGAATATTTGTTTCTGCTGTGTTATTCGATCGAGTTGAGAATAAGGATAAGCATGCATTCGATCTTGAGCAGGATAACAACACAGGTTGGACACACACTGCTTCTTTGGAAGCGCTCAAAAGAAAGGCTCTCTTGTCTTATGACATGCTGCTTTACTGTGCGTGGGAGCTTGTCTCGTGACCACATCAAGTTGAGAATTATACTGAGAGGATGAGGAGAAAGGAAGTTAAAGCTAAAGCATCGAAGCCGTGAAATTTCTTGATTGAAGTGGAATCCGATTAGGAAGTTGGATCCATGAAAGGAGACACTTTCTTCATTATGATCTATGGAACCCTGATCCACAGTCCATGAGACACGCATCCTTTCCATCGGATATTTTCATTGCTTCATCATGTGAAACTTTCTTGCATGAGCATTTGGTACGAATTCCATTAACGCATGCCTTCGTATTGAGCACGAAGTCACTTCCTTTCACGGTTCTGAGTGATTCTTGAGAGCTAAATTTCTGCATTCTCCTTTTCCCCGCATTGAGAACTATTGCCCATTGCTGACCCCCACTCGCCATGTATCATTCGGTATCATTTGACAAATATCGCATAATGATAATGGATGACTCATCAGCCTGTAGCCTCCACTTTGAAATTGGTATCACGTCGCGTTTTTTCTCCATGACTCTCGATTCACTGGCTTGTCTTATTAATCCTCCCTGGTGACTCTCTGAGACTCGGACCACTCCAAGCTGCGTGAAATTCTATTTACATGGCCCGTGCGGAAGTCTCATGATGGATAGCCATCGTAATATTTCCGCGCTTGGCAGTTTGATCGATTTCTCCCATTACGGAAGTTTGATCATGGTTTACCAACCCAATATTTCCACTTGGCGGTGCTTTCCTGAATCTCCCCCCGCGGAGTGGAATTTCTTCTTTGGCTTGCCATCGTCAAATCTCCACTTGGCATTACTAGCTCCAAATCCCCATTAACGGCTTGGACACATTAATCCACGGGCCCGGCCTCATCTCGCCCTTTAACCTTGGCTTGGATTGGAAATCTTCCTTATCTCATATTTCCCATATTTCCCATGCGCGGGATTACCTCGGGATCATGCCATGCCATGCATTTCGATTTTTTCTCTCTTGAGTTTTCCTTCATCAGATTTGAGGATAACATTAAACTCTCAGTGCAAACATTTCAGTTGTAGCTTGTAAGGTGTGATAATTTCAATAGAAACCTTTATGCTGCCAACCTAGTGACTCGTTGAAGATGCTGCTCATATAATTGCAAAGCAAATTGTGCCTCATGAATATTCTGATATGAAACAGTTCCACCTCTATGAGATTCACTTCCATGAGTTGCATCGTAAAACAAGTAAGGTCTCGATAGAGAATCTTTGTAATAAATTTCATCAAGTCTCCCGGTAACACTCTCACTGTCACTTAATCGATTTTCATAAAAATATCTTGAAGGAAAATCCTGAATTTGAGGATGCATTCGATCTTTGAGCAGAGATAAAAACATAGTTGGATGACCTAACTTCTTTTGGAAGTGCTCAAAAGAACTTCTGCTGCTATCTTTATGACATGTCATTGCTACTGTGCACCAAATGCTTCGGCGAGGAAGGTGCGAACAACGTCGGTGAAAATATATATCTTGTATTCACTAATACCACCTGGCCGGCATTCTTGCTTTGCCTCTGTGAGCTTACCATTGTAAAATTATTTGAGTAGGCCTCCCGGTTTTGCATTAATCAATGAGCCACTGGAATTGTATCCTAGAAACCATCTTTAATGCATCCACACGAAGCGAGTTGCCTTGAATTATCCATCATGCTTGATGAGTCCCATTGATAGGGCTCCATCATCACGTATCTCTTTCATGTAATGATCTCCATTCATTTTATGGCACTCTTGATGCCTTGGCTTGCATTTGAATCACCCTAGCTCTGAGAATGTGTCTAAAAGAAGCTCACCACATGATCTCCAAAATGAGCGAGTCACGAAGATGAGTCGAACTCCTTATCTCTGCCTTTGCTTCCACTTTGTGCTTGAACCTTTCGATTCATTGAGACTATTGATAGCTCGAACTTTGACTCTCACTGACTTGGCTTTCACTTCTTTTTGCATCGATCTCTCGAGATCCTTATAGAGTTCCCTTCATTCGTCAATTTTCAACGAGCTATATTTTGCATTAACAAGACCTCGTCGAGCTCTTACAACTGAGAGTCTCTACTGAGATGATTTCTGAGATGATTATCAATTTGACACCGGGTTCTTTATCAACTCGACCCTGAACTCTTCTTGAGTTGAGATCAATTGGGTGCTTTCGATGTTAGGTGATCTCTTCATATGCAATTTAGGAATTATTTTTAATTATTGCATCTCGTTAATAACCGAAGGTGGGTTCCTAGGACTATTATTTCATTTTGAACGTGATAGGACCCCGTTGTCCAATCTTGCCATGTGTGCAAAATTGGATAACATTTTTGGCGACCTCTCGGGGATGATTGCCTGCTAAGCATGATTCCAGTAGCCTTAAGTCATCCATTGGGCATGGAGTCTATGTTGGAATCCTGAAAGTAGTATGATTTTCTTTGACACATCCAGAATCTCCTTGAGCATTGCCGATATCCTGGACCTCCCTGGAATGCTAAGCATGAAGTATATTGAATCTATTGAATGCTTGACATCCATGGAACACTGCAAAAATTTGAATGAAGCAGATTTTGAAACTCTTATGGAAACCTTGAACCTTTCTTCTCCTTGACACCTTCAATGATGAAACAATGTGCAAGAACAACACAAAACACAACAACAAGGAAAGCAAAACAACAACACACAACAATGTGCATAAGCACTTGGAGGAAAACACCTAATTTAAGCTGTACACAAGAGGGTGGGCAGCTTCTCAAAAACAAGCTTTGAGATGTATCCCATTCACATGAATGGGCGAGTTCTTCTCCATTGAGCCTAGATAGATGAAATGAATTTGCCTCTTTGCTGACTTGTGATGATGTATGGCCCACTCAGAGAGCGTCAAACTTGGCATGCCACTGGTTTGGCCTGTCTTCATCCCATTTGAGAACTAAATCTCCCTCTTGAAAACACATGTTGGATGCCTTCTTATCAAAATATTTCTTAACTTGGCGATCTTTGCTCCAAAGTTTTCATAGCCTTGTCTCGTACTTCCTCTAACTCCATGAGTTCGTGCAAACCTTATTGTCAGAGGATCACTCTCTATAACTTCAAGTTGATGAGCTAACTCCAAAGAAGGTAACTCAGTAGAGTGGGAGTTTTGCCTCTCTTCCATATCTGAAACGAAAGGAGAATTTCGATGGCCCTTTTAGGTGTGATCGATCTGCCCATAAGGCGGTCTTAAAATTTGTGTATGCCAAGTCCTCTTGTTAGTCTCCATTGTGCGCTTAATAATCCTTATGAGGTTTTGTTGCTAGACTCGGCCAATCCGTTTCCTTGCGGATAGTAATTGGATGAAGTTTTGAGGTATACCCGATTTTTAACAGCCCATTCACTCAATTTCATACCAAGAAAAGCAGCGCATTTATGCGAAATGACTATAATGGAACACAGAACCTCGTCATTATACCCTCAAAAAATCTAGAACTTGCCTTTTCATTGCTCTCTTTTAATGCTACCACCTCTGTCCATCGAGTAAAATAGTACATTGCGGTAAGGACCCACTTATGTCCATCTTTGGATGGAGGATTAATCATTAGATGAAGTCACCCCCATTGAACAAAGGGTTGATCCACTTGAATTGGATGCGATGGAAGAGCTGCCGACTTACCTTACTTGTGAAAAAGGCACATTCCTTACATTTCCTTACCCGAAGATGGGCATCCTTGAATAAATCGGCCAATAGTAGCCAGCTCGCATGATCTTGGTAGTTGTTGTTCGTGTGTGGAATAATGTCCTCGAGATAGGCCATTATGAAATTCTTCTAGTATCTTCTTGACACATTACGGTCTATGCTTAGAAGGAGGACGCCCGTTCAAATCTTTTGAAAGAGAATGCTATCTACCAAAACATATGGGATAGATTGAAGGCGGAAAGTTCGTCTTTGGTTTTTATCCATGTTTTCGGGTATGCTCTGAGAAGATGAAATTCTTCATTTTGGATAACGATCAAGCTTGATCAACATCCTCATCGGTATTTAGGAGTGTCACGTCCTCATTACTTTTTGATTCCATATGCATTTGCAAGTTCTTTGACATAAACCCTTACCTCGACAAGTTTAGTGACTTTGATGCACGTCATACTCCATTACCTTCGTGATCCATCGGCATGCTTTTCATTCATTTCTTTGTTCAGCAAAAACTCCTTGACACCTGGATGAGACACCATCAGATGAATCTTGTTGTTGGACAACATGTGCTTGAATTTCTTCAAAGCTCGAATAACCGCAAAGACTTGCTTTTGATGAATGAGTATTTGAACTCGTAGTCTTTGAGGATTGGTGAAGAAAGTGATTGGTTGCTCCATCGGGTTGTTGTTTTGTTGGGTGAGGATCACTGAAATGCTCTCTTGACCTGCAAAAGCATAAAGGATAAAATCTTTGTCAAACCTAGGGTTCACAAGCGTGGGAGCTTGAGAAATGGCTGTTTTGATGGCTTCAAAGCTTTCTCGTCCTTCCTTTGTCCATGAGAATGGCATGTTTTTCTTTAGCATGGTTGTCAGTGGTTTAGCCAATGTCGCGAATTGAGGGATGAATCTCCGCACGAAATTTATGGTTCCCAGAAAACTCTGGAGGCCCTTCTTGTGACTTGGGAGAGATAAGGACATAATTGAATGAATCCTGGCTGGATCGATTGATAATCCTTCTGCTGAAACCACATGCCCCAACAATTTTCCCTCGTGCACTGTGAAAATACATTTCTTGGGGTTAAGTGAAACCCCAAATTCCCTACACCTTTGGAAAACTTTCCTTAGATGCGTGATGTGATCTTCTGCATGCTTAGAGTATACAGTTATATCATCAAGGTAAACTAAAATAATATCGTTGATTAGTCCCTTAAATGCCATGTCCATGGCTCTTTGGAAAGTAGCCCCGGCATTGGACAATCCGAATGGCATTTTATTGTAGGCATACGTGCCCCACTTGGTAGTGAAAGCCGTTTTGAATTGGTCGGATTCTTGGACTAGGATTTGATTGTAACCTGAATATCCATCGAGCAAAGAAAATCTTTGAGCTCCTGCCACCGTTTGAAGGATCTGCTCCATCGATGGAAGAGGATAATGGTCTTTTAATGATGCACGATTCAAATCCCTGAAATCTACGCATAACCGGATCTCTCCGTTCTTCTTCCTCACGGGCACCAAATTGGCTACCCATGAGGAATGCTTGATGGGAAAAATTATACAGGCCTCGATGAGCTTGGTTAGCTCCTTTCTCATTAGTGGCTCAATTTTGGGATTAATTGGTCTCTTTTTGATGAAGCGGCTTAGCATTAGGATCGGTTCGATGGTATGTTGTCTTAGACACTGGATCAAAACCACGAGATCTTTATAGCTCCATGCAAAGATGTCATGATACTCTTGACAAAGTTTGATGAAAGCTCTTTCTCTTGAAGTACACACTTTTCCGATCTTAAGAAATTTTTCATTTGATACTTGACTTCCTCAAAATATTCTTCTCGACCACCATGTTAGGGCTTTGTCTTGTGGCTTGGTCATGAATTGAAAATGGATTCCAAAGTGACTAAACCTTTTGGTAACTTGTTGCTTTTCAATTGAATAATTTTCTCACCATATGACTCTGCTGACTTATCTTGATTCTTTGTAGCAAACTCCGCCTCTTCTTGTAGGAAGAGGACAATTTGTTGTCTTTATCAAACACTTGCCAACTACTCACATTATCGGGGATTCTGCTGGTGAACCACCATTTTAACAAATTGCTGCCCTTCTTTCATGATATCATTTGGTATGTTGTATTGTGAACCAATTGTAGCAAGCCTATCTGCATCTTGATTTTGATCTCTAGGGATTGCATGGATTCCAAAAGCTTGAAATCTTGATCGGGTCCCGGACTCGATTCTTATATGATCTTAAAAGATCATTTTGGATGCACTACGTGCGAAACTTGATGAACAACTAACTCACTGTCTCCAAAAATAGTCAGGTCCTTGATTCCCTTCTTTTGGGCTAGTTGAATTCCTTGCACAAGGGCCTCGTATTCAGCAACATTGTTAGTCAATTTGAAGCTAACGGAAAGATGAGAAGTACTTATCTCCCTCTGGAGAAATTAACATAACACAACACTGGATCCATTCTTACTTCTTGAGCCATCGAAGAACAATTGCCACAATCCTTTAGAATCACTTGGTGTTTTGACAAGTTGTGGTATGATCGTATCTTCTTCATGGATACAATAAGTACCTAATCTGTTTCTTCCAAGACCAGCAAACCAACTTCTTCTTCTGCCAATACATCAGCGTAGGGATCGTACTGATGATCTCTACTTACTTCATCTAGCAAAGTATCAGGGACTTCTTCAACAAGGGTGGTTGGTTCATGATCGGCATCTTCCTCTTCGGGATCACCGATGGTGTAATTTCCATTTATGGGACTAGCAGTGTAGGGTTCTACATGATTATGGCAGATTGGTTCTGCCCTTATAGTTACTTTGGTTCCGTATCGAGTCTTGAGAATCATATGCGACCAATCGGTGATAGGTAACCACCCATCTTGGCGGTGAAATCCGTGATAGGCGAGATGGAAAGAGAGGAGGAGATCGATGGCCGATATGTCTTGGTGAATGAATGACAAACTTGGGCATGCATGAATGGTAAGTTGAAGTCCTTTGATAACCTTAACAGTCTTAATTTGTGCCATCAGTTGAACAACCCCTCTTTATGGTGGCGCATATTGTATGCCTAGTACATCTGTAATTTGTTTGGCATGATGTGAGCTCTGCGGCACGAGAATCGATCATGCAATTATGTACCGGTGGTCGCCGATGATCGGGAAATGTAGAATGGCGGTGGTTTGTTTGCCGTAGGAATGATTTTCCCTTCCGGTTGACACAAATTTGTAGCATTTGTCACTCCATGGCTTGGTGATCCATTGGTTGTACTAAAGCTGTTGAGCTTCTCATGACGAGGTTTCTTTGGGAAGGGATCGAGAGTCGTCCCACATGGTGCTTTCAGTTGGTTTTCTTCATTTGTTCTACTATCTTTGAAGGAATTGCTCAACTTTGATGACACTTTTTGGGCATTGGGGTCCTCCTTTGGAAAATGTTTGTTGGGTACCGTGATGCCTGGAGAACCATCTTTCCCTGCGGTGTGGCTAGCCGGTGTTTCTAGTGATTTCTTTCCCGCATTTTTATCAATTGCCATTTGAAACCCTAGGTTGAGAAGTGGATGCTAGATCAGCTTCGAGAGGTTGAGGCTCCATTGCTCTCTTTTTGGAATGAGTGTTTCTTGCCCTTTGATGAAGAATCTATATTCAATCCACAAAAATCTTCTTGCTTGCGGTTTAGCAAAGTGGATTCTTGAGTGCTGCGGTTGATCTCTTTGCTTCTTGCGTAGATGAATTGTTTGTTAACTATGAAGGGGAGATACACTTTGAACCATAAGGGCCTGGCTAAGAACCCCATTGGGACAAAGATTTTGATTGTGAGGTTGAGAGCAAGGATAACACCATTCGTAGTCTTGAACTAGATTATTTTGAGCAGTACTATAGCTCTAGATGAGCTAGGCTGAGAGGGTTACGAAAGTTCAAGGGCGACATTTGCAACTTGACTTGTAGTTTGATTTGAGGCTGATTGTTCCCTTGAAAAGGAGAGCGGTTGGCAATCTTGCTGATTTTGTGGCTGATACGGATGATTGTATTGAAATTGTTGCCTTTTGAGTCTGCGAGCTCATTTCCAAAATTTTGTAGTAGTGACTTGACTTCAAATAGGTCATTTGAAGAGGCGGGGAAGATTGAGATGGTTGCTTGGAGTCTCTTTGGAATAGGAGCAATGATAGGTGATGATTCGTAAGATCGGAGAAAAGGGCATTGGTGGTCGTGGAGCTATCTTTCGGCTGAATCAAAAAAATTCTCTGCACTTATGCAACTTCGTAAGCATCGGGAAGTGTAGTCCCTCCCATGGTGGATCATAAGCTGCTACATCACTATTGAGGCTCATGAAATAGTACAAGAATGCATTATGTGCGAGAAGGCTTTTCTGAGCGGAATCCTATTCAAGTCTGTGGAATCGGAAGTTGAAATCACTCATGTATTCTTGGGAAGCTCTCTTTATGGTAGTAAGTTGTTCCAAAAGTGATAGGTGATCACTTTTGTCTTCAAGTGTTTACATAGCTTTTCTCCCAACTCGTCCCAGTGGTTATAGTGCCAACACCTAACCCATGCGAAACCATTGAAGTGCTTTTCCCTTGAAAGAGGTAGCAAGAAGTCTAAGCTATGACGTTGTCTTCGGTGATATTATGTCTTGCACTGAGATCTTTGGCTACATCAAAGATATGCTCCTTTGGAGTAACGTGAGTTTCCCCCGTGTAGAAGGGTAAACTTTTGAGTGCCATAGGTATCGGGTCACGTTGAGCCAACATAAGATTTGCTTGCATTGAAAGGGGAAAAACTTGGTTCCTCGCCATAGCATGCGAAAGGTTGATTGTTCTGGGTGGAGAAATCTTCCGTAAGGAGGAGTTGAATGACCCCTACTAGGTAAATCTGCAACTGGGGATGTGGAAATGCCTCTTCTTCTTCTCTTTGGAGGAGACAAGGAAAGTTTGATATGCTGATACTTTCCTTTCTTTGAAGAAGCTCTTATCTGAATTCTTCGCATAAGTTATTACATTGAGATTTGGAATCCAGAGATATAGAGTCGCCAGGTACTTTGACTTGTGTAAGTGAGAAGAGAAGTACCAACTCTGTCCCACCAGGCGTGCCAAAAACTGTTGTCGCCAAATCACTGCACCCTCGAATGGCCAGGATGTGAATAGGACGTTCGGTGTGATTGGGACACATGGGATCACCTCTCAAGCTGTGGGACTTGGGCTCGAGGTGAACCTCCAGAGAAGGCCGGCTTCCTCTTCCTAAACTAAGTGTTGTACTACTCCTAGTGTAACAAAAATGATTATCTAATCCTATGCTAACATTTTCATGGGGTTTTAGGGAAAGAGATTTACAGAAATGAAACTATACTAGGGATGGTGATGCACCAAATAAAGGGTGTCTTGGACTCGGGAAGGGTTAATTTGAAGAGGGTGTGTGCACCACGCAGTCAACTTCACCTCTGCTGACTTAGAGAGGAGTACAGGATACCACAAACTAAGAGACACGCGTTCCCTTTGTTAAACTTTATCGAGGCCAGAAATATACCGGTTTCCCGGTGAAGAAGGATGAACTCAAGAAGGGTGAGCAGACACCACTGACTCAAGCTGCATGATACTTCACCACTCGATAAGCACAGAACTCCGAGAACTGCTGATAGAACTTAAACTTGCACGGTGTACTGCTGTAAGTATGAGAAAGGCACAAAAAGAAGCACGAGGAAGGATGAAAGGACCGAGATTAGTCACAAAACACACACTTTTATTGCTTGATAACATGCGATGCATCATACATTCGAGAAGAGGCAATAGTTGCCATTACAGTCTTGAAGAGGAGGCTTGAAAGTTCTCTCAACACTGAGAACAACTTGCGAGAGAGAGAGGATTCTTGAAAAGTATACACTACTGCTGAGATATCTAATTGTCAACTTATGCGAAGCTATTTGGAACCCTTTGAAATGAGCTTCAACTTACATTTATAGAAGAATATGTGAGAAAGAAGAGGAAATGGTCATAATTACATTCCTAAAATGAAGGCCCATGATGTATTTATTACAGTTAGTTGAACCACTTGAGAAGGTTCCATCATGGGTCATTAATTGCCTGATGACCTAGTCTTCTTAATTAATTAAAAGAATATTTAAATAAAATATTTAAATAATAATAATAAATATTATTATTAAAATATTTAAATAAAAATATTAATTTAATTAACATAATGTTGGGACCCCCGTTGACCCGTTTGACTTGAAGAGGAGGGGGGTCCATGTGGATAGAATCTGCACAAATCTCAACTCGGTGAGCTTCGAATCCTCTAACTCGGTGTTGCAATCGATTTTGAACCCCACACTAACTCTTTCCTTGCTTTGGTAATCGGGCTCTTTTGCATTGAGTCCTTCGAATGGTGAGCTATCAAACTCGATTCTTATCATTTTCCTCTGTTAACTCGAGGCCATTTATGCATTCCACGTTCAAACTTCATGAAACATCACCACGAGCTCCTGCGAAGTCACCGAGCTCTTCATCCAGCAAACGATCTTACCTTTCTGGGCTCAAACTCACTTGAATACCGAGCTTAACCCAATATTTCTAAAAAGAATGGTTTTACCACAATGCTCAGGATTCTTCCTCATCATATAACACTTGTAGTAAGAATGTTTTGGCTTTGCCATAATAAGCACAATTTGTACCTTCAAACGATGAGAAAATGCCATTATCAATAAAGACCTAATGTTGCCATGATGATGACCTAGGCTCATGCCCATAACATGTCGATAGACACCCTTGAGCACGATTTTTGGCCAAAAAGCCCTTCGGTATTTTGGCGGTGCACTCTGCAATCTCGGCTCAATCAACAATTATGCCACTATTGGGATCTTAGTATGGCATAGGTATTTGTGAGCTACACAATATACTCATTTTCAGAAACTAAAAGATCCTTTATGTTACAATTTGCAACACATAAAAAGAAGCCCTTGAAAAATACATTGAACCTTTGGGGAAACCAAGAGGACCTTGGAAAAATGTATAGGTAACAACCATATGAATTCTTCCTTAGTCGTGGATCAAAGCTAATAGAAATAAGCTAGATAAAATTAGCTTGAAACTACAGTATAATCGTCCATTGTAAAAAACAAGTTTCTCGAACACTGGTAAAAGAATACTTTTATTATGCGATTGGACGTACATAATGGAAGGGTATAAATATTGCCCTTGCCCACGAGTTTCTCAAAGAGACCATTTACAAGTAGCAAGGATGTGGCATACAAAGCGGCCGACCGGGTATTTGAGTTGACCTTCACATTGATTCGTTTCTAGGAGAAGAAATCTTTGAGCAATATGAATCGTTTCATTACGCACCGTAATAAACCTTCATCTCTGATTCGGGAAAATTTTATGAAGCCTTGAATGGCGTGACTCAATCCATCGTACACGGCGGTGAATATTTGTTTCTGCATGCTTGTTATTCGATCGAGTTCGAGAATAAGGATAAGCATGCATTCGATCTTGAGCAGAGATAACAACAAAGTTGGACAACACGCTTCTTGCTGGAAGCGCTCAAAAGAAAGGCCTCTATTATCTTTGCAACATGCCTGCTTTGCACTGTGCGTGGGAGCTTGTCTCGCGACCACAGTTTTGCATTGCTTTCCCATCAAACTCTTCGCATATGAGCCACGACTGAGCCATTAACGCATCGCCTTCGTTGGGTGAGATACGAAGCCACTTTCTTTCCTCACAGTGGTGAACCGAGTGATTCTTCAGGCTAAATTCTGAAATGTTCTCCTTTTCCCACGCATTGGCGGAGAGGTGCCAGCCCGCCTAAAGGTTATGAATGATGCGGAAAATCAGGCTGCAAACAATCGTGTGCGAGCATAGTGGACATGAACACGATTCTTTGAGAGTAACTTTGAGTACTTTGGGAGAGATCAACAAGCTCTGGGAGATGTATTGGTTACGAGAGAAAATATCTTTGGATGGATCGGTCGAGAAGGGGAAGCATTTGGAGTTTGCAAGTATCTTTCCTTATGGAGATCTCAGAGAGTTTTGCTAAAGAGGATGCAAGCACTTGAGAGTAGGACGTCATCTTTACCGCAGAAATATCATTTTTTTCTTTGAAAGAGGACATGGTCGGAGGTGTTACTTCATACATGCGGATCATTCCTAGCAAGGTGCCTAATTCCCTGGAAGGGTCTCTTCTGATGGTACAAAAGATAATTGATAAAGCTACCAAGCCTTTCACGATGAATTCTATTAGTAGGCTGGTGGCATTGCAGGCGGATATTGCGAGGTTTGGGCCGAGCTTGGAAGATGTGGAGGCATGCATCAAAGTGTTGAATGAAGGATTGCTGCAGTTTAGGACAGAGAAGGAAACAGTGGCTAAAATAGATGGGAAGATGCTAAATCACATGTTCAACAAGTATATCCGATATCAGAACAAAAAGAAGACATAAATGTTACAACTGGCATGACTTCTTCTTCTATTCTTTCTTTTTCTATTTTCTATGTTCCTAGATGAAATTGTAAAACTTTAAGTTATTGGTTTTGCAACCATTACTTAAAAGTCATGTGGAACAATTCTATTAGTTAAGTGATACATGTGTCACTTAAGGAGAAGTTAGTTGAGGATGATTGTCAAATGTCATCTTTACTTGTTTTTATGTTTTAGTTTAGTTAGACTTCCCATTTGTACTTTCCCTCCTACATTCTATAAGTAGGAGAAGAACCTCCGGGTTAAGGATCAGAATTTGTAAGCAGCAATCTTGTGTTCTAGACTTTGTGTTGAACCCCTGAGAGCCACTTGGAGCAAAGGAATACAAAGGAGCAGGTTTCCAGAGAACTTTGTGTCACGGTGTACTGTGTTTCTTACTTTTAATCTTAGATCTCTTAATAAACTTTGTGTTATTTTAGATCTAGATCTAGAGCTACCTTTGTTTTAGAATTTTGTGTTTATATCTATTGGATTCTTCTATGTGCATGTAATCAGCTCTGCCATCTACTAATTGGGATGCACATCCTCCCCGTTTCTTCTATATGTTTATGTAATTACCTTCTTCTATAAATTTTCCTTTCTTTAAAATGATTTGCTTACTTAACTGCAGAATCTGCATTCGATTATGGTTCATGGTGAGTAGTTAAAGTAAAACCCCATTTAGATATTAGCATACTTAGATTGACAAATTTGACACGGGAGCCTCTTTGGTTAAATGAGGGAGATTTATCTCATGACTACGTAGGTTTTGTGCTATGCAAAAATCTAGCCAACAAGACTTAGGTGAGTGCTAAACCAGTGGAAGAGGAGAGGAAGCCTTAGAAGCAAAAGTTGAAGCAATAGAATGAGGATTTGTAACTCATGCAACAATCAAGTCTTGTTCTAGATCGATAACTTAACAACATAAAAGTGTAAATGATTCACATGTATCATATTGCAATTGTTCTTTAAATGCAGGAAGTAAGCCACAAAAAAAGATAAATTACATTTCTAAATCAACAAGCTCGAATAATAATTGATGCATACATGAATTTAAATGTAAGATATAGTCTAATATAGGTTCATTTTTTCCTTGATGCAAGCTAGGAAAGTAATCATGAGTGATTCTAGGACCATTTTTAATCATGAATATCCTAAGAAAATCATCTTCCATGTCATAATATGTGTTAATAGACCCAAAAGGTAAATGTTTATACCATTGGAAAGCATCGTTGCGAGACTATGGTGAAAGGATTTGAGTAGCAATCGATCATTAGAATAGGAAGCCATAGCTATATAATAATTCTTTCAAGAGATGTAAGTAAGGATTTCCTATTCCTTCAAAGAAAGTGAAAGTAGGAATGAAAAAACCTTAAGAAAAGCTAGATTATGAATTTTAGTAGGAATGGAATTTCCAAGAGAATTTTTATCAATAGACGCATAGTAAGATCTTATTTCTAGAGTGAGATATTGGACCGAAGATTGTAATTGTTCGATAACATACATGAGTGATAAGATATCATGTGAAAAAATTGTTGGCGAAAGAAGAGGCACATTGAGTGGTTGAACCTTTCCATTGTGAATTATCATTGGAACTTGTGAAGGAATAGTTGATGTAGAAGGAGATGTAGAAGATGGAGACTCAAGAGGAGTGCAAGATGGAACTTCGTGAGACTATGAGAGGTGCACTGATAGGAGGAATAGATATAGGAGGTGAAGAACATGTGGAGGCTCGATAACAACACTAGATGTAGATGTAGGAGTGAAAATGAGAAGAGAAGAATCATCATGCATGACACTAGAAGTAATTTCATAAGTAGAAGAAAATGGGGTAGAAAATTCACACCCATAAGTATGGAAAGAAGGAACATCGTGATCGGTATGCTCATGATCAAAATGAAATCTATGACATTACCATCCTAATTTTTGCAAGCAATCAATTATTCTAAACTATCATCATCATAGAAAGAAGTATAATAACTAGCATAAGATATATCATTGTAAACACTAGAAACATTATGAGATAAAGCATTAAACCCATCTTGACTATGAGTAGAAAGAATATCATGTACATGTGCACTTACATAATTTGAAATAGAATCATTTGCATCTATAGGAGTAAACATATCACTAATTATAGAATAAATAACGTGAGGATGCATGTCAATAGCGAGAGAAGAGTCTACAACATCATTAGATCCTATGGAAAATCAAGGAAAGCATCATCTCGAAATTTTGTTAGTGTGTAACTATGCAAAGACCGTATTCATTAGGAGTAGTAGTGGGAATGTGATCTTTACAAGCAAGGAGATCACTTTGAAATTCGTTATCAAGGTGAGCATAGCGATAAAGAGCAATAAGTTCAACCATAACAACCTCATCATCAAGGATGGGGTTCACACTTTCATGAGACATAGCTTGCTTAGGAGAAGAAGATTGATTCTTAGCCATGGGGACCCTAGGGCAATGAGTTCGACTATGGATGGGTTCACCAAATGATTTAACAAAATATGAATATTAAATCTAAATTGTAGAGTCACAAATGATTAACAAATGTTACAATACAAGTATATAATGTAATGAAATAAACACCTAAGTGTAATAAAGAAAGAAGAATGAATTACTTAATATTCTCTAAATATTGAATTGTTTGATGCTAAAAAAATGGTAAACATAGATGGCATACTATCGCAATGCCACATAAAAATTACAGACATGTTGAATGTGGTTGGACCAGGGCACCGAGTGGTACTTGGGTGCCCAGCGCTAGGGTCCCTATCTAGGTGCGATTTTGTGCGAGAACCTCAAGAACCGATTTTCACTAAGTCGTTGGGTTGTCATAACCCTTCATTAGTTTTCACTATAATGTCACATAGTGATCACTTATGTCGCTGATAACCTGTAATAAAGATATGACCTACAAGACCCTAAAACACATCAAATCCTGAAAATAAAATAATGCAAAATGGGGTTGAACTGTCCTTGGATGTCAACAAAGTGATATTACGACCGAGCATTGCACTACATCTCATACCCAATGTATTTTTATGTGATTGTGTGTGCAATAGTATCCTTAGGTTTCTCTCATGCTAATGACGCCAAAATATCAGGCTATGGCTAGATGGAATGCAAAATGTATGGATGGAACAAATGAAACCCCTCTTATGCAAAGTGTCTCTAGAATACACAACCCAAAGAATGCATTCCCTTTATATATTAATAGCCTTTGATATTTTCCAACCCCTAATAATGGTATGTATGATGTGTATATATAGGGATCTCTTATTTAAATTTTAACACTAGTAATACGACATGTTGAATAGGAACTCAAGATAAGCACAAGATAACCAAAAGACCGCCATAAATGTCAAGATAAATAAATAAATAAAGCGGGACAGAGCGCTAAGCGAACGCAGCGCATGGGCACTAGTGTCCAAGCCTAGCACTAGTGTCCTAGAGAAAATGAAGAGAATGTGAAAATACTTGACAAATAGGGATCCCCTGTGACTGACGAGAAAAGAAGTGTGGGAGTGACAAATGCAGAAGAAGTGATATGTACAAAAGAGCAATACAAAAGAAAAAAATGAAAACAAAAGGGATGGACAGGGGGATGTGTTACTAGTGAATAATTTTCTTACTCAAGATCTATACACATAACAACATACGTATGCCAAGTAATGTAGTAGTAATTGTCTGATTTTGTGTCTACAGGAACCCTATTGAAGGTATAGTGAGGTGTAGAATTTTGAGGAACAATTAAGATGGTGGGAAAGTATCTCCTTTCTAAAAATATGGGTCAAAAACATAAATATAAACCGAAGGATATAGGGAGCTCATGAAAAACATAGAGGTGGTTGAGATTT
This sequence comes from Taxus wallichiana var. yunnanensis, assembly GCA_018340775.1. Lineage (NCBI taxonomy): Eukaryota > Viridiplantae > Streptophyta > Pinopsida > Cupressales > Taxaceae > Taxus > Taxus wallichiana. The sequence goes on along the minus strand of CM031233.1, from coordinate 87,971,812 downwards.
TCAAGATAGTTGGTTGACTAGAGTTTCTCTAGATGATTAAGGGTTTTGATGAGGATATAATCAAAGAAATTGTATTCAAGGTGATAAAGGACCATTCAAAAGCAAAAGGGTTCAATATTTTCATTAGCATGGACATCGTATTCATATTTTAGGCATCCCTAACAAAGGTATGTACATTGATGGAAAACCATCCTAAAATGTTTTAATTTCCATGTTTTATAAGAATGGAGAAGACAAACCAACTTAGCACATGGTTAAAAACAATACAAAAAGTAATGGTATAAATATATTTAGTTTACCTAATCCTTGGCGAGAATGTTGCCCTCTAATTAGTGAAATTATTTACTGTGATGGACAATGTGGAATAGTTTTAGGAGTTTTCATGAGAATTTTAATTCATTTAAATTATTTTGATGAAAAACCTAAATAGAGAATCAATTTACCCTAATTTTTATACAAATCCATTTAGAACATGGTAGGAAAACATAATCAAAGGGGTGGGTATTTACAACATCATGGGCTGATATAACTTATATGTTAGCACTATTTTCTTAAAATATAAAAGGGTAAATGAAATGGAAAAGTATTTGGAAACTAAACCTAAGAAGAAAGTAGTAGAAATTATGATGAGAGAATTTAAACAATCATGGGGAGGGTAGTTCACCCAGAAATAAAATAAATACCCCAAAAATTCCCCTATGACAAAACATTGGTTAACATGGTAGTTACAAAAAGGGATATACCTATTTAGTCCGTAATAAGGGGAAGAAGTAGCAAAATTCTTTCCACATAATAACTTGCTCAAAAATCCCCTAAGGAAACACCAATAACTAGCACGAAAGTCTTCCCAAAATAACCTACTCCTTACGTGAAAACAACTAAAAATATGTGGATAACAAGGAAAATCCCATATAAGAACCTACTAAAATGAAACATAGTAGTAGGGGAAAACTACACACAAACTTGTCTTAAGTAAAGAAATAAAGAAAGATGAGAAGATTGATATTACAAGAAGAGGAAATTGAAGAACTATCATCCGTAGAAGTTTTGGGATGTCTAAGTCAAAAACTCCTCTAGTGGGTGAAAAGACTCGACATAGCCACTTTCTTCCATCAACTTGGGACCTTTTATCTCAAAAGAATTACTTCCATGTATATCTCAATTGGATAAAGATAAGGCTCATATGGTGGAAGAGGAAGTAGAATTTGAAAAATAAGAGTCAACAAAAGAATTATAGTTTCAACATACTCTAGCTCTATTTAAAGCCGAGTTATTAATAAAATAACAACATAAAGAAATTGATTTCCTAAAGCAGGACTAACTACATAAATATAAGTTTATCCTTACACTATATAATTCTCTTCATTAATTAGTTAAAGAATAAGAAAGAAAGGATGACATCATTTAGTTGGGAGATGAGTTTTAAAATGAAAGGAAAACATACCTCTTGTTGTGGTCAAAGTAGAATAAGAAACCCAAATTGATCTCAATTATACTCAAGCCATAACTGTTTGGAAAATACTTGTAACCAACTAGATATTGTAAAGAATGAATTAAAGAAAGTTAAAAATGAAAATCAGAATCAATAAAGTGAGTTGTCTATAAATTGTGAGTTAGGATTTGAAATGACATCATGTAGGAGACCTTCTCCTATATATTCTTTATTTCTAAAAGAGCAATTTTGCTAGTGGAAACTATATATAAATTTTAAAAATTTATTACATGATATTGAAGATGAAAAATAATTTTTAGAAATTTATTTTGAAGGTGACTTGGAGGAAAAGAATCATATGTGTGAATTTTTTTGCTTAAGTATCTTTTAGGTCACACGGGGAAGACTTCATGATAAATTTGTATGTAGGAGAGGTACAACTCAAATCTTTGATATATCTTTTCATCATCATATTGTCTAGAGAAAGGATGAAGATGATTTTTCTACGAGGAGAGAAATTTTGGCCTACTTATGAGGCATGAATATCCCAAGCCTAGACATTTTATAACAAGATTTCGTCATTTGGTTCATATTACTAATATTGGGAATAGGTATTTTTCAACCTACAACAAAGTAAGTAAGGGATTTCAAGGAATTTTACAAAACTACATTTAGGTATGCTTTTTTTTGTGTAATGCCATGGAATCAATTGGGACTATTTTTAAGAAAGAAGGAAATTAGCTCCCCAACTATTTTAAATTGCTCTGTAGAAATATCCTAGACAATAATTGAATTAATGGGAGAATTCAAAAGAAATGGATTGTGATGAAATATAGGCCACCTCTATTTTTGTAACCTATGCCATGTAATGAAGGAGGAAATTCACATCCGGTTGACTTTGCAAAATAGAAAATGAATTTTGAGTGGTATGAAGGACAAAAAAGAATTTGAAAATAATTGGTCTACATTTTCCCCGAATTTCATCTATCAAAGTTGTGTGAACAGAAATGGCATAAACATCAAAGGGGATGCTAACAAATTTCTCGAGGACATGCAAGAACTTGGGTGTGGGAGAGATGATGAGCCCTTGGAATTGTCTTTTTGCTCATGTTTTTGTCATCCATTTTTTCCTTTACTTTATCTAAAACCATGGATATGGTTGATAATATTAAGCCTTTATATAATATTGTGTAGTGCCCACTTCCCTTTGACACCTTTTGATATTGATCTTGATATTGCTAACTATATTATGGACATTGTTATAGTTTAATTTAGTATGATGTTAGATGTTAGATCATGGTTTATTGTGGACTTTGATTCATATATGGTGCATGATGATTATTAGAGACATTTTAGATATTGATGTTGATATATTGTTTGACATGGTTATATTATAGATGTTGTTCGGACTTGTGATATTTGGATATTTTGAGTAGACCTAGAAAATGAGAATTGAATTAAAATTGATGATGATATAGTTGTGGATGAAATTGTAAGTGATACTATTGATTGTCTTGATGATTGTTGTGATTCACATATATATTGATGATCTTGAAATTATATTTATACTCATTTGGATGTTCTAATATGGCCACGAGGCTAAAGGAGGTATTTGTATTTTGCAGGTTTAAAATATCACAACAAACATCGGGGATTGGAGACCAACCACTTTAGAATTCTAGATGAATTCAACAAGGTCACCATGGAAATTGTATTGTTTGTGTGTGTTGATTGTGTTAGGGATTCCCATGGGGGTCACCTTTAAATGTGACCAAGGGGTTTTATGTATTTTCTTTTATTTGGTCCCTTTGTTAATGTTTGCATGTGTTTATTTTGTCATAAGAAATTAATTAGATTTGTTGACCTTGAATTAAAGTGTTGTAAGAAATGTGTAAGTAATGTGTAAGGGATATGTAAGTTGATTTTGGAGTAAGAAACACTTCATCTTCTTTGAAATTCGAATTTTTCCTTGGAAGCTGATTTTGGAGACTTGTGGGACAAGTTAAACTTGTCCCATGCCTCTTAAATTTATATACCAACCTTGCCTATGGTTGGAGGGTTAAATTTAGACCTTCTTTGTGCATTTTTGTAAGTCAAGTTGAATGTTTTAATTGCACTTTCTTACATGTTTTTAATTTCAGTCCTTATGGGGTGTGGGCTTGTTTTGGAGTGTGTAAGTAAGTTGTCATATTATTCACCCACCTATTTATTATGCCTTGGAGATTGAAGTTGACTTATGAGTTGGAGTTGAGGATGTGTGATGTGGCATCCCACTTGGATCCACCTCATCCTCTTCTCTTCCCTCTCTATATATTCAAATTCCTTAGCTTGTTTTTGGGGTTGCTTCACTTTTGCATACTTCATTTGGGGTGAATTCTTTTGTTGTTTTGAGCTCTTGCTTTTGGAGAAAGTTTGCAAGACTTTTTACAGAGCCTGTGTTTCGTTGATCTTGGGCTATTTTGCATTGGAAAGCTTGTTGTTTGGAACTTAGAACAAACTCCATTATGGAGAGGTAAGAGATTGGCTCTTGAAATTCTCTTCTTTTATTTGTGCAAATGTTATTATTGTGAATGTTTTGGCATGTGTGTGGGTTGTTTGGGTAGATGGCCTAGGGATGGTGTAGGAGAAGACTATGGGGTATTTGTGGGAGGCATAAGTGTTTTGGGGAGGTATAAGTGTGGAGGGAGTTGGGATTTGGGTTCCACCTTACAAAGAAATAACTTGCATTTCTTTACTCGTTATGGGGTGCCATAAGAGGTTAGGGAGGCATAAGGAAATGTGAGGAATAAGGGGTACTTGGGGGAGGCATAAGGGCATGTCAAGGATTTAAAATGATATATATATATATATATATATATATATATATATATATATTGGCGGTTGTTCTCGGTGGTGATATCCATTTCCCCTTGGGAGGCATATCCCCTTGTTTCTTGCTCTCTGAGTGTGGTGATATCCATTTGCTTTGGACCTTGGGAGAAAGCATAAACACACATCCCCTATAGTTTCTTGCTATATATATTTGGCTTGCATGATGAAGTTTCTTTCTCCTCGAGTGTTGTTGAGTGTTGTTTACATCTACATTCTGTGGTTATAAACTACAATTTTGCTTTGGACTATATTTTTAAATGTGAAATTTTCTTGTGTGTTGTGAAAGTCTATTGAGTTGAAACACATTTCTTATTGCATTTTGGTTAGGGCTTGAGTGTGTATATATAATATATATTATATATATATATATATATGTGGCGGTTGTTAGGTGGTGCTTGGGAGGCATAGGGCATCCCCTATAGTTTCTTGCTCCTTTGGCTATGATGAAACTGAGTGGTTTGTTGTCTTGGTTATAAACTACAATTTTGCTTTGGACTATATTTTTAAATGTGAAATTTTCTTGTGTGTTGTGAAAGTCTATTGTTGATGAGTGAAACACATTTCTTATTGCATTTTGGTTTGGGGCTTGGGGGCCAATGAGAGGGAGCATCCCTTTCATTGGATGTCTTGGCTAGGTGTGCATCAATTCTATTGTGATCAAATTGAAATAAAGAAAATGGAGGATATTCATGTTGTTGTTCTAGAGCAAGGGAAAAAGACAAGTTTGACAGTCCTTGTTGAGATTATTCTTATTGTAACCCTTTTCCACTTGAAGTGGATGACCTTGTACATTATTGGTGATGGAAATATGTTTTGTATTGGCTATGAAAGTTGTAATTTGAAATGTGAAAGAGATATACTTTGTTTTCTGGTTTTGAATAAATGTGGAAGAAATTGTATTTTGTACATTGTAATTGAGGAGGAAGACAAAGTTCTGACAGTCCCTTGTGAAACTTCTTTTTGTAACCTTTCCCACTTGAAGTGGATGATCTTGTATATTATTATGTTGGAAATACTACTCTGTTTTAGCTATGAAAGTTGTAATTGATTATGGAGGAATATATCTAGTATTTATGTGAACAAAAGAAAGATATGCATTTGGTATGTTGTATTTCGAAAATAAATGGGAAAGAAGTTGTAAGAGATTCCTTTGAATTAATAGAAGTGTTTTTCCTTGTTCATACGATATTATTTCCATTGGAAATTTGTGTTTGATATACAGTAGGAAATCTCTATTGTAAAAGTGAAAAGGAAGCACGTATGATGAAATATTGCACTGCTCTATCTCATTTGAAATGTTTAAATTAAAATATATATATATATATATATATATATATATATATATATATATATAAGCATTCTTGTCTCTATCATTTGATTGAAGGAAAGAAAACTATTTAAAACTAGCATGGAATAAATTCAATGTTTTTATTGCATGACAAAAGAGATAGTTTAATCTTTGTTCTTGAAGTGTACAAACCTCATTTCTACTTCATTGTATACTTCGCAAATTCCTTTTTATCAAATGTCCAAAACAACCCTGCAAATTTATAAGAGACAAATGAAATATTCATTTGGACTTAATGAGATCAGAATGATCCCCAAACTAAACTAAAACACTGAAGAAATTTTTAAAGAACCTTTCAAATCAAGTAAAGGCAAAATTACGGGTTTTTGTTGTGTAAACATTGGTAATTTTCAAATGCAAACCAATCAAGCAAATTTTAACCTTGCAATCTATCCTAAAATTTTCCAAGTAAAATCCTTCATGCCTGTTTGGCAAGATGAAAAGAATTAATGAAAAATTTGAACAAAATTGATAAGTTAAAAATACCAGTTCACTTCTAAGTGACAAAAATACGTTTTCTCAAAATTGACCCTTTAAAATTTATCAAAATCAAATTCTTAAGGTTTCTGTGCAAAGAGGACGTCAAGAGATTTCCAGAAATTCCTTGTTTGCCAAAAATCGAGTTCCCAATCAAAATTTATGGCCTTCTAAAGTTTTTACTTCATTTGGCTTCAAAAATAATCTAACTGTCAAATTTAAATGAATAAAATATTCTTGGGCGGACCCGCGGGCTAAAACTTTCCTTTTTTTGCTTTTTTCCAAAAAGTGCAAAGTCATGAAGTTTCTCGCCACTCCGCTAACCCGCAAGCCTTCATTTTGTCTAAAAATGATCTAAGTCCAAAAAGGATATTTGGCAATTTTTCCTCCATGGCTGCGCCGCCGTGCAACCAATTCTTGATTGGCACGTGGCTTCGTTGGGTGCCAGCGGACGCTCGAATCGATTTTAACCTTTAGCGCTTTAAAAAATTAAATTTAGAAAAAAATGTAAGTTTCCTTCGCAGCCCCGCCGACCCGTAGCCAATCAGTGCTGCCACATGGCTTCACGAGGCATCGGCGGAGGATCGGATCTTTTTAAACCTTAACGCTTCAAAAACTTCTGGGAAAATTTTTCAAAATATCCTCACGACCCTCCAACCCGCGTACCGATGGTTGGTCGACACGTGGCATCTTAAGGCGTCGGCGCAGAGGCGCGGGTGAATTTTACCCTTTTGGATGATAAAATTCTTGTACCCCCACCACCCCACTTTCTCCATGTTGGCTTAGGAGGTGCCACGTGTCCCTTGCGGACTTGCGGGCGCGTGGGTGCAAAGGTGGCTTTTCACCCCAAGCGGGAAAAATTTCTCCCGCGGCCCGCAAACCGCCCCTAGGGAAAATTTTCTCCCCTAGTCCCACCGACCGAATCCTCCTTCGGATAAACTTTCTCCCTGCGGCCTGTAGACCCGCCCCTAGGGAAAATTTTCTCCCCTAGGCCCGTCGGCCCGCCTTGGGAAAATTTTCCTCCCAAGGTCCACCGACCCATAACTTTGGAAATATAGGGAGTTAGGAGGACTTCTTTATATCACTAGAAAGGTGAGAAAATTTCCTATCTAATGGGAATGTTTTCAGAAGGTTTTAAGTGCATTAATTTTGAGAAAAATTAGGTTGAATATCTTAATCTTGTCAGAGGGTGGGAGAGTGAGAAATTGCCCTCTTAATCTTAATGATTATTCTAACCCTAAGTTTTGACCCAGTAAATTTAATAATCATTGTAATGGGAAAACTATGAGCTAAGATTTTTTTATTTGGCCTCTAAACCTTACTTGTGGCAACCTGTTGTTTGTAACCTGGCAAAGCAGACACTTTTAAACCAAAAAAATTATCCTATAATTTTTCTGACTAATCCTAGGTTGTTCTTGGGTCTCAAGTGGGTTGTTTTAGCAGGCGTTACATCTTGAAGTATAAAATAGAAATTTTAGTTTGTAAAATTCTTGGAGAACTCCAATTGTTCATAATTCCATATTGTGCTAGCCAAAAAATTCAAAAGAATGTAATTTTGTGTTAATAAAAGCTAAAAGTAATAAAGAAGGATTTTGGATATTATTCCCCGAGATCCAGATAAGCATTTGTTGTGCTTGAAGAAGGTTGTGATGTCATGTGCTAGCTCCAGAGATGTTTTACTAAGATCTAAAGATGTTTTACTAAGATCTAAAGATGTTCTAATAAGCTCTGGATATGTCGTATACAACTCTGGAGATGTCTTATGTAGCTCCAAATATGCTCTAATAAGATATGTAGATTCCTATTTAGCTCCGAGAGAGGCTCAAAATCTCCTTTAGTTCCCAAAATATTTTTGGATATCATCAATATCCAATTTTAATGGCAACATGAAGACTTTTTATGGTGTTCTCTATGACACATATAGTAAGTGTTATTTTTGTAGTAATTACTAAATTAGTATTACTAAAAATAGTATGTTGATTTGTTGCCAATATCTTTTGGATTGACTAGGTGAGCTTGCCCTCAAGATGAAGCTTTCTTTAAGGGATTTTTTTATTTTTATTTATCTCGTGAATCTTGTAATGATCAATATATTATATAGATGTATTTAGGTTGTTATGCTCTGAATTCAATATTTAGAAAATTAGTTAGAGATTAACTATATAAATATTAATCCATTATGTTAGGTGGGGAGCAAATTTTGCTTTCAAGAAAGTAATAATGTGTTGTTAGATTAAATATGTACTATATTTTTTATTTTGAATAAAGAACTGGAGTTTTTTATTTCTCTCGTAATCTGAGCATATATTCTTCCTTTAAGAAAGAGTTGGGCCTACTCTTTTCGAAAAAAGTTGGAATTTATAGTAGTTAGTAATTTTCTATCAATATTTCCAGTTTATTTCAATTTGGATATTAATAAGTGCAATATTTTGAGAGTGAATAACTGTAGGAAAACCAAACTAAAGTAAAAATCATTTCTTTTGTTTTCAAGCAAGAGTGTTTTTCTTCCAAGAAAGAGTGTTTTCCCTTACAACAACGGTGTTTATTTTCAACGAGAATTAGAATAATATTTGATTTCATTCGTGAATTTGGAGTAGAAAGTGTGCATTTTATAAACAATTGTGTGAACTACTTTTGCATTTACATTTATAATTTTAAGATGTGTGTTTCTATTCTCGCAAACTTAGTAGCTTTTAAACTATTAACTAAGATCAAAATATCTAGATACTATTGTAGATTGCCATTGGACATTTCCCCAAATTGATACTTTAACAACTTGTTGAATTAATGATGAGTTTATAAACCTACAACAACCCTCATTAATATACAACCAAATACAATCATATTGTATACATTAAACCCAACAACCTTTTCCAAACATCCTCCCATCTTGTGTGAAATTTGGAGATTTGGAAGAGGTTTTGGAGATCCATCACAAAGTAATTGAAAGTGTATTTTTCTCATATGTTGTGAAGTTACAAATTTTGTAATAGACATGTACACAAAATGTGTAATACAAAAGGCTCACTATTTTTTTGATAAAGTGCATAATGTGAATTTCTTCTCATGGAAAATGATGATTGAAATGTCTCTAATGCATGGCTATATTAAGCATGCTTCAAACTCTTTGAGCTAATGAAGTACTCTAGATTTATTCTGACCATGTAAGATTTTTTTGTTTAATCTACATGTATCCATGCATGTCTAATGGATAAGTGATGTAAAAACTTCAATCACACGAGTGTTTGTTATTTTATTATGGCTATAATGGATCATGGTGTATGTATGGTTTGCCTCTTTGGCTATGTTGGCTATGTAGAGGAAGCACTAAACTTAATTATTGAAATGCCATCATAATTTGACATGATTGTGCAGTGTACTTTCCTATGAGCTTGTAGATCACATAAACAAATAGGGTTGGGAGATTTTTTTCAAACATTTATGCAGTAATGAACAAGTGGGATGATATTCAAAAGGTAAGAATATTGATGGAAGATGGAGGAATTAAAAAGATACATGGATGTAGTTGGATCAATGTCCATAAAATAGAACATGTATTTTTTGTACAAGACATGTCACACACACAAACACAAGAAATATAAGTAGAGTTGGAGGAATTGTCTTGGGAGATGAAGAGAACATGGTATATGCCACATAAAAGACTTGCACTAAATGATGTGGAGGATGAGGAGAAATAATTATTCCTCTGCCACCGAAGTGAGAAGTTTGATTGAATTTGGGTTGTTAAACACGTCCCTTGGAACAACTATTAGAGTTTTCAACAACCTTTGAGTATGTAGTGATTGCTACACTACAACAAGGCTTTTCTTAAAGATTGTTGCAAGAAAAATTGAGCTTATCTTCAAGATTGTTGTAAGAGAAATTGTTTAGAGAGATACAAATTGGTTCCATCATTTCCATTACAAATAGTGTTATTGCATAGAAATTGGTAATGTTTAGTGAAGTACGCTATAAACAATTATGATAAGGTATCATACTTGAAGTGCTAAGAAGGAATCCATTTGTACTTAGATGATGAAAAGATGTTGTTTGTAAGTGTTTGTAGAGCTAGACCATCATATTGACTTGATGTAATCAAGTTGTATATTATGAATTGTTGCTTAAATATACTTATGGGATATACTTGAAGTAAATGGAGAGTTGCATAGTTAATAGGAAATGTGAGAGTGAAAATATGGAGTGAGAGTAAAATTTAAAATTGGTAGTTTGCTACATCCCAAAGTTATCGTTTGATTTACTCTTGGTTATTGTGACAACAACACAAAAATCTAGAGGATGTTCAAATAGAAATGCGACACTTTATATTCAGAATTGATAATTCATCACATACCAATTTTTCAACTAAAATAATTTTTTCAAAAAAATTGAACCCCCTAAAAGGAAAAAATAAATTTAAACATTGACATATGCCTATTAAAAATAACTAAACATTTACATTCCTAAAAACGTATCTTATAACGTGCAATTGCTAATTATTATTGTTTCTGAGAATGGGTGAGTGGAATATGGGTTAGGTCGGCACATGACTATTACAAATTCTAGAGGTCAAAAAATAAATAAAACATTGTGGCAAAGGTTCTGTAACTCTAACCAGAGTAGTAGTAAGATCTATGTACGTACTTTTGGCAACTTACAAAAGTGTCAACATCGTCCACCATTGAGTTTTTGACAATTCTCAAGGCATCTCCGGAGCCCTTTACCTCCTCCGAAAAATGATGAAAACAAATTTAAAAATATTTATAATTTGCAAAATAATAATAATAATAATATTTTTTTCATGGTAAATTTTTAAAAACGCCTCCTGTTCTAGGATTGAGAGGTATGTGTTTCCTAAAATCCATAAAAAGTCTATCTTCATTTCTTTTTATACCATATTCTTACAGAGAAATCTTTGAAGACAAAATTGTTGTTGTTCGAAGATTGAATGAAGTTTGGGAAGGAGTTTGCGGCAGAGATGGTGCCGGAATGGCACCAGGCTTACATGGACTACAACTTTCTCAAGCTCATGCTCAAAGATCTCATGCGTTTCAGAACAAGGCCAAAACCTGTTCTCAAACCTCCCACAGGAGGGCTCAAAAAGGCCATGACGCTCAAAAAGGCCATTACATTCAGAGCCTTCAGCGGCCTCATGAAACGCGATAATCAGTCCCCTCGCAACGAGGAAGAAATCATACTGGTAAAACTAACAATCCCTTTCTTTCTTTCGCTTTTGTCATAATCTTTAACCTGGGAAGATCTATGTTTCTAGTCTAAAGATCCTGTTTTTCTTTGAAGGTGAAAAATATGGAGCAGGATGGCAATGATTCGTACGAAACGACGTTTTTAATGAACTCTTCGGACGAAGGGACGGAGTACGATGTGGTTTTCTTCAAGAGATTAGACGAGGAGCTTAACAAAGTGAATGCATTTTATCGCAGCAGGGTTGGAGAACTTGTGAATGAAGCGGCTGTTCTGGATAAACAGATGTCGTCCCTGCTCGCCTTTAGAGCCATTGTGCGCAATAAAGCTGGTCAAGACTTTAACACCAGTACTGATACCGACGCAGCCAAAACACCTCGGACAACTGGAATATATTCTGGTATTCATCCTAATTACACAAATATTTTCAGGCATAACCTAATATATTTTCAGTCATGTGAGATCTTGAATTCGGCAAAGAAATGCTTCATTTAATTGCAATTTTAGGCAGAACTAGAGGAATTTCAACATACTTTCAAATCTGGAACCTGCAATCGTACTTCTTTCGGAATTCAATGAAAATCCTATATTATCAGTCATGTGAAATCTTGAGAGATGAATTCGGAATTTTAGCCATAATTAGAGGAATTCCACAATACTTAGAAATATGGAACCTGAAATCTTATATATTTAGGAATTCAATGTAAAACTCTCTTCCTTCGATATTCTATATTGATCCATATGAAGTTTTATTTGCTTTATCTTATATCATTATGTATGTGCAGGCCCTGCTCAAATGGAAGTGATTAATGAAATCGAGACCAACGCCGACGGCACAGTGCAAACTGAAAGCATGCACGGAAGAGCAGAAACGGAAGCCCTGAATGAAATTGAAATGAGCGGTCGCGGGTTCAAAACTCCGCGAACCGCAATTGAAACGAGTGGTCACAGGTTCGAAACTCCCGGAGTGAAAGCAGCTCCAGCTGAGAGGCCGATCCGGCAGAAGCTGAGGAGCAATAATAAACCCCATCCCATTGAGATTATTAGGGATGTAAAAATAATGATTACACCAGACACTCCGCGTTCCACCATACGCGGTTTGCTCAACAATCCTGGGAGCAATACATTAAGCAGAAAGGACCTCAGGCGAGCCAACGATATGGTCCGCACTGCTTTCATTGAATTTTATGAGAAATTAACCCTTGTGAAAAGTTACAGGTAAGAGCCTGGAATTTAATATTATTTTTTTCTTTTTTTTAAAAATGATAGTGTGTAGTTCGTGAGTTATCTAGGCACATAGTATTGACCGTGTTGTCTCGTATGATGTGGTAATGGATGGTGCAGTTCGCTGAATCTGCTGGCTTTCTCCAAAATACTGAAGAAATACGACAAGGTTAGCCCCCACTTCCACCAAATTTCTTTTTTTTATATATATTATATATATATATATATATTCACTGCGACAGAGCGTTAGGGTTGGCTGAAGTACATTTTCTGCTTTAAAAATGCATTTATATTTAGGTAGGTACAGCATAAACTAAACAGAGTCTTGACTAATTAAGAACAGCACTCATAAGAATGAAAAAAAAAAAAAAACTGCCCTCAAAGAATTTCTCCCGCTCATGACGAACCCCGACGGCATCCACCTTCCCCAGTACAGAGTTGCAACTATTTAATAATAATCTTAAATATGCCCCAATGACCCCACGCATGCCTGTACGCAACTCATATTCCATCCATACTATATTTCTTTATCACATGGCTTTCGTTTGTTCAACGAAATGCGCCATATAAAACTAGATTGTATGGACCCATCAGATAGAGTCGTCTCTTTTCTAAATGGTTTAAATGGGCGTATATACGTACTCACATTGTTTTTAAATGTAACACGGTCTCAATCAGGTCTCGAATTTCAAATTATTTGTCCCTGTCAAATCAAAATTTGTTATGGTCCCCTGGAGGGGGAAGCGAATATCAACAATGTCATGCAATGTTTGGATACGTATTGTTTAGCTTCAGTTTCCAGCATCCAATGGAGAAAGACCCAATGCTTCAGGGAATCTTTTCTCCCTAAACTGGTTATTGAATCATTTTGACTGGAAGTATATCCAGCATGGAGAAATTTTTAAATTTCTAGGCATTCCCTTTACTTTTGATGCTTCTCCCAGTCAACTTTGGCAATATGTTATTGACAGGGTTTCCCGCAAATTGGAATACTGGATTACTAAACCCCTTTCGCTTGCAGGAAAATTTCATATTTGCTCCAAGATATTGGCAGCCACACATGTTTATTAGTCTCCTTGTTGGGTGCCGGCTAAAGCCTCTTACAAGAAACTGGAGAAACTTCTCAGAGATTTCCTTTAGGCTAGCTCGAACCTTGGCAAAGGCTTTCACAGAGTTGTTATGGGAGTATTGTTGTCTCCCTAAGGATTTTGGAGGTCTTGGTCTGACTGACATTGGCCGCTAGGGGTCTACTCTTGCAGCCAAGTGGATTATTCGAGCTTGCACTGGCAACGAAGCTTGGAAAGTGTTGATTCACAATTGTATTTGTCAAGGCTCCCCACAAGGGCGTAAAACTTGGCAAGGGTGGATTTTCATAGCCTGCTCATTATCAAAGCCCCGGTTAAGATTGTGGGCACTTTTGTTGTCAAAAGCATATGGAAAGCTTGGGAGTTGCTCAAACCCTTTTTAATCTGGGAAGGGGATGGATTCAGAAATGGGCTATCCATTAATGACCACAACATTTGGTGGTCTCCTCTCATCAATTTTCATGATGTGCCGCTTGCCCAAGTGCCCTGGGTTCATGCTCTTAAGTTGTTTCGTCGAGGCTTGCGCACTCTCAAAGACATCTTTTGCAGGCAAACCAGATTACTTCTCACTTGGCCTCAAGCTAAAGCCAAGTTTCAACTTGCCTTCACGACAGAGAGTCTTATCAAGAAGTTCTTGATTCCATTCCTGCAGAGATGCTTCACAAAGTTGGTGTCATCTCTCTCAAGCCTTGGTGGAAGGATTGGAAATGGTTTCCAAATACCCCTTTTTTAAATTACTCCCTGTAAAGGTTATGCACTACTCACACCCAAGTTGCCGATGGTGGCCTTGCTAAACTCCAGATGGTCCATCAATTCTGGATGGTCATCCTAGGAAGCTAGATTTCATATTGTATGGAAAGCCATCATTCAGCCCAAGTTAGCATGTTTTGCTTGGTGTCTGTTTTATCAAGGCCTTCCTCTTGGGCGTAGATTAGCTCATTACGGGATAGCTCCTCGGCTATGCCCTTTTTGTGGGCACATTGAGACACTCATGCATTTGTTCTGGTACTGCCCAAAAGCTCAAGCTATTTGGGCTTGGATCCACAATTTCTTTCGACCGTTTAGACTAGCTCAATTTCATTGGCAACATATTTCTTGGGGGATTCTACTTCCATTCCCCATGCTTTTGCACAAGTGTGGCATACTTTTAGAGTGGAGATCCTTTTTTTATATGGAAAGAACGCAATTATGTTGTTTTTGCTAATTCTCGTAGTTTCTTGTATTCTTTCGCATTACGATAAGGCCATGCTTATCTCGAATGTGTTCTTACATATCCATGTCAGCCCGTAAGGTGCAGCTGGAGGTGCGGCACCTACAAACCCCTTCGGATCATGGGTCGGCCTCCTTGCACTATGGCACGAGAACCTCTTACCTCCCCTTCTAGGAGTGTTCATCAAGAGGGCGTCGTGGTCATGGCTAGTCGGTAGACCAAGCACATCGTCATCGCTCTCCCAGGCGGCCCGAGCAACAACGTAGCCCTGTTAATCACGGTGGTTGGGGGTCCCCTCACCATTCTATGTAGCACGGTGGCTGGGGTTCCCACCACCACTCCCCGCCTCCTATGCAGAGAGATGGGTGGGACTCTGGCAAAGTTCCCAGGTTGGCTCTTACTATTTCTCCTAACCAGAATGAAGAAAAAGATGAAGAAGTTACTTTAGGCGGACCGCCCCTTCCGGATGGCAAAGATCTTCCTGGTAGTAACTTGGAGGACAAGGGGCCACCACCACCCCCTACCCCTATGTTTGTTGCGGTGCCTAGTTTTTTTATGGTTTTCTGGCATTGTTGTTAAGTTTGTTGTTGCCCTTGGGCTTGATACTTTAGTCTCCTAGCCGTCATGGCTAGTTTGATCGTGGGGTGTGCCCTTTCAAATGGCTGTAATTTCCAGTAATTTTTATAGATATATCTATAATTTGTTCATAGATATATAAATAGGTATTATGTTTTTATATAAACCACTTAAAAAAATTTACGGTTTTCAAAAAATTTAGCCTGTCATTGTCTACGTTTCTAAAAAAATTACCTGTAAAATACAACTAAAATCACAAAAACGGCCTACACCACAATTTCTAAGCCAAATATGAGTGCATTACACGCACAAGTAAGCATACTGTAATCAAGTTATATAGAATTTGGAACATAAAACCAAACCTACATGTATGGATTCCTTTTTGATTAATTAGCAATCACACTTGAGTGGTGCAATGGAAATGTTGATTTGAGGCGAGGAAAAAGTCAAAGTTAAAAGAATGAAAGAGAAATGTTAGAGGAGGAAGAGAGGTCATGAAGGTGTGGGGACACTATTGGAAGGAATGTAGGTGAACCTCTTATTTGTTCTAGTAAGTCATAAATGGACGAAATGTATGTTTTGTGATCTGTTTGAATGAGAAAGAGGGTGTGATGTGTACAACCTTAAGTTAACATACTTTGGAAGTAGATCTAAAAGTAAGCCCGTATCGTTCAACACTATAAATGTTAATTGTTGGTTTTTGCAATGTCATCCATTGTGTTTTGTGGAACATCTACACAGATACCATCTCACAACACAGTTTGATCATCTGATTTGAATGGAAATTCAACAACTTAAAATATCATTAATAAACTATACACCCTATATATTAGAATACATGAGACATTAAGAATTGTAACATGAGATTTGGCCATGGGGTTCACTTTGTGAAAGTATGGTATAGTACATTTGTTTGAAGGGTATTAAAAATACCTTTAATGTTAGTTTTTACCTCTAATTATTTAATTGATAATACCTCATCTCGTTATATTATTAGAATGAAAATACCCCTAATTTTTCCATGTAACTTACTTACCCATTTTTCCATTACAATTTTATTTACCCCTTTTTATTTCTACCCTAATATATCAAACATAAAATATATCATGTTTCCCACTCAATTATTATTTTCTTAATACGTCTTTTCTCTAGAAAGAGAGTTTGAAGTCATTCAAGACCTATTACCAATTACCTTAATGTTAAGCTTTAATCATTTATCAATAGTTCTTCAAATAATTAAGATGGTGAAATAATATCATTTGTGTTGAAAAACATACTCAATCCTATTTTTGTACCATCTTATTATTTCTTAGTTAAGAATATCTTAATTGTGATTACGTTATTCGATAAGATATTATAATATAGTTTTATGACCACACTCCTTTTCAATTTTAAGGTATTTAGTTTTTAAAACTAGGTTTCAAATGTTTAAATTTTATATTAAAAAAATTTGGTTGTCCTCTAGCCCACCTTTCTAACCTTCCCCAACACTTAATTAAAAATATTAATAAATTAAACCCCTTCACCCTTAATGTTTTCCAACAAATTGAATTTGCTATAATATATTTTAATTGTACTCAATATGAACGCACGTGCAAGGATATTGCCTAGCCAATGAACCCTCCGTGGATCCGGCCTACCCGAAAGATATGCGAAGTGCAAGCTTGGGAACCTTGACACATCCATTGTTGATTATTTGGACGTGGTGGTCAACATAAGCAATTAATGGATATTGAATGACAATGCTCTTTACCAACAACAATATGTAAAATAAAGGATGGAAATGGAACAACATGTAATTGAAATTTCATCTTAGAATATAAATGGATGGTCACGTAAAATTCCATGAATATTATGAATGGGGATGTCGGTCAAAATGATACAATGCTTCAAGGTGAAAGGTGGAGAGGCTGAGAACATTCCATCACCCATGTTGGTGTTATGTGTGGAGGATGCATTCACAATAGCTCCTTCACCACCCCCTTCAAAACCCCTTGTCAATGCAGTCTTGTTGAAGTAGGAGCACAAAGTATACGTTCTCGACATCCATGTTGTCACAACATGAGGCATAAATGTGGTGAGGGATCAAGCTCATGTGGAAGTTATGTTAAAGAACAACCCTGATAACCCCAACAATGTCATCACCAAATATTTAAAAAATGCTCTTTGTCAGAATCGTTGAATATTTCAACTTTAAGAGATTATTGCAATCACATTGTTGTGTTTTAAGAATGTAAGCATGGAAGGTAAAACAAAGTATGGTGGTAAAAAAATGATTTGGAGGGTATGGCATCCGATTCCATCCAATTTTTGCAGACTTACATTGGAATTCTTCCATCTATGTTAAAATGGGAGTGTAGAGAAGGGCATATGAAAATATCGAAGCTTAATGTGAGGTGGATTTTATATATGTGATTGCTTGTTCTAGTGGTGGAAAGAACTTAGGTGTCAATCATTTGTTCCACACATAACACAAGGTTACAAAGGAGTAAGCAAAGGCATCACCAACCAAAGTGACTCACCACACAATAATACAAACAAAATTTCTTAATGGAAAAAGAACACCCAAAGAAAGATTGTTTTTATAATTTCCTTAAAATCTTAAATTGGGTGTATAGGTAAAAATCAACAATAATACCTCATGTGTGGCACAAGGATGCACAATTCAAGTGGATTCAAATGGGATCCAATAGGAGAATCCAACGGAGATTGTCGGTTCAATGTTTGTTGAATATTAAATTTGTGTTATAGGTGTCAACCACAATAAATTCCTTTTAATGGTTTTTTCACTTATTGGGATTACTACAATTACATTATTGTGTGTTTTAATAATATAAGCATTGAACAACAATAAAAATTTATTAACACAATGAAAATAGAAAATACTTCAAAATAGAAAAACATGGTATATTAAGGATATATTAAAGAAATATTGTACAATCACAAAAAAATGAGTTAATTTAGAATATTATTGATAAAATGTAAATGGGATACATCTAGTTCATTGGGGACATTAACTCTTAACACACAACCAATCAAAAAAATTGCTTTCCCATCATAAAAGCAAAAATAATGGAGGAATATTTTAAAAAATTGAAATTTCAACGTTGCACAAAAATATAGGAAGAAAAATATGCATAGAAATATTCAATGCCCCATAAGCATTAAAGAGATATACAATTTTCCAATGGACTGTCCCATAAGCATATTCACTACCCCATATGGGCTACCCCAACACAACCACTAAACATTAGTGTTTGGCACAATTGTTCTTGAAAGGAGGCACTCTGAAGGGGCTAGGCCTATCTCTCATGCAAGTTCGCACAATAGGGAAAAATTATTTTCCGTCATGTCATCGTTAGTTTGTCGCGTCGCCATTAGTTTTAACAGAATAGGTAACAACGTAGTACGTTGTTACCTATTCCGTCAAATTTCCATTTGTGGTTTTTAAAAAGGAATCGGCGCCGTATTGTTTCAAACGTGAGTGCGCAGCAGGATGGTGAGGCACATGAAATAGGCGCGGGGTCGCAGGTTCGAGGCCGGTTGGGTGCAAGGAAAAACCGCACCGGTCAAAGTTTTGTGCAGGTTCACATTGACTACGAACCTGTGTGATGGATAGGCACACCCTCTCGATTGAGTAAAACTTTGAAGTTTTGAGAAAACCCACTAAAGAAACCAACTACCATGTCGAGAAAAACTACCACCCACTTTTTTTGAGTAAAATCACTTAACAAACCAGCCATTGTACCGATAAAAATTGTCACCCATTGTTTTGAGAAAAACCAGTAGAAATGAACTGCAACTACTATGCTTACATTAATCTATTTGAATAACAAATAACTAATGTGAGAGCGAACTGATCATAAAGTGTAGATCTTAAACATGTTAATAACATGCATCACCTACATTTGTGTGTCTTCTCATAACTCGATAGATCTATGTTCGTTGGCTTATACAACTATCGAATAATGGTTTTATGAGATGTATTATGGTCATGAAAGGTCAAATAAAGATTGTTTTTACTAATGACAAGGCAATAACTTTCTTTTGGGATACACTCATCTTTCAGATTAACGACGAATTGCTAATGGCATACTCTCATCCGTCGATTAATGACTAACTCCTACATAGGTAGCCCGCTTATGTCCACCTTAAAGAACACATGTCAACATAACAAAAAAGAAAAGGAGGTTTAAAAGAATATTGAATTTGTTGGTAAATTGAGAGGCAATTATAATTAGAAACAAACATGTTTAGAGAAGGTTAATGATATAGTCATGGTTAGGGGTTCTAATTTAAATATGTCTTAGAATTCATAGTCTTGAAATTATATAGGTGAATTATGCATAAAATGTAACACGATGCAATAAAATTGTAACTCATAACTTTATTGACTTGATAAAAAGGAAATACACAACAATCCCACAAACTAATATGTGTTAACAAATAAATTCTCAAATCAATTCTTGCTAACTTAGAACCTTTGCAAGTATAGCTCACAAACAAAACACATGAACTAACTATTTCAAATTATATCTCTTCAATTGTGTGAGAATTCCTCCAATGCAATTATGGGGGTATACACCTTACAACATTATTTCAAATTCACAATCGACTCATATAACATTAGATACATGTTGTGTCCCAATCCTATAGAAAAGATAGGGCTCAAAATGATAACATAACTCAATGCACTTGATTCAACTTAGCAGTCATAATCATGAGTTAGGTGAAATCCATGTCAGCTTGTTCAACAATGCTAAAATTTGAAACTTTAAAACTTACGCATTGATTGCACCTTTGAGAAAAAGACCGCGCACTAGCTTCTTCACTAAATTTTTGCATGCTTTAGACCTTGGTTTTTAACGGATGCATGAGTATTTCTTTCACACCGATCTTTATGCCTTATAAATTGTGGTCTATTAATAAGTCCACAGGACACTCTTGCCCTAAACTTCGTAAGGATGACATCATTATAAATCATTTGTGTGCATCTAAACACTATACGGACCTTTCAACATATAACATGAGAAAGGTACATGCAAAACAACATTACATTACTTGCATGCTTATTGATGGCAAAAACACTAAAATATCTCACATGCTTTGCACTTAGTTACAAAGACTACTTAGCACACATCGAACCTTGTGGAAATTACAAACAAAATACAAATGTATGTGCATTGAGAACAAAACACTTACACAATTGTAAAAGGAACACAATATTACATAGACTCTTACACACTTGCATATTGTCTAAAACATTACAATGCATATGTGCAAAATAGAAAAAATAAGATTCAAAGCAATCAAAACTTAAACGCGTTAGTAGACTTTATTTATTTTCTAAACTAACATGTTTTTTAGGTGATGCAAGATTCTATGTGAACCCAAATGCTCCTACAACATACACCTAGGGTAGTAAAGAAAAGAATGAGTTCCCGATTATAACTTTATCGATGATATTGCATGTTTCACAACTTCATATGCACTTATCTAAGTCTCATCTTCAATCTCTCTACCCTTCCATTTGAACAAGTATTCTTTGTACTATTTTTCCCTTGTCTTCTTACGAGACTAGTGTCAATTATTCTTCCCACCTCCTCTCATTCCTTCCCTATCATCCGAGCTCTATAATAAACATTTAAATTTGAATTTGAATATGTGCTTACTCCTTCATCTTCCACTTCTTGATATGAATATAATTTTGACACATTGAAAATAGGTGAAATGTCTAGTCATTCTAGTAGCTCAATCTCATATACATTCCTTGCAAATTTTCGTAATACGAGATATGGTCGAATCTTCTTAAATTTTAACTTGTTATATACCCCTTTCAGGATTTTTTATTTCACAAATGTGCTAAGATTTTTAGTTTCACTTGTTGTTTACGTGTTGTTGATACTCTGTGCTAAATTTTTCTCAATTTTTGTGCATTTATTTATGTACATCACTCGTATGCTCTACAAAACCTTATGTTTTTACGCTTCTTATTTTACCCTATTCATGTTGCACAATCATAAAAATTCTACTTGAAGTGAATCTGTATATAATTTAAAACGGTGTCTTGGCATGTATTTATGTTGACTAAATTATTATAAGTGAACTTAACTTGCACTAAAATACTATTGGGCATGTTCTTATCTTACTTTCAATCAAACATCTCAAGAGATGACCCAAACGCATGTTGACGACCTCTTTTTGTCCATCTATCTATCAATGACATGTCCAACTCGCACTATAACTAGGTGTTGAATATCTTCCATAATGTCCTCTAGAAATTTCCTATAAATTTCACATCCCTTTTAGATATATTTCTTCATGAGAAAATATGTAGCTTAACAATCTCCTGAGTAAACAAATTTGTAATTTTAGTCACATCACTAGTTTTATTTAGAAGCCGCAAAATGTGCCATCTAAAAATCTATTAACAACCAAAATCTTGAATCACTTTCTTTTTGTGTCTTATGAAATCCTAAAAGAAAATTCATTCTACAAGAGGCACAATTGATGTAACATTGCATTTTAGCTCTTTCCTTTTGCCACCGACATACTCTATAGTCTTGAACAAATTTCCATACATGTGCACTCATGCGTGGCCAAAAGTATATCTCTCTCAATCGCAATATATATGTTTTTTCATGTAGCTGTAATGTCCTACCAATCCACCACTATGTTTCTCTTTGACCATTTTTTTGTGAATTGAACCTCTTGGTATACATAACTATACTTTTAAAATAAAAATCATCCTTGCAAAAAATAATTTAACCATGATGTTTTATCACCACTCACTAATTTTGTGCATGGTTTCACTACTTCTCTAAAATATTCATGGCTTCAACATAATTTTCCTTCATAGAATCAAATCCCATAAATTCAATCCTTAACCGATTCAACAAAAATATCTCTTGCTCGAACATCAACTACTCTATTTGAATTTATGCTTATGTGTATGAACACAAAAGAATAGCTCTATAAAAATCAACCCATTCCATATGCCTCTAGTTCATTTTACCCTAACTATTAATGAAATAAAATACTCGATGTTCTTTATAAGGAAATAACTCCTTGGGTAGTAGACAATGTTTTCATTTCTTGAGCTCTTGCACAATGTCATGAAATTCTTGATCATACAAAAACTTACATTTCTTATTGAGATAGATCTTTGAGATTCTCGCTAAAAATGAGATAGATCTTCATTGTTGAGTTAGTATTGCACCTATTATTATGCCAATTACATCGCAATTAACCTAATTTTTTAATCAAAATTTGATAATGCCAACACTAGTTGTTATGTCATTTTCTTGTTCAATTACTATCAATTGTGTTATACTTCCATGGTCCATATAAGTTCCCTTTATCCTTGTGCATTATATATGTAATCATTACTTTTATTTGATGTGTTCTCCCTTCTAGAAGATATTGTGGAATTGTTAGAGGAAAATAGGGCCCTGAAGCATAAACTTTCCTCCTCACATTTCTTATAGATCATGATTCACTCATACAGTCTTTGAAAGTAAATGTTGCACTCTTGTAGCAACAATATGATCACATGGATCCCGCAATTACTGTACCTAGTCCACATGTAGTGTTCCAATTCTAGCAGCATCATCCCTGGATGTGCTACTAGGTATTGATCTACCATACTCTAAGTTTTCTTGTGATCTTGCTACATGTGTGGTTCCCATATTGTAACCCACTCTTCATCAAATCATTTTGCATATGTTCTTTCCTCATTTGAGAAACACACAATTGGCTTTGGTTTCCATCTTCTACAATGTGGGCTATTTAGCTTGAGGGCTTGAACATCATGCACATGGAATTGTTAAACCCATCGACATTTCCATTGGATACTAAGTGGTTTTATTTTCTTTGAGACCACTTCTTACCAGATTTGCACCAATGTTTGAGTGTTCCACACTTCTAAAGGATATTGAGCACCATGGCCCACTTGCATTTAGGCACATATACTCATCTACACATTTCTTTAGAATGAGATACTTTTCTATTTTTCACACACACAAACATGAGAAACCTAAAGTATTTTCTATCGACACGAGAATTTTGACTATTCACACATCGTCAAGATTGTGAGGCCTACACATTCGCTTAGGAATGGGAAACCTAAGCTTACTTTTTTTTGGTGCAAGATTCCTAAAAATCATCATATTCATACGAGATTAAGATGTTTTCCTTGTATTATACTCATGTGAACATGAGAGTCCCAAGTATGTATTTGAGACACATTCAACAACTTATTTATACCCATATGTTGTGAGCATTACGTGTGCTCATACACATATCTCTACTTCTAAAGCATTTGTTCTCATCTTGGATGAATTTTATATTGAGTGTGGTGATGTCAATAACACCTATGCATGGAATCTAATGGAAAATTTCCTCCACTATTTAACTACATTGTCCTCAAATCATTGTTACTAACTAGAAGTGCTCCTTCTTATAGAAATTATCAACTTTGGGATGGATTCTTCGATAGATTGAACATCTCCCATGAGAGTGGAAGGAATGTTTGTGGCCCCAATATTTGTTCAATTACTTGGTGTTATTTTGGGATCTATGAGACAAATATTTCAACACCAACATTGAGATTCTCATGGTGATTCTCTTTTTTTCCACTTTGACAACATTTATTTATCTTGTTTGAGATTTCATCATCCACTCTATCCCATTCAACATTAAGGGGAAGTGTGATGTATTGCTTTCTTGGGGTATTGATTGTTCTCTTGGGTATCCTTGTGGTATAAAATTCACATCTAGAAATTTGTTATTGATGGTGTTCATCCCATCCATTACACATATCCAAAGTAATGGATTAACCCATTCCTTTTGACCACTTATTGTGCATGGGTCATCATGCCTAGTTTTCAGACCCATTCATAGGTTTAAACTCATATTTTTACATACTCTTTAAGTTGCACTAAAGGAGGGAGGGGTTGTTGGTGTATTTTTCTAATTATATATTAGGTAGTTAAATAATCTTCCTAGGTTGTCTTATTTAATATTTTAGAAAATAAAACCCATTTGGAATGTAGAACTTAATATTTCAAATTGCACACCTCTTCCACTTATGTCGTTTTACCATGTGTGTATTATCCGACCACCTTATTTAATAAGGTAGGCTAACCACTTGTATTTATGAGGCCTTCCAAGTCAAAAAATCGATACCAATAAGAGCAAAAAAATAAAAAAGTGATTGGTGGAGAGAGATGGAGCCCACCAATTTTTGTTTGTTGGATAAGCTCTTCCCATGCATAATTGGATAAGAAACAACTTCAAGATTTTTTGGAAATTTTAAATTATGTAAATAGATTTTATGAAGATTTAGGTAATGATAGTTTTGTATTAAAAGAGTTTATCAAGAAAAATAAAAGGTTTATGGGTGATCTTCACAATAGAGTAGTCTTAAAAATCAAGGTGAAGGTAAAATATCTCCCATAGCTTCATGTTTTGAATTCCAACAAATATGATTTATATATCAATACATTGGATCATACATGGGGAGGAATTATTTGTTGCATCAAGGATTTAAAAACATATATACATGAATTTTCATGAGGATTTTTCGTTGATGATGTGAAAAAATGAATCTCTTCAAATAAAGACATCCATGCAATTAAGAAATATTTGGGAAAAGTTCTCTTTGAAATCGATGCATTTGAAGCATTTCATCATAAGATAAAATTGCACAAAGGTTATTAAAATTTAAGGATCAACACCATGGAAGGAAGGACATAAGAGGAAAATATTTAAGCTAGCAAGATTTATTCAATCAATTTATTTATATTTCTAAAAATATCACTAGAAAGGAAAATTTAGTTACAAATTGGCTTAGAAAAAATCCAACCATGACAATAATAAATCAACCTCCACCTCCCAATTTTATGGTAATAATGTACAAGTGTGTTGAATTTAACGACCTTCCTCTAGTTGTGCAAGGACAAATATTCGAGACATGGTGCCTTAAAAAGATACGTAAAGACATCCAAGAAAGCTTCTACAAACCTCCAAGATACAAATGCCTACATAATCGAAAATTTTAACACAAATGGAATAGTCACAATCTACTAACTTAATTGTGATCTATTTGTATAAGTATTCACTATATTATTGTAGAGGCCCGGACATCAATGGAGAATCACCATCTCATGTTTTTTTGAAAGAAATGGGTCCTAGATGTCTCTATACACACTAAGCCTTTGATGATGATATGATGCCTAACACAATAATCTAAAGAAGATTAGAATGGAATAAAATATGTTATATCAACATGGTCCACCATAATTATTAACATCATGCTTATTAGGAAATGCAATTTCTATACGAACATAAACTTATCTATTGTGTCCCATCACCATGATGACCTTTTTGACAAAGCTAAAAGATTATCAATAAGAGGATAAGTGATTATCTCAACATCCTATTCATCAAGATAAATGATAATATCCTTTTTCACATATATAAATTTGATTTATAAAGTAATTCTAAGTGTTGGACATCGTCTACTACATGTTAGGATAAAATCCCACTAAAAATTGCTATAACTAAAGGATTAAGATGCAATCTGGGTATATGATCTTAGAAGTAATTTTAGAGAGTCTTAAGATTAAAATGAAGTTGTATGATTTTTTTCATGCTAAATTTATAACATGTAATTTATTGAAAATTTTGGCCATGATAACTAATCCCCCACTTGAAAATTTCCTCTCCTAGTCATTATGAACCCTTCCTCTAGCTAACTTGTCCTCGCTTTTACCCTCATTCGGCTCATAGAACGTGTAAAAAATATTTTCAAGTGTGTTTAATGTGTGCAAAGACATATTCCTAAGGTGATTAAAGAATTCATTGAGTTTCAAGGAGAAACAACTTTCTTCAAAGGCCTAGAAAGGGCCATTTTGGCTATTTTGCAACTAATAAACACCATCATGAAGCATACATGGAAGATTCAAATCATCTAGGAGATGTTTTGGAGAGAAATGAAGTCATTCAAGGAATTTCATGGAAAATTGGTGGAAGACATTGATGTCAGGAATCAAGCAAGCAAGATCAGTCATTTTGGGCAAAGGGAATGAAGGATCCAACGGTGAAAGATAACTTGTTTGAATGATTCTGGGAGTTTTGGAAGGATTTGGGAGGAAAATAAATAACCAACATAAATATATTGGAACCTTATACATGATGGACACATCAATTTTGTTCCAAGACTTATAAATATTCAGTGATAATCCAAAACACTACATCAGTCCCTTAAAGTCAAGAACGGAATAGGACCTAAAAACAAAATTTCAGGAATAATTGTCTCCTTATAATGAATTTAATGATATCAAAAGGTTTTTTGGAGTCAAAATCATATAAGGTGTGACCCCTAAACACATTTCCATGCTCCAGGGATGGAAAAAGCAATCATGGTGTCCTCAAATACAATTGACGGGTGAAATCAACAATTAAAAATGGCTTGGTCACAATTTTTCACCCCCTTGGTGTTCCCTTTTATTTTCCCTAAGGAAAAAGGATAAGGGGACACCAAAAATTGATCCCGTTATTTTTAAGTTTTGTCACGTAAAAGCACCACTTAAGGTGTTAGGTGGAGCAAACGAGTGAACTAAGTTTCCTAGCCCCATTTTCATGATAGTTGAACCCCTTGGTCACACTTTTTCACCCTATATGTACCCTTGTCTTGTCCCCAAGGTGAAAATGGAATAAGGCGGACATGAAAGTGTGATCCCCATCATGGAAAACTTCTCACAACTCACCCCTCACCACTTTCGCACCTAGGTTTCAAAACATGCATTTTGCCTTGGTGTCACCCAGATTTCACCCTGAAATCTGCGACTACCCTATCCGAAAAAATTTCGTACTTTTAAAATAATGGGTGGTTTTGTGTTTTTATTGCCTGAAAGTTCTTGTATTGCGTCAAGATAATCCCAAAGATCTATATTAGCCTTTTTCGCCAAATACCCAGATGCCCAAAGTTGTTATATTCTGTCGTCGGGATTTGTCTCATGGGAAATTTGTATTTAATTATTTTGAGCCCCGTATGAGGCTATTTGCACTCCGTTTTAACTCTGTTATGATCGGATATGTCATTACTCTTATGTACCAGAAGGGTTTTAACTTGGAATAAGTTTTGGGCTTTATTTGTAACTTTTGGCAATTTTTCGTGTTTTTGTGTTGTCCCGTTTCATTTTTCTGTGAAATTTCTCTAGAGCAATTCCTTTGCCAGGTAAGCCCAATTTTTGGTCTGGAGCAGCTGGAAAACATATACACACATTATGCCCGGAGGAAGTCGCCATCGGAGGTCTGGATCACTGGGAAAAAGCGAAGTCGTGCACGGAAAAGCCCCTGCAGGGATGGGCGCATTTTTGGAAAACAAAGGATTTAAGCTGCAATGGGAAAAATAGAAGCCGTATGCAGGGTGGGAATTTTATACCTGCCTAGCAGGGTACTTTTTCCCGTGTTATGAAATTCACTTAAGCTACAGTGGGAAAGTTAGGGCCGCAAGGCGGGAATTTATTACCTGCCTTGCAGGGTGAAAATTCCCATGATAAAATAAAAGGAAAGTGACTTAAGTGAAATCATGGGATTTTAGTGCCTGCCTTGCAGGGTAAATAATCCCATTGTCAAAGTCAAATCACTTAAGTGGATCATGGGATTTTGGTGCCTGCCTTGCAGGGTAAAGAATCCCATTGTGGAAAAATTCCTAAAAATAGAATTATATGTGCAAAAAAGTGTGCCCCCTTTGGTGAGATGATGGAAGACTTAAATTGATTATTTTAATTAATCTTTCCTCTCAAAAAGTGCGCCCAAGCTTGGAGGAAGTCAACAAGTCAAAGAGGAAATAAAAGAAAGGATTAAAAAGCATTAAATTTAATTTATTTAGTGGCTGCCCCCTTCCTCTCAAAAAGTGCGCCCCATTTAGGAGTTATTTAATGTTTTTAAAGGCATTAAAACATTAAATTAATTTCTATTTTCAGTGGCTATGGTCAAAGCACACTGTGAAGCTTAAGTGAAGTGATGTGTGAAGGATTAAATTGGATTAATTTAATTTATTGGATGGTTGTCCTTAAACATGTTATTTTTAAAAGAGAAAACATGATTTTTAATTAATTAATTGCCTTTAATTGTTAGGGCAATTATTAATTATAGAATTGTGAAGGTTATATAAGCATGGGCAGCCATATGGGTGAATTATTCAAATCACAGGTAAAGAATTGGAGCCAAGTGGAAAAGTGTGCCCCCATTAGAAGAAGGATTTTGCTCAGACAAGGTGACAACAAGGCTAAAAGCTTCTAGATTTGGCGCATGCTTTGAAGGAGGTTGATCTTTGTCTGCATAATTGTTTGCATATGTGTTACAGGTGCTCAGGTGTTGTTGAAAGGATTCATGCTCTCTTTATGTGCAAATTAAACACCAATTTTTGGGGCAGCAGGCTTGAAAAGTGCATATTTTTACAATTAAAATTCACTATTCATTCTCCGGTGGCCATTTTTGTCTGAATAAATTACAGGAATTCAATACAGGTGCTTTATAAAGGAAAAGGAGCTTTTATCAATGTCCAATACATTGCATATATCCTCCGAATCTGAAGAATTGTCCAGATCTGCACCAATTTTGAAGAAATCCGGCCAAGTAAGAAGAAAAAGAATTATTCAGATGAAGATAGACAAAGCCATGGTGAAGGGAGATGAAAAAGAAAGCACGATGGAATCATGCATTGCTTCCAAACTTGCAGACATAGGAGACATAGATCTAGGCCCGGAACCTCTTGCCGATTTGATTGATAGATCCAGAGTGGGAAAGACTTCACTCATGCGTGCGGTCAAAAGCAGTGGAATTATCCGAGCTGCAGCTTTTCCATGTATGCCCAATTGCCAGAGTTCGTGATGGAGTGTGCTAGATCTTATCATCCTTCATCCAGATCAGTGCGTGATGCTTCGAGAAAGACAATAATTCGTTTGGATGCAAAGTTCATCAATTATTGTTTGAAGATTCCAGTGCGAAAGGTGGTGACTTCTATTAGCATTCAGGATGCTGACAGTAGATGGGAGAAGCATAGAGCTGATTGCGTGAGCATAATGAATAGCCGATACATGAAGAAGCCTAGATCTCCTTCAAAGTTCCCGAGAACTCTTCCACGGTCCAATTTGGTGCAGGAGGTAGATGATGTCGTCAAATTGCTATGTAGGATGAATGGCAAAGCAAATGCTTACACTTTCCGTACATGGATGTATGCTTTCATCAGGACCATTGAAATCAATAAGGTTGATTCTATAATCAATTGGTCAGAAATTATTAGCAACAACATCGGTGAGCAACTCCGAACGTGAAGCGTACTTTCAGCTTCAAGATGACTTCATACTTGGTGTATGCTGCAGCTTCACAAGGCGTCTTTTCCAAGCTGGATAGATGTGGTGTTCTTTCCAAGGACCCCATTTTCGAGTGCTACCCACAGCTTACTGCACCTGCATGCGAGAAAGACTTCAAAGTGATCAATGATGACTTCTTCTACGATTTCATCTGTAGGCTAGACAAAGACTTGAAGGCCAACAGGGTAAGCAAGGAAGCGTGGGAAGCTGTGTCCAAGATTGGCAGTCTATTCATTCAATTTGCAGATTTCACATACCTCAGGGTTACGGGCTTTTCTGGAGAACCAATAAAGATGCCCAGGTATCCGAATGATAGATTGATCGCCATGGAGCTGAGCAGGCAACTTGTGGAGTTACACGACCTTCAGTCAAAGCGGCACAAGTCTACGGGCTTCTTCCCAATCACTGTGGGATATTACAGTTGCATTAGCATTCATAGAGCTCGAGGAATGGAGGCGCAAATGTTATCCGAGTATGAGCAAGAGTTCTTCCCTGCACGGTTGAACTTCGATCCATTTGGAGTAGCTAGGAAGACAATCTCCCAGGAGTACGCATATGTGCCTTCATTAGAAGATTTCTGGATAAAGTGCAAAGTGAGTACGACGTTAGAAAGAGAGATTTCAACAGGCTATCAACAAAGCAAGTGTTCGACTTTGGACTAGCGCGGATACCTGCGGATCTTAAAGATGATGGGAATGTGGTACTTGACACTTACCATCAAATGGGAGGAGATAAAGCCATACTGCAGAATAACATAGGAGGCTGTAACACAATTGAAGAAAGGTTGGGAGCTGTGTTGGTGAATACTTCAAACTGGTTCTTGCGAAGGGATATTGCCTTAATGAAGCATTGATGAATCAAGTCACGGGAAACTTCGGCGCAGGAGATTCCCTCAAGCGAAAGCACGGAGGAGAAAGCAGCAGGAAAGTCGAGAAGTTGAAAGTGCATAGAAGATCTCAATCCAAGGAGAAGATCACTTCTACGACCATGACTTTAACTCGGTTTCTCTAGTACCCAATACTTCACCAACTATTACACCACAGCAGCAGGATGCTTCCATGCCTCCACTGAATCCAGTGACATTCATCTTCTCCCCTCAGCCACTTCATTCAGTGCCTCTTCCAGAGGATGCGTTGAAGTTGCAGATGGCGGAATTCGAAAGGGCTTTGTCCTTGGATGACTCAGAAGATGGCAGCCATAACACTGTGGCACTTTCTGACGGAGAGGATGCAGAGCGGAAGATGGTAGTACACTCAGCGAATTCTCATTCTCTAAGAAGTAACTTCTCGGAATGGTTGGCTTCGTAGTTGGTTCCAGAAGCGAGAATGGAGATGAACTTAGAGGAGCACGACTTGCAGCTACTCTAGAATCTGGGCAGAAGAGAAAGAAGTCCTAAAGTTGCCAAAGCAACTTCTAGGTTGATCATCGAGGATTCGGGAGAGAAGTTTGCTGAGATATCAATTCCGGTAGAAGGAAAGATAGAGGACGAGCTCACGGCAGAGGATGTGACAGTAACCAAAGTACCCCCTCGATCAAGCCACCACCGAAGGATCAAGCGCGGGACACGCAGATATCGATGGATGCTTTATTCCTTAGGCTTGACGGTGAAAAGGCAGAGAAAGAAGAGTTGCAGAAGCAAGTATCTCAATTATGTGAGATCATAGCCAAGGTTGTTAAACCTTCCATTCAACCCATTTCAGAGCATGTGAGTGATCATCTTATGTAGGAAATGGAGGACGCAAGCAATCAAGTAAAGGCTATTGAGGAATGGAAGGATTTGATTATTCGTCAAGCTTCTATACAACTTGGGAAGTGCCAGCCCGCCTAAAGGTTATGAACGATGCAAGCAAATCAACTAAAGCAACTGATGGCAAACATAGAAGGCATGAATACAGTTGTAGAGAGTAACCTGAGTATTTTGGCCGAGATCAACAAGCTGCCAAGAGATGTATTGATTACGGAACAGATTGTACTGCAGACGGATCACCGAGAAGGGGAAGCACTAGAGTTTGCAAGATCTTCCGGTTTGGAAATCTGCAGAGTTTTTCAAGAGGATGCAGGCACTTGAGAGTAGAACATCAGATTTACCAGACAGTGTCATTTCTTTCACTGAAGAGATAATGGACGGGAATGTCACTTCATACGTGCGGATCGTCTCAACTAAGGTGCCTAATTCCCTGGAAGGTTCTCTTCTGATGGTACAAAAGAGAATTGATAAAGCTACCAAGCCTTTTACGATGAATTCTATCAGTAGACTGGTGGCGCTGCAGGCGGACATTGCAAGGTTTGGGCCGAGCTTGGAAGATGTGGAATCGTGCATCAAAGTGTTGAATGAAGGGTTGCTGCAATTCAGGATAGAGAAAGAAGCAGTGGCTAAAACAGATGGAGGGATGTTGAATTACATGTTCGACAAGTATATCCGATATCAGAACAAGAAGAAGACATAAATGTTACAGCTGGCATGACTTCTTCTATTTCTTTCTTCTTCTATTTTCTATGTTCCCGGATGAAATTGTAAAACTTCTAAGTTATTGGTTTTGCAACCATTACTTAAAGTCATGTGGAACCATTCTATTAGTTAAGTGATACATGTGTCACTTAAGGAGAAGATAGTTGAGGATGATTGCCAAATGTCATCGTTACTTGTTGTTTATGTTTCAGTTCAGTTTGAGTTTTCCATTTGTACTTTCCCTCCTACATTCTATAAGTAGGAGAAGAACCTCCGGGTTAATGATGGATCAGAATTTGTAAGCAGCAATCTTGTGTTCTAGACTTTGTGTTGAACCCCGAGAGCAACTTGGAGCAAAGGAATACAAAGGAGCAGGTTTCCGGAGAACTTTGTGTCACGGTGTACTGTGTTTCTTGCTTTTAAATCTTAGATCTCTTAAGTAAACTTTGTGTTATTTTAGATCTGGATCTAGAGCTACCTTTGTTTTATAATTCTGTGTGTTCATATCTATTAAGTTTCTTCTATGTGCATGTAATTAGCTCTGCTATCTACTAATTGGGATGCACATCTTCCCCATTTCTTCTTTGTATTTCCTTTACTTCCTTCTTCTATAACTTTCCTTTCTTAAACAATTGCTTACTTGCTGTAGAACTTCTTAGTTATGGTTCATGAACTAAGTGGTTAAAGTAAAACCCCGATAGATAATAACACATTTTTATTGAAAAATATGACACGGGAGCCTCACCTTTGGTTAAATGAGGGAGATTTATCTCATGACTTCATAGGTTTGATGTTATGCAAAAATCTAGCCAACATGCCTTGTCCCACTTTCATGTACTTGAACCCATATTCATATTTTTCACCCTTTATGTTCCCATTTTCCCCAAGGTGAAAAGGGGATAAGTGTTATACAAAAGTGCGACCATCTTCCTTCCATGTAGCTCCTAGTCACATGAAAACTCATTTCTAGCTCTCGGTGACCATTCCTAGCCCCTACATCTCATCCATAGGGAACCAAAATATGCCATGGTCACCATCTCGGTGCAATTCAAATTTTTGTGTCCCTTATGTCCCCTTTTTCCCTCTTACACTAGTGTAACTCCACTTCAACCATATCCCAACCCTGGTTAAGCTATCGATCAAATGGGTGAGTTAAAACTTGCAAGAAAATTGAATAAATCTCCACCTCTAAGAACACTTAGCTATTTTTATCATTCATAAGCGTTGTTGTATTTCCCTTCCAAACCTCCATTTTCACTAGACATGCTGCTAGAATTTTACTAGACACCCACACTCTAAAATAGAAAAATGATCATAACTCTCTAACCATGCATCCGTTTTTAAACAAATTTTACATGTGCACTCCTCCCAAAAACAAATTTAAGCTGAATGTTAGAAAAATTCAATTGATGCTCTGTATAATTTACAACAGCCATTTGAAATTTTTAGGACCAAAAGTTTCCTTATCATATCTACGAAGTCTTAGCGAACGAAAAACCTCGAAAACTGAAGCATAAGGTCCTGAAGTAAAACCAAATATTTTGAAACCAATTTTAATGTAATCCAACATCAATAAGACCTCCGTATAAAAATAGTAAGTGTGTAAGGATTCATGTGTCTAAATATAGCAAGTTTCAGAAAACAAAAAATCTCAGCACCCATGATACTCCAAACAAGTAAAAACTATCAAAAGGTGAAAATTGTGAAAACTTACTAAAAATAGTTATCCTAGATATGACTTGCTAAAAATAGAAATCCTTGAAATTGAGCTCAAGTCACTTGTGTCAACTCACATTCCACCAATCTCATTGTTTTTGACATCATGAAGTTCAATCATTCAGGTTTGGAGCAAATTTCAACTATGATCACTAAATATCCTAGTATGGGAGACAATGATGTCACTCACATGGACCTAGAGGACTTGAAAAACATAATGCTTGGCATACCTCGTGAACGATTAGAGGATACTTTTTTCGAGAGGCTATTTAGATCATGTGGTCACCCGCACTTTGTTGAGCACTCGAATTAGTCTTGTCTTGTGAATGACACTATGAGTATGATTCCAGAACAATTCAGGCAAATGACAACTCACTCATCACAGTTCTCACTCCAAAGGGAATTTATGAGTGCCTACAAATTCCCACTTTCAATAACATGGTCATAATATCTAAGGAATGTTCTTCACAAGAGTGGGCAAAGACTAATTCATATCTGCAAGGTCTAGCACTCAATTCATGGCTCAAACAAGGAAAAAGCCTTCCCGTAATCCCAAGAACTTGTTGAGGAGTGAATTTAATAAGGCCTATTTCGATGCCATTATTCTATTGAGTAGAGTGATCGGGAAAGAAAATATGAAATACTTTAAGGATTAGATGGCTTAGTTCATCCTAGTGACAATAGAAGGAAACCAGATGGTGGATTCGAGGAAGATCATCACCGACAACATCTATCGATAATTGATGCATTTTCCTTCAATAAGAACTTCACCATGACTTCTTACTTGGTATATGCCCTTGCCTTCACAAGACCCTTCAAAGGATTGTCCAAAGCTCCCCATGTGCCTCAAAAATCACTTGCATATGAGAAGTATCTGCAAATGACTCATAAGGAGAGAAATTCCCACTATGCCAGGGTGAATGATGCATTCACCATGTTCATTATCAAGCTCTTTGAGAGCAATCTAGAATGAAGAATCTCTTCCCAAATAGTTTCACTAATCGAAAATTATGGGAGTCACTTCATCTAGTTCCCTACCTTCAACTACCTTAGAGTTGCAGGATATGATCTTGCTCCTCGCAGTGTACCTAGGTACCTGAGTGGCAAAATCATATTGTTCAAGTTGTGCAGACAATTGGTTGATGTTCATGCCAAGTGTAGGAATAACAAAAAAATGTGTCATTTCCCATCTCCTTGATAATATATTCATGTCAGAATGTCACTGATGTGACAAACATTGAAGCATCCTTCACTTCCCTCATTCTCTACTCCTACACATCTTAGAATGACTTTGATATCAGGAGAAATCCAGAGACCTTCACCTTTCTAAGTTTGCACCATATGCCCCAAATTGAAGACTACTGGGCCAATTTCATAGATGATTTTGAGGTGCATAAAAGGGACTATATGTAGATGACAGTAGACTAGATGAGAGATTTCAAATTTGATTGGTTTACTAAAGGGATAAAAGATGATGGGTTAGACTTATTTGATCCCGAGTACCAAGTGGTATAATATTCACCCCTTCCTCCAACTCCATGGAATGTCAAAGAATCAGGTGATATTAAGGAGAGGACTGCAATAGTAATCCAAAGATCAAGAGAATGGTTCAAAAGGAAGAGATTTTCTTTCATCAAGTCTAGTGGTCTCCTAACTCTATCTAGATATGTGTCTAACACTTTTTTCTCTAAGGGCATCTGAAAAATCCATGGGCTTCATTCAATCAAAAATGTCTTCAAAGAGAAAGATGTTGGAAGAAGAGCACAAAAAGTTTCTCATCTTAGGAAGCTGCATAAGAAGGCTAAGATAATTGATAAACCCATTGAGCCTCTCAAGTCAAGTGAAATTGATCCTTCACAATATCCTATTCTTCACCGACACCCAAGTGTATCCTTCTCAAATGGAAGAATCATCCCATCATGAATAAAATGTGATCCCTTACCAAGCACTTGAAAGTGCCCCCATGCCTAATGTCGTGTCTACTCTAGAGGTAACTTTCCCATGAATTCAAGAGATGCTTGAGAGTGAGTCATGGATGATGGAGCAAGCTGTGGCACCTAATTTTGGGGTTATCTCAAAATTCATGAAGACCAATTGGGGAAAGAAAGCATAGGTAGCCTCTTGTTACTTCTCCAGGGACCTCTGGATCCTAGTATGTAGAGGTAGCTCAACCCAAAGCTATAAAACCATACATGAAGGAGATTCACACATGTTCAAGGAGTTTGTGGCCCGCTTGCTTACTAAGAATGATGAGTATAAACAAATTATGGAATAATTGGAGGAACATGTGAGAACTCTCACTGCTTATGTGCAATCCTTCCAAGAGCCTAATGTGGTACCTCTTCCTCCTACATAATTCATCCCTCCCATTAGCAACATTGAACCTCATCGATCGAGAAAGCCCAAGGTTACACCATACAAGGTAGAGCAAATGATAAATGGGTTGAAAATATTCTCGAGAAAAGAAAGGAATTGCTACCAAAGGTTCTCTCCTTGTTCAAGTATGTTCTTGCCACTATTTTGAAAGTAAAGACAACAAGGGAAGAGATTGAAAAAGAGAAGACTCATTGGGATAGTGTGTTCCCACTTGTTTTTGGAATGAGTTGCCTTGATTTCCACTCTCTCATGAGTAAGAATGTGTTCACAATAGTTGTTGATAATTTGTCCCCATTTTGGACCCACACACTGAATGCCGATATGACATGATAAACGATGTTATCTCCGAACTTGAATCTTGTGGGAAACATGCCTTTGAGATTTTAGATGATGTTAACAATTATATACAAAATCTCAAATCACTTCCACACACTAAAAAAATCATCTTTGGAAGGACTCATTAGTTCTTTCCAAGAGTTTGTTAAGAAGGAGGAAAGTAATATGTTCTCCTTCAACAAAGATACTTTCAAGTCCCTTCGCAAACATTAGTGGCTCAATCTATAACATTGTGGGAGATCATAAGGTATGGTTTAATCAGGGAAAATATTATCAATGATGTTCACGAGACATGGATCAAAGTGTTGAGCTATGTTCGTATTCTAGAGGCGAAAAGGTGGCACCTTTGGCAACTTGTTTTAATAAACAATTCAAAGGTGGGGAACTCATTCCATGATTTTTCCCTCAAAGTTCACCAAGGTCTAGTTCTTCATTTCCGAGACTTCTTCTTCATCAGATTGATCAATCATCCTCCTATCTCTCTCCTCTTTCTTCTCTCTCTATATTCTAATTCTTCATTAAGAATGTAATTTTTAACTATTTTGTCTTATTCGCTTAAGTGACCTTCAACTTAATATTGTAAGAGTTATTTTTCATTAATAAGAAAAAAACTCACTTTTTCCTAGGAATATGAAAGGTCGCAAGTGATGAGGAAAGGTGAAAAGTCATGTCGGGGGGAGATGAAAAGACATTTTGTAATGCCATAAATTGGAATGGCTTCTCCATTCCAACGAGTTGGCAATTGTTGACTGTTGTTAGTTGTTGGGAACTATATCACTACTACTAC
This sequence comes from Taxus wallichiana var. yunnanensis, assembly GCA_018340775.1. Lineage (NCBI taxonomy): Eukaryota > Viridiplantae > Streptophyta > Pinopsida > Cupressales > Taxaceae > Taxus > Taxus wallichiana. The sequence continues at coordinate 87,934,342 of CM031233.1, read as the reverse complement.
AAGAAATAAATATATATTTATTCTATTTCCTTGCCTATGTTCTTCTACTCTATCTCTCTAATTTCTAACTTTGCAAGAACTTTGTCTTTGATTAATGAATTTGTAGAAGAACATAGGCAAGGAAATAAAAGAAATTTAAGCTTTATTTTGAATTTAATATTGAAGACAACCATTCAAACCTCACATCTATTATATTCATTCAACCCTCACATCCATTACAGGTTTTCTATAGTTTGAGATTGGTATCGATCCTCAAAGAATTATTCATTGCTAAAATCTCAAGATATCCTATTACTTTACTTGACTTACATTCCATGGTTTTTCATAATACTTGATTGTCTTGTCAAATCTCGAGTCTCAAAATATCTCACAAGGAAATGCTTTATTGTTAATGTTAATTATCCACTCATATATTATTGTAGTATTGCGAGTAATCACTCAAGCAAAAGAGGTGACATCAAATCAAGAAAAAATATTGGGGTATTGAAATTAATCCACTTAAGCAAAAAAATTTTATTGATAAACGCTTTTGACCGGAGCTATGAACCGGAGGGGTAAGGGCCCCAACCCAACTACAAAGAAGAAGTGAAAAGAAGGTGCAAAGAGAAGAAAGAGGAGGATAGCGAGGAGAAGGAAGAAGTGACACCGAGTAAAGAAACGAACGCCGAAAAGGAGCAGGACAACAGCCGAAATCATGGGGCAGCGGAAGAATGAGTTGGCTAGCCTAGGGAGGATCTCGTGCGCGAGTTGGCACGCCAAGCAAAGCAGTTCAAGGCGGTGCAAGAATAGTCCTTAAGTTCATTCAGGTGATCGACCGCAGAGTGGACCGGGAAGAGAGCCGCGTCGACGTCAACCACAGGAGGAAGCGCTGATCAAGAGTAGGATGGAAATTTTGTGCAAATGTCACCAAATCTTGGTATTGCCCACATAACCACTAAATGCCACGTCCAGAGCCGAGGGCGAGCTCGTCAACTTCCTCCACCCACAGAAGGGGATCCGGGAGAGAGAAGTTGACCAGTTGGTCATGTCCGACTCGATGGACTACATAAATTTGGTCCACAACCACGCGTTCAACATCTGCAGAATCCGAATGGAGAAGAAGACAGAGAGAGACGAATGCGGAGGTGATGTCAGAGTTTGTTCTCGGATGCTAGGCTCGAAAACGAATGGAATCTCCAAGAATAGTTTTGATTGCTTCGGCCTCCTCCTGTGAGGAAAATTTGAAAATCATAGAAAGGCATCGCCGATCAATGGCAGAGGAATCAGCCAATTCCCAGAATTGGCCGCGGAGCGTGACGAAAGGAAAGCCAACGAAAGACATGGAGACAAAGAATGTTGAGCTAGGAAAGGAGCCAGACAGGAGATGACGCAGGAAGATGGGAAAACAACATTTAAAGAGCAGTGTCCACACGAAAAATGGGGGAAAAACATCCCTGGAAGAAATGAAGGAAGCTGAGGTCGGGCAGACGGGATGATGGAGACAAGAGCCATGTGTGAAAAATCACTGCAGAAGTGATACGAAGATCCGTCGCCGAGAAAAGAGGGGGAAAGGATCTCCCACACAAAGAAGACCACTACACACGTGGGAGGCCTCTGCCCAACAACTAGGATGAGCATGCCCGATCGTGGGAGAGGAAGTTTGACAGTCCGTTCCAATCATGAGCTGAACCGGAAGTGATGCTGGCGGTTGGGTGATCGATGGCGTAGTTTGCAAGGAAGTCAGCCACGTGATTTGTTTCTCGAAAGTTGTGGGAGATGTTCCAAGAATGGATTTTGGCCAGCCAAAAGAGAATTTGGGGATGAAAAGGTTGATTTTCCATGAAGGGGATAAGCCTCTAGAAACCGTGAAAATAATAATTTGGGAGTCCCCTTCGATGGATAAAAAGAACAACCAATCTGTGTAGCCATCTTGACCCCTTCCAGTAGAGCATGGGCTTCGGCGACAGAGTTGCACGTACCATCTTTGAGTGGGAAGGAGCCAGCTCTAATGAGATTACCGCGATCATCTCTGAGAATACAACCAGCACCAGATTTACCTGGGTTACCTCTAGAGGCACCGTCGAAATTGAGTTTCCAATGACCCTATGGGGGACGCCACCTAGCTCTTTTCCTTTGAATGGATTTTTCAACTTGTGAGAGCCCTTTTTACAATTGAGCCTGGTTTGGGGAGCTTAATGAGTGGCCAAGAGTGCAAGATCGAGAAATCCCTGGAAGAGAAGGTTGAGAAGGAAAGGCAATTAGCGCTAACGTGCTCCGAGATGGCCACTTCCAGCTTGTTGAGAAAGGCGGAAGCTCAACCGCTTGCTCCCTGAAAAGACGAAGATTGCGTTCCCACCAAATATGCCAGAGCAAGAAGTACGGGCCGATGCACCAAATAGAGCTGAAAGAACTATTGAAATTGAAAGATGGCCAAGAGGAAAGAGTCGCAACAATGTTATTACAAGGAGCCCAGGCTAGATTTAATTTGTTCAGAAGCCAATCCCAACAATAAGATACAAAGGGGCAAAATAAAAAGAGGTGATCCAAATCTTCCTCTGCGGCTCCACACAATAAACACTTGGAGGGCCTGAATATCCCCAAGATCGCCACTTGACTTGGGTAAGAACCTTCTTTTTCAAAACTAACCAACCAAAAAGGTGACTTTTGGAGTGATGCTTGGATGCCAACAGCCAAAGGAACATGGAGACCTTGACCGGAATGTGAAATGAGAGTATTATATCCAACTTTCACCGTGTAAGAGCCCGAAGCATCCCCAAGCCAAATTAAACAATCATCTTTGTTGAGATAAAGAGCATTTATGTCCGAATGGCATCCTTGAAGAGGATGGACTCTTGAGCATTAGCCCCAATGGAAGAGATATCTTTCCAGAGCCAAGTTGGCGAGCCGTCAGGGTGTTGGCCACCATAATCAAAACCATAGGACCCCAGGATAGTTTTGCTATGTTCATTACGCCATTGAGAGCATAAGAAAGATTAAGTGGGGGAACCATTCCAACTTTCATCCCAGAAAGAAACGAGCTGACCGTTGTTGATGTTCTAGGTGACTGCCTCAGCAATAAGGGATCTAGATTTACAAAAAAATTCCAAACTATTGAGCCTCTTGGGAGCTCAGGAACTGGATAACAAAAGCTCGGGGCAACACCCACCGAGATACTTATGAGAGAGAACTTGGAAGGCCTGCCTTTTTACGTTAGAAATGAAATTCCAAACAAGCTTTGCCCCAAGGGTAGTGTTCTGTAGAGCAAGATCCAGAATACCCATGCCTGCCCAGACGTTTGGGAAGCTTGACCAAATCCCAATTAGCAAGGTGAAATTTGTGCTCATCATTGTTACCTTGCCATAAGAAGGTTCTCACCACTTTTTCGATTTTGAGCAGAACAGATTTTGGAATCTGTAGAACAGATAACATGTAGATAGGAATTGCAAGGAGCACATAATTGATTAAAAGAGTGTGACCAGCCAAAGAAAGCCATTTTCCTTTCCATGAGAGAAGTCTGGAGGATAAAGAGTTTAAGAGCCTATTCCAAACACGAGCTCTACCAAGTGCATGAAAGAGTGGAATGCCCAAATATTTATGCGGAGAGCTCCCACAGAGAAGCCGAGAATTGCTTTGATCCTGCATTGTAGTCTAGGGGCAACATTAAAGAAGAAAATAACAGATTTATGAAAGTTTATCACCTGACCAACAACATAAGAATAAGAGTCAAGAATGGATGAAATTCGCTTAGCTTCTGGGATAGTCCCTTGACCAAAAAGAAAGGTGTCGTCATGAATTGTTGATGAGAGAGTGCTGGAAGGTTGGAAGTGATGTGTATACCTTTAAGGGAACCATCTGTATAATGGATTTGATGCTGCGACTAAGAGCCTCCACAACCAAAATGAATAGGAAGGAGGAAAGAGGATCACCTTGTCTTAATCCTCAACTGCTCTGGAAGAAGCCTTCCGCTGATCCATTAACCAAAATAGAGAAACGAGGAGAGGCAATGCAAGTTGAAGATCCAATTACAAAAATGCTCACAGAAACCCATGGCTTGTAGAGATTTGAGGAGGAACCTCCAATTGACACGATCATAGGCTTTGCTAAAGTCCAAGTTTCAGCATCATGCCCGCTCGGGAGGAGGCATGAAGAGTATGGATCAATTCATGGGAAATAATGATCCCATCGGTAATAGACTGTACCGGAATGAAACCACTTTGTTCTTGAGCAACCAATTTGGGCAGCAGTGGGCTTAATCTATTTGCAATAGCTTTGGAAATGATTTTGTAAGTTGTGTTGCAGAGAGAAATAGGTCTGAAATCATCCATTGACTCGGGGAGAATTTTTAGGAAACATGCAAATGAGGGTATGGTTGAGAGTTCCTAAAATCTTTCCCGTAAGCCTTGATTCCTCAACTGCTTTCCATACTGAAAACCCGACAACATCCCAAAAATCCTAGAAGAAAGAGGCGGGGAAACCATCTGGACTAGGCGCTTTATCTCTCTTCATAGAAAAAACAATTTTTCAAACCTCATCCATGGAGAAAGGGGAAAGAAGCAGGTCGTTGTCAGCAGCAGTAACAACAGCAGGGGTCGATGAAAGAAGGTGGACTGCGCTCCTAGGGTGGAGGCCGAATCGTTCAAGAGCTTATTGAAATATGACACCACTTTGGTTTTGATCTGGGATTGAGTGGACGCAATAGATAAATCATCCAACTTGAGAGAAGAAATGTAATTGAAATTTCTTCTGGCTTTGACAGAAGCAAAAAGAACTTTGTATTTTTATCACCGTCTGTCAGCCATATTTCCCTAGATTTTTTACGCCAGTAAGTTTCCTCTTTGAGAAGGAGAACACTCAATTCCTCAAGAAGATATTTTTCTTTGAGAAATTTGTTTGAAACATCCCTTGAGCGAGAATAGAATCATTCAGATTACGAAGTTCCTGCTCAACTCTAAGTTTTTCCTAAAAATGTTTTTGAAACTCATAAAATTCCAGCTTTGAAGTTTGTCTTTCAACAAAGAAAGCTTTTTGGATAATTGGAACATCCAAGTCCCTTTGACATGAAGGAAGCCCACCAGAGGTTGACTAAGGGCTTTAGTGAGGGATCATGTAGCCACATATTTTTGAATTTGAATGGTGAACGGTGGGGTGGAAAATCAAAGGAAAGATCAAGAGAAATAGGGAAGTGATCAGAGCTGGAGAATGGAAGAACAAAGCTTTTAATGAGGAAGTTATTCTGCAGCCAGAATTCTGAAACAAGGAATCTGTCAAGACGCACTGCCAAGGAGCTGAAACCAGCCTCCTGTTATTCCACGTGAACCAACCCTTACTTGGTTCCACATCGACCAATTGAGAGGAAGAAACAAATGAGGTAAAGTCAACCTGAGAGCAGGGCTGCCATTGAATACCTCCATGCTTATCACGATCAGAGAGAGTAGCATTAAAATCGCCAGCTACGATAATCTTGGAGTTGGCAGTGGTATCGAGGACCAAACAAAGTTTAGTCCAAAGATCTCTTTTTCTGATCGGATTAGAGGGGCCATAAACATTGCAAATGAAAAAGGACTCATCAGAATGTTTAATCTGAACTTTACACCAGATATAGTTTGATTCCACGAGAATGGGCTCAATAGCGCAACAACAAGATTTCCACATAATACCAAGACCACCCGAGGCACCAATAGAGTTAGAGAAGCAACCTTCCCAACCTTTCCATCTTTAGAACCAACCATTTAAGCAGCCATCCTCAGACATCTTGGTTTCTTGAATTAGGCAAATATCAACCGCAACATCAGTGGCATAGCGTCTTAACAGATTTGTTTGTTAGGGGCATTGAGGCCCCTAACGTTCCAAGAAAAGAGGATCATTTGGTCTTCAGAGAGGACTCGCCTCTCCTACTTGTTGAGGGGAAGAAGGAACGAAGTTGAAGTTGCTTCCCAGCGGCAACCTCGTTAAGAGAGAGTTTACTCTTATTAGGGCGGCCCAAAATACTTTTCGGACCAAGATCCATGTTGAGTAGGGGAGGTGTTGGGAGAATCGGACCAAGCAACAAATTATCGGAAGATTGATTCTCATGAGCAGCCTCCTGTGGATCAATGGGGTCACCAATATTTGACTGTAGAAGTTCGTCCTTATCAATAACCCATTTTTCCAAAGAGGAAGCGTTCCCTCCCAAGCCGATGGAGATGCCTTCATGGAAAAGGGACAAAATCCTGGTAGAGTCCTTAACAACTGTGGTTGTTTCTTTAACAAGAGAGAAAGTATCGGGATCCAGAGAAAGGGATTCATGAGCGGTGGGGGTCGAAGAAACCAAGCAAGAGGAGTTTGCTAGAAGAGGGAGGATTTTTACAGAATTTGTGAATATGGCTAGGTTTTTTGCACTTAAAGCAGTTGTTGGAGACACCTTCGTACTCCACCTTTTGCTCCCAGAGCCCGGAGGGGGTGGAAATGAGAATGACATCTTGAAGCTTTTGAGAGTGATCAATAGAAATGCAAGATTCTAGTGAAAGAGGAAAGGGTACCTTCCAAGGAGACAGGGTCGATGCGAATGACGCATCCCAGTCTGGAACAAATTTTAGTAAGGATTGGAGCAGACCAAAACTCACTGGGTAGAGAATAAAGTCTAACCCAAACATGAAACCCTTCAATATCAACTCTGTTATAGTCAAAATGTGGTTCCCAGTCGCGAATCGCCAAGCCAGAGTTGGAAAGAAGAAAATCTTTCCTCGCCATGGTGTCATCCTTTTGAGTGGCGCTCCGAAATAATACTAAGAAAAATCCCTTTTCAAGGAATTGAATACTCAGGCCGCTACCCCACTGCGTTTCACACCAGTTTTGAATGCCTGATACCGTCAATCTTCTACCGATAAATTTTTCAAAATAGCTCTTGAATAGAGATGCTTTATTTGGGTTGCAAAGATGATGTCATCCTCCAGGGACACAGAAAAGGAGGTGTGCTAGTCCACGGGAGGACAGAGCAGACCAGGATCATGTTTTTCATGGCCTTCCTACACACTATCCGACACAGGGCAATGGGGCCCAACCGCTTCTACAAGGCTTCCAACAGGCCTTGGCTCGCGTGGGGCACCATCGCCGCATCACGGGGAGGCAAAGCCAAGTGACCATTGGAGGGGCTGGAATTCAAAATTTGTGACCATTCTGTACCACGGGGATTCCGCTTCCCTTTCACCATCCAAATACCTAAAACCCCTCACCCTAGAGTCACTTTTCACGACAACATTCTCATGTGGATTTACTTCATCCACTTAAGCAAAATTGAGGAGATCAAATCATGCAATTATGAAGTATTGAAATTAATCAACTTAAGCAAAAGTGACAGGATCAATTATTGGAGTACACAATTTTTTCAAAAAAATTGATATAACATATTATAAGATGAAGTGACAACCATAATAAATATGATGACACCATGGTGCCTTGATCCACGTGAAAGGAAATAATTGGTAAAGGTTTTCATCAATCACAACTATATAAATGCATAAATTAACTTTTTTTGGATTAAAAATATGCATGTTACAAACTTTAAGACATGAAAATTAACATATAAAATAATGCCAACTTCTAATTTATTAAAAACATGAACTAGTAATAAATAAGGGCCATGAGGTGGCATATTCATGTGAAGGTTTCGTTGTTTGAGTTTGTTAGATAATGACATAAATGGTCGCATTTTGAAGCAAAGTTGTATATTGTTTAGGTGTATGTTATCTTTCTTGAGGTCAAGAAGATTGCAAATAACTATCTACAACAAAAACTCATGCATATTCAAAAAGAAATTGATTTACAAAAAAAGGGAAACTTGTTATAAAATTTATTTAAAAATAAATTTATCTAAAATTAGTTGTTAAGAATCTCTTAAGTTACTTTTGGGAGAAGGAAATTCACAGTGGATTTAATGATCTAAGAGTTGAACAAAGCGAAGAAAGACCCAAAAATTTCTCTTGATGTAGAATGCCAATCCATATGTGATGATAAGGATGATGCATCAAACTTGCACACAAGAACGTTAAGTCATTGATGACTTACCTCTAACCCCATTCTTATGATTGTTGTTCATTTGATGTTGATGTTGCAACCATAACATTTCAAGTGGGGGTTAAAGGAATTCATTCTATTTTCCTTATATCCATTTTCAATATATTTGAGTTGTATTCTATATTTCAATCTTTGTTAAAATAAAGGAAGAAAAGTGTATGTCCTCAAATTCAACCAATTTAGAAAATTTACATAAATAATAAAAACAATACATGAAGTACAAAACACCCTACATGTAAATAAAATTGGTTGGAAAAAAAAAAGAATAAAATAAGCAAGAGATAAATAAGAAGAAGAAGAAGATATTTTAACGTCACGAGGTGCCAAAGACACTTATGGGACAGAGACCTTGCTCTAGGAATGCAATATATAACTATAAAATAGTATGACTATACAAATAGTATAGGAATGTAATATATAAATAGGGATGGAAACAAAACCCAAAAAGGGTCCTGCACAAAGCACCATTAAAAATAGTTATCGGTTTGTTATGAAGGAAAACATCGTATGCTTCCAAATGATTTGAATTTGGTACCCAAATAGATTTTGTAAATCGGTGGCAAATTTTGGGTTGTTTCAATCCTTAGCTGATTTCATTCAAGTTTCCGGAAATTCATAATCATAGCATTTGGGATCTTTTCGCCCATGCAAAGGTTGTTTCTTATAAGCTTGATTTACATTGAGGCACATAAAAGTACCGATGTGTTAACCCTAAATGATTTCGAATGCATGATGTGGAAGTTCTTAATTTTAAAGGATTTATTTGATTCCAAATATCATGCAAAGATGAATAGGGTTGGGTCATGAAAGAATGGGTGCAAGAAGTAAGGGATATTTCCTTGTACATAGAGGATATACAACATGTTGTTTATTTTATGCGTGTAGTCCCCATGACTGTTCCTATTTATCTTGGAAATGTGGTCTCATGTTAAAAATTTATTGTTGTCACTAAAACCCAACAAAACTCTTAATTTTTTTGAGAAGCTATATCTTAGGGAGAGGATTTCCAGCCCCATAAAGTAATTAGGGGCACAAAAAAAGTCAACAACTTAAATTTTTTTAGGAGGTTTTATGACACTTGCATTCTGTTTAAGCTTCTTTCCCAAATTTTCCTTCCAATAATTTATTAGGGATTCATGGGACCATAATTTTACTAATTTTAAAGACTCCTATTTTATCTCTCTTACCCCTCGCATGGGACCACAACCTATGTATAAGAGTCCCCTCAATCATTTGTGTGCACTTACAATGGATATGTTAATCCAAACTTTCATATCTCCGGGATGTAATTTGTATTAGATTTGAGGTTGATGAGACACTTTATGGGCCTTAAAAGCATGTAATACATGTCGAGGTATTCATTAATAAATCCATAACATCCCTTCTTCTTAACATATGGGAGGGCCTTTAGGGGCTTGGGCAATCTCTCTCTGCACTGTAACCAAGGGTATTTTGTCCGAGCCATATATATATATATATATATATATATATATATATATATATATATATATATATATATATATGTCGAACCCACATCCATGAAGTTTGTAATTGACCGATCCTTCGATTGATCAATTCGGCCCCTCAATAGGGGGAGCGGGGGTATACGATAATCTCTTGTTTCGCCCTTGAGGTTATACCCCATCTCCACTTTCCCCCTAAGTCTATTATAGCCATGAACCTTTTCAAAATATTGAGCCGCTACCTCATTGCCTAAGGTATAGCCACGAAGATTGCACCAGGAATTCACAATAATAAGAGGGAATGTAATAGAGAAAATATATGAACAAAATGGGGTTAGATTTTTACAAAGGACTCCAAGATTCTCACAACAAAGATTATCGAGAAAGATCTAGTAATGCCCCTCCATGGGATCACTCTTGTTAAGGACTTTGAATTCTCCAAAGTATTAATGTTGAAAATGTTCAAAAGCCCAACATAGAAGATTTTATCGTGTTGTAGTCAGCTCCATAGTGAGTATGATATATACCTAATGTGCTACCCAAACCTTTAATACATTGATCGAGCATATTATCTCGTTGGTTTTGTTTAAAAAGATCATGTCAAAGTCGCACAAAAGTGTATAATAAACACACACAGGACCATTAAAACATAAAAATACATGCATACTATAATAGTTAAGGAACAATATATTAGAACAAAATCACTTGAATTCAAGGCCATCAAAGATGTAAATACATCCACATTTACATGGGAAATTGCTCTTCTAGAATACATAGTGTCAGAAAGGTGCAGATCTTACCATAAGCACGATGCTTACACATTTGAATAGTCGAATTAAAAATGAGCACGCCGAAAATAAAGATAATACAAGCTGAATCTCCACATTTTTTTGCTTATGCCAATTTTCCCTTTATGTCTCCGTTACTTTTTTTTATATATGTTCCAGTTCTCAAACAACCAACCTTTTTGTTAATTAATTCAAACACATAATCAAACTTCCAAGATAATTATTATTATTACCCTATTGCAAATGCTTGAACTCTTGTAGCATAAAGTTCTTTGAAAAGCAAACAATCGCAAGAAGATTCTTCATTCTCATTGCATGATTTTGATAAATTAAACCCTAGTGTAAACAAAGAAGGGTAAGAGATCTAAAATGACCACCTCCTCGGGCCATGCATCTATTGATGCTGGTCTTATCGCAGGAGCTCTAGACAATGGCACCGAAATGAGCGAGGAAGTTTATCCCAAAGGTATTCGACGAGGTAAGGATACTGATACTCCTTCCCGATATTGTTCTTGATTTACTAGCTTTTGACAAAGCTTGCAACTAGTTTGAATCATTTCTCTTGTTGCTTATTTTGTGGGCCAAGTTCCCCCTGAAGGTATCCTCCGCCAATGGATTCATAATCATTGAAAACCTCATGGAGTCAAGGTAGAGGGAGTCCAAAACATGACCAAGGGTTTCTTTCTATTTCACTTTACCAATGTTGAACATTGCAAAGTTGTTGTTAACCACGGTCCTTGGTTTATTCGCAATACTCTTGTGGTTTTCTCCCACTGGACTCGAGATTTTCAAGTCTCTGAGCAAGCCAAACTCAAAATTCCTGTTTGGGTCAAAATTTCAGCAGGCCTTTTCTCTGTGGGGATTCATTGATCAACTTATCAAACCCTTGGGTCACCTCATCTGCCATGAGCAACATAAGTTCTACTTGGCTCGACCCCAGAAATGGGTCTGTGTTGAAATTGATCTTTCAAAAGACCTCAAAGATACCCTCGATATCCAGGTTGGAGACACACGCTTTGTGCAGTAAAGTTTTGTACATCAATCTTCCCAACACTTGTTTTCGGTGCCAATCATCGACCATATGATCAAGGACTGTCCTCTCATGACTCCAAGCCCACCGCCGGTTTCGGAGAAAACCCCGATGGACCCTAAATCCAACACTCCCTCCTCTGATGGATGGACTACTATCACGGTAAAACCTTCGGCCTCGACCCAAAATAAGCCCCAACAAGCTACTTACAAACCGTGGTTACTTCCGCTTCTGCTCATTTGAAGCCGTCTGTTGTGACCCTTCCCAAGCCCATGCCCACCATCTCTGACTCCGCAAGCTGCAATTGTCATCAGCTCTCACCCCTCAGCTCCTACTCTTTCACACCCCTCATTTCCCGAGACTTCAAGCTTTCTGGATAACACTGCCGGTGGTTCGGCTACTCAGATAGATAGAAAGGCTGCCTTACATGCCATTCCCAAAGTCCTTCCCCTCCTTCGAGGAGGATTTCTCAGAGACCCCACCGCAGTTCGAGCTCAATGATTTTATTCATGGGAATGCGTGGCAAGTCGCTTTCTCTAACCGCTTTGGAGCGTTAGCCGGCCTCGAGGAGGAAAACATGCACCTTGATAGTTCTCCATGTTAGTTTACTCATGGAATGTAAGGGGCTTACTGATCTGACTCGCAGATATCTTGTCAGAGACAAGTTGTAAGCATTTTACAAAGTTTCAGGTGTTGTGTTTGCAGGAAGTCAAAATCTTTGGCTTCCATCTTTCTGCTGCTATGTGTACCATCTGGCCTGGTTCTCTCTGCCAGATGTCAGCTCATGATAATGGTCGAGGTGGTGTTGTCACTCTTTTAAGCCCTGACCTCACCTCCAATATCATATCTTGGGGTTCTGACCCCACTCATCGGGTGGTGTGGACCCTTTTTATTTTGATGGCCACATTCTTGGGTTGGCCAATATCTATGCTTCCAACGATGCCTCTGAGCATTCTTCTTTTTGGCGGTGGTTGGCTGATCATCTGCCCTCTGCTACCTGGCTTTTTTGTGGTGATTTCAACATGGTTGAATCCCCCGAAGACAAGTTGGGCCGGCTTCCAATGCGTTGGTGTGTTGGTGAACGTGAAGCCTGGTTTTACTTGCGTAATAAACTTTGTCTATTTGATCCCAACCACCGCAAGCACTCTAATGCTGCCACTCCTTGGTTCACTTGGTCTAATTTTAGATTTGGCGATGACAGAGTTTATAAGCGTCTTGACAGAGCTCTGCTTTCAGAGCAAGCAATGGTTTTCCTTTGACTCTTCATACAGCCTCCGGTCTCGGTGGTGGACACTGCTTTGGTTTCTGACCATAAGCCTATCTTCTTTGGGATTCAATGGAACTTTCAGTGTCCCAAGCCCAAGTCCACCTAGTTCTATTTAAATACGTCCCACCTTTCTCATCCCAAAACTTTGGATTATATAAGATGTATTTGGAATCTTGACCGAGACCTGTTGATGGGATTGGCTGGATTGATTGGTGGTCTCATGCCATCACTCGTACCACTTCTTTCCTTCGGCTCTATGGGAAACAAGCTGCTCTTTTTCACAAGAATGCTCATGAAGCCTCTCATATTGAATATTCGAGGGCTATTCAAGAGCTTAATCTATCTCCTTTCAACACCCACCTGCAAGTGCAAGCTGCTCACTAGAAACATAAGCTTCAAATTGAGGAGCACTATAAGGCTAGAGGAGCCCAAGTTCGAGCCCATCTGCACTGGCTTCACATTGGTGACAGAGTTACTAAGGAGTTTTTTTGCTTCCCTTAAATCTAATCAAACTCTCACCAAAATCAAAGCAATCAAGGATGGCAATCAAAGGCTTACTCTCTTACCTGACATTCTGCAAGCTTTTGTGCATCACTATCATGTTGTTTTTGCTGCTCAACCTACTACTCCGGCTCGATGATGCTGCTCTCCTCCAATGCATTGAAGTTGTTCCTTGCAAGCTCTCTGAAAGTCAGTGCATTGCTTGTGATAGACCTCTCACTCTTGATGATTGAAGGAAGTTGTTTATGCAGATGGCCTCCGATAAAGCCCAGTGTTGATGGTTTCCCCGTGAGTTTTACCAGCCTTTCTTTGGATGATTGTTGGTCCGGATCTTCATCAGTCTATCTGGAAGCTATGTCCTCCAACACCCTGGGTGATCTGATTAACCAAGGCAACATCAAATTCATTCCCAAATCTAGAGATCCCGAGCTTATCACCAATTGGCGGCCAATAACTCTGCTCAATGTCTCATACAAAATTATTGCCAAAGCTCTTGCTATCAGGCTCACTAATTTATTGCCCCTGATCATCAGGAGTGAGCAAACCGGCTTTATCAAAAACAAATATATTTTGGACAACATTATTGCAGTTTGGGAGGGCATGGAATATGCCCGCTAGACTTCTCAACCGACTGTTTGTTAAAATTGATTTTGAAAAATCCTATGACAGAGTTGAGTGGCCTTTCATTCTGGCCATGCTGCAGGCTATCGGTTTTGGACCCAGATTCATCCGCTCTGTTAATATGCTCTTTCAAAATGTGGGTGCCTATATTACTATCAATGGTCAAGCAGTCTGAGAGATTCTCTCTTCATCGTTCCATCCGGCAAGGTTTCCCTCTCTCTCGCTTCTCTTCTCTTTATGTCATTATTGCTAAAGGTCTAAGCTACTTGCTCGCTAATGCTGCTAATGTTGGTTTGGTTAAAGGTATTCAACTACCTTCCTCTCCTAAGTAGTTGATTAATGGTCATTTTGCAGATGACTCTTTTCTCACTCTGGCTGAAACAGAGGCCTCTATCACTAATGCCATGAAATGTCTTGATATTTTTTGTCTTGCTTCTAGTTCTGCTATCCAATGGAAGAAAACCCAATGTTACAGACATAGCGATGGGTCCCAAACCTCCTTGGCTAGAGGGATTCCAATGGCTTTGGATTGAACCTGGTGTTCAATTCAAATTTTTAGGCATTCCTTTTGCCTTTATGGCATCCTCGCGACCTTTGGAACTATGTGATTCAACGAGTTGAGCAAAAAATCTCTTTTTGGATTACCAAGCATCTGTCTCTTGCTGGAAAATTCCAAGTCTGTTCCAAGGTTCTGGCTGCCACTCATGTCTATTACTCATCATGTTGGGCACCTTCTAAAGCCGCTTACCACAGATTGGAGAAAATTTTGCGTGATTTTCGTGTGCCAACTCAAGGGAACCATGGTTTTCACAGAGTTGCTTGGGACATATGTTGTACGCCCAAGGACATTGGTGGTCTTGGCCTAATCAACATTCATATGCAAGGGTTTGCTCTTACTGCCAAATGGATTATTCGCAGCCTTGAAGGTGAGGAATCTTGGAAAATTCTTCTCATAAATTGTATATCTCAAGGGTCTCCGCTTAATCGAAAGGCATGGCAAGGTTTGAACTACTACTCCTTACTCCTATGCCCTGATATTGTTAAAATAGGTGGCTCTTTTGTGGCCAAAAGCATATGGAAAGCTTGGGAACTTCTCAAACCCCATCCGCTCCGGGTAGGTGATGGTTTTCGAATGGGCTCTCTTAACTCTCTTAGTTTGTGGTGGAATCCGGTGTTTCAATTTCATGACAAACCCCTTGCTCTTTCCTTGCAGCTCAAGGGTTTGCATTTTTTCAAAAAAGGGATTCAATATATTCAGGACCTTTTTTGTCCTATCACCAGGGATTGGCTTCCATGGGATAGCCTAAAAGCTAATTTTGCTCTAAATGACAATGACAAACAAGCCATTTCTATCATTCAAGATCTCATACCTAGTGATTGTTTGCATAAAATTGGTGTCACTACGCAGCGCCCGTGGTGGTTTGATTGGCATTGGCCCTCTGCCACCCCCTTCAGAAATTATAAACCTCGGGTGGGCTACAAGCTTCTCACCCAGAAGCAACTTCCTCTCAATAAGTTAAATGCTCACTAGAGCCTTGCATTCCACTCGTTTTGGGTGGAAGCAACGCTTCACTGTTGTTTGGGCCATTCCTATAGAGCCCAAAGTTGCGCACTTTCTTTGGAGCATTCTTCATCAAGGGCTTCCTGTGGGCAAGCGCCTTGTTCTTCTGGGAGCTCCCCGCCGCGCTGCCCTTTCTGCAACCACATTGAGACTCTTCTTCATCTCTTTGGTTCTGCCCTCATGCTCAGTCTGCCTGGCGCTGGATTCATACCCTTTTTCAACCTTTTTGCCCACCTTCTTAACGTGGAAAATGGTTCTTCTGGGGGATCCAACCTTTATTCCTGCAAAATTTTACAACATTTGGCATTCTTTCAGAGTGGCTATTTTATATCACATTTGGAAATCTAGAAATGCTGCTATTTTTAATAAGGAGACAATGGATAGAATTTTTGCTATTTCTAACAAGCTTGTTGTCATCTCCAATGTTTCACTTCAGATCCAGGTGCAAGTGGAGAAAGTCCGCATTGAAGTTGAGCACTTGCAAACTCTTCTGGACCATTGGGGGAGTGCCCCTTATGCGTTAGTTAGTCGTTCCACCAGATTCCCCTCGCCGCCGCTC
The DNA here is from genome assembly GCA_018340775.1 of Taxus wallichiana var. yunnanensis. Lineage (NCBI taxonomy): Eukaryota > Viridiplantae > Streptophyta > Pinopsida > Cupressales > Taxaceae > Taxus > Taxus wallichiana. Next base: position 87,918,521 of record CM031233.1, on the reverse strand, counting down.
CCGCTCGCAAGGTCACCGCTCGCTTTCCCATGGGCGGCGCAATTTCGACCGGGTCCGGCTCATGGGCGGTGTAGCGCTCTCCTCACCGGCGGGTCCCTTCTCCACCTCCATCTTGGACTCCACCTGCTACCGGGGTGTTTGGTCGGGTTACCGGGCTCTGGGCAAAGTGGTGGTTCCGGTGTGGCAGCGCCGACCAATCAAAGTTTTCATGGCTCTTTGGCTATCTCGCCCTCCCGACGGGGAAACGAGGAGGAGGAGCAAGCAAGAGCATGATGGCTGGGGAGCACACTTGATGACACCCGACACTACTTTTGGTGGTTGGGGTGGTGACCATCCAAAGAGCCCACCGCCACCGCCACCATCTTCCATGTTTTTGCTAGCTCCATGTTTGGCGTTCTCTGCACCTAGCTCCATGTTTGGAGTTTTCTCTTTTATGGGTTCTCTGGGGTGCACTTTTTGTTTTAAACTTTTTTGATTTTAATAATGCTATCAATTTTTAAAAAAATCAAAAACGATATGACACTTTGCTACTCGATAGCCTCTTTATGGCTACTTTGATCCCGCGAAATTATTATGGGGTGTGATCTTTTCCACCCGATTTTGTATGATTAGCATTGTACTTCAGAATTATGTCATCTTTAATATATGGTTATGCTTTTGATAGTGGATAGTGGAAGGGTAGGAATATAGATGAAACATTACATTGAAAGGTTCTATTTGTACATTTCAAATTTGTTACAAATTCATACATATACATTTGCAAATCTTATATCATGACTGGTAGCCTTTTGTGGACATTTTTATTTGCACTAAACATGAATACATGAAGACTTTCGTACATTTGCAAATTTTATATCATGAGTGGTAGGCTTTTGTGGACAATTTTATTTGCACTAAACATGAATACATATGGTACCCCTTGAATTGCCGCTTTGGATACAAGTAGTGTTGTAAAACTATAGATATTTGTATGCAGATATAATGAAAAAGACATTAGAAATGCGTTGTTGTTGGTTTACATATAGAAACGAGCAATAGTAACAAGGTAAAATTGAACATGTATTTTAAAAAGTTTGATACTTTGTCCCATATGTACTGCCACAATATATTCATGAATTTATAGAAGTGGTCAGGTGGCATCCCAATGAGCACCAAAAGTTTTATTATGCTAGATAATACTCAACAACAATTCAATGAGTTACTTTCTTTGTATGATAGTGCCTGCAACAGACCAAACAGTGTACCGATGTAAGCCCCAAGATTGTCATAGCTAACAATACGCTTGACATGAATATTGGGCATGCCTTTTAGAAAGAAAGCTTCTTTAGAATCAAACCTGAAGACATATTTTTCTGTCACATTATTCTAGAAGGCAAGTATACTAGTGATTGTAGTGTAAGTGTGCCTCAGTGTAGTGAGAATATGCCAAAATCAATGAGAGGAGGTGTAATCACTTACGAAAGCAAGGTATTTGACAACTCCTTTGTGCCTCAGTCTCAGTAAATCACTGGGAATGACAAGGTTGGAGCTCTGAATATTGTTTCTATTGACTGCAAGGAATCATTAGACCCCAAGTTAGGGAATCAGTCTACTTATGAAGATAAAATTTGGTATTTTGGAGCATGAACAAAAGCTTTGGGGAAATTGACTCTGAGAAAAGTACATTTATACAGAGTTGGCTTTTTCCTAGTAAAGCAAAAAGTATGAAGGCCGACTAAAAGTTGACTCGAGAGAAAATACATTTATACAGAGTTGGCTTTTTCGTGGTTCAAATGAATAAAGTATCTTCATACAATTAGCATCACCAATGACATCCATTTTGGCGATCAAAGTAATTTAGCACATCCCTCCAAGATATCAGTCACTTAGCAAAATCTTAGTCTTTTAATTTACACCGAGACAATTACCTGGAGAAAGCTGCGACTTCTAAGGGTTAACAGGGTGAAAAGGAGGGCGTGCCTGAACTGGAGGCCGAACCACTTCCATACAAATTAGTTGTGGAATTTGGCACATCACTGTCTTTGAAATAGATTTTAGTAGATACATACACTACTACGGGCATGGTAAGTGGAATATGTGGCAATGGTGCCTCCAATTTCAAAACCTTGATCACCTCTCTCATGGAAGGCCTGGAGTTGGGATCCGGATGAGCACACCAGAGCCCCAATATCATCAATCTTTCCATTTCATCAGCATTGAAATCACTGCCATGTGCAAGCTCTCCGTCATGCGACATCCAAAACTCTGCCATATGTGTACAGATGCCACACCCACTCAACCAACCTCATGTTATGAGTTTCTCTTAGAGTCATGTCCAAAGCCCGCCTTCCGCAGGCTATTTCCATATAAACCATCCCAAAACTGAACACATCGACTCTAGACCGGTTTTTCCCATCATCACACATTCAGGAGCAAGATACCCAAAAGTCCCTGCAACTACCATGGTGTGGGAAGAAGCTTCAATGTCACGCTCCATGAGCCGCGCCAGGCCGAAATCCCCCAACTTTGCATTGAAATTGTTATCCAACATTACATTGCTACTCTTCACGTCTCGTGGAGAATACATTGGTCCCAATCCTCGTGAAGATAAACAATTGCGGTGGCTACGCCGCAAGCAATACCGTATTTGCGATTCCAATCCATAACTCTCGAATCCCCAAATATATGCTTGTCTAGGCTTCCGTTATGCATGTACTGATACACCAACAACGATTCCCCCTTTTGGTGACTCCATCCCAAGAGCTGCACCAGGTTTCGGTGTCCTAGTTGGGTGATTAAAGACCATAGACTGCTAAAAACACAAAAAATGTCTAAACGCCCGTCAAATTCAACCCCTTGATGTGAACGACCATAGGTTCTTTCTCATAGGGACAACACCTTTCAGCATAATCATAGATCACTTTTTAAAAAATAAAATAAAATAAAATAAAATAATAATCATAGATCTCTCGCGGTCAATTCAATTCAATAAAGCCCCGTTACAAATCTAATAACATAGAATTACACTTGAAATTTTGAATGCCTCGGAAAAAACAGGGCTGGAAAAGAAACTAGGGACTGGCAGTTGCAGATGACACCACCGCCATTGAAGCTGCATCTATGAGCATTGGCGGACTGGGTGCCTCTTCCTCCTCCGTAATCAACACTCCCATAACCATCATCATTGTTACATTCAAAATTGCTCGTCAGTGGATTTGCATGCTTCTCCTGCCATCTCCATACCTGGTATAAAGGTTACGGAATTTGTGTAGAAGAAGCCAAAACAAACATAAACAGAAAATTTACAGGCTGTCACAGAAATTGTAGATTAAAATACAGAAAGCATCCAACGATTGCTATTCAATTTATGGACGAAAACATTGCTCGGCGTTCTCACAGAAAAATGCTCTGGCATAAAGTTTCTGGACTATTAATTTGTTTTTCCCGGACCTGGACAGAATTGGGGCTCGGCGGCGGCGGAATACACATTTTCACGTCCTGTCTCAAATTCAACACAAAGGGTCACTAGCGGCCTCAAACGTAGGGCTGGGCACAACCAGCCACGTAACCAACCCACAAAAACTACTATTAGCAGATATATTAACTAATACTCAAAAGAAGAAGGATCTTAGGTAGGTAAAAGATAGCCTCAAAACTCTTTAAATTAGAAAATATCAACTAAAATCTGTCAAAGGCGCGAAATGTTTTCTTCCCATTCTAAATCTGAATTTCTATGTATTTCCCTTTTCTTTTTACAATCATTAAAACTTGGAAATTTAGTAAATTTGAGAATTTAGGGAGAAACTTTTAAGTGCTTTTGAATATTTCCTTATTAATTTGGGTCCTTTGTTTGTTTGTGCAGGTCACTGGAAGGCGAGCCTCACGATCTTACCTTAATATTGTGGAAAAATCAAATCTTATAAGCTCAGAAGAGGTCAGTATTCAATAATGGATTTTCAAGGTCCTTTGCTATCGCAGTGCCTAACTTGCACTTGTTTCCTCATTTCTTTCATATTCATTTTTGTTCATGAATATCTGTTTGTTTTTTTCTATTATGGGTATGCTTTACTCTATTTGAACAAGAAGAAAAGTGTACCTTATTTTTAGCTTGAAACAGAATAACATGGCCTATTTTGATTCTTCCGTTTTTGATCATTATTATTACCCTTGGGCCTGTTTTGTATGGAGTGGCATCAAGGATTTTGTTTATGTAAACTACTTTCAGCAGCAAAAACAACAGATTTAGGTCAACTGTAGGCACTGTTGCCTCTAGGCTCTGGAAAACTGGCTTGATAGACAGAGGTTGCATCCTAACTATTTTAACAATTCCCTATTGCCTATTTCAATTAAAGAAAAAAAAAAATTGTATACCTGCAACCGATCCCTCAAGTTCATGAGAGATGGGAAATAGAGGAAAATTGGTTTAGAGAGGGTTAGGAAATGGGGAGAGGGTTTCAATTGTATCAAAATGTTGTTGGTCATCTAAATGGAAAGAAAGTATAAAATTTAGAATTTTAGACAATTGGAGGGAGATGAAGGGTTAAAAGAATGTTTTAGCTATATGATGTTTCCTCCGGGCTACACCGTATAAAGGATGGACCGAAAGACTCATAGGAATACTCAAAATGGCCCAATCTAAGCCATCATGATCGTGTCGTAACTTAGAAAATTTACTTCAAACCTAAGTTTATATGATGCGATGTTAGTTCAAGTCCACTAAGAGGTCCTTGAGTTGTGATAAGGTGTTCCAATATTAAACTATGACTTGCTAGATGCACGGGAGTTCATTAGCTAGGAAATATCCTAACACGTTCATTCATATTGAGGTAATTAAAATTGATAAAATAAAAGTCAATATACCAGTAGACATTAGAGGTGAAAGGGTTTAATTTACTAATATTTTGAATTAGGTATTGGGGTAGGTTAGAGAGGTGGGCCAGAGGAGAGGTAGGGTTAATTTTAATATAAAACTAAAACATTTGAACCCTATTTTTAAAAACTAAATACCTTAGAATTGCAAAAGGAGTGTGGGCATAAAGTTAAATTATAATCTCTTTTTGAATAAGGAAATCTCAATTAGGATATTCTTAACCAAAAAATAATAAGATTGTAGAAAACTAGGATTAAGTATGCTTTTCAACACAAATGATATTATTTCGATCCATAGGGATCCGAAATAACTCTACTTCATTAAAAACAGTCAGCACAAAAAAGAAAACAATAAAACGGAGGTTTTGTCTTTTAAGTAATAGGACCGCCGCCCTGTGCAGGTGGCGGTTATAAAACCACCGCCCAGCCAGGGCGGTGGTCCCAACCGCCGGTCTGCACAGGGCGGCGGTCCTGGCCATTATGGACAAAAACTAAAATTGAAACGAACAACCTTTGAATTTGAAAGGATGTTTGTTTCTCTTCTCCTTCATGACCTTTCCCATTCTCCAGTGCACGGGAGGACATGAGAAAGGCTATAAATACATGATTGTAGAAGTGTAGAAGATCATCGAAGCATGGGAGCAAGTGAGCAAGAAGTCTTGGTGCTAGAAATTGTATTTTTGTAGAAGAAAGGAGTGTTGAGATAGAGCAAGCAAGTAATTGAAAGGAAGTGTTGAGATATTATCTACTTCTCTTTCTTACTTATTGTAAATTTCTGTACCTATTGATTTGAATTGGCCAATAGAAGTGGGAAGAAAGAGCAATTGCCCTTCCCGACTGGTTTTTCCTCCATTGGAGGTTTTCTAGGATAAAATTGTTGGTGTTATGAGCTTATATTCTTTCCTTTACTACAATTGTTGATTCTAAGCACAATAGTAATTCATTCACTAGCTATCTCTGTTATTTTCTAACAGAAGTAAACAACAACGATTAATTTGTGATTTGTGAACAATTCCAAAGTTGAAGAGTTTACTGAGATCAATTTCACTATCTTAATTATTTGAAGAACTATTGATAAATGATTAAATCTTAACATTAAGGTGATTGATAATATGTCTTGAATGGCTTCAAAATCTCTTTCTAGAGCAAAGGTGTATTAAGAAAATAATAATTAAGTGGGAACCATGATATATTTTCTCTGATATATTAAGGTAGAAATAAAAAGTTGTACATAAAATTGTAATGGAAAAATGGGTAATTAAGGCACATGGGAAAAATAGGGGGTATTTTCATTCTAATAATATAATAAGAGGGGTTTTATCAATTGAATAATTGGAGGTAAAAGCTAACATTAAGGGTATTCTTTAATACCCTTTGAATGAACGTACTATACCATACTTTTACTAAGTGAACCCCTCGTGGCTAGATGTAATGATTTAGAATATGACCTCTTCCTCAACATTATTTTGAAGCAAAATTAAACTCGATCGCAAATGTATATAAAAAGGGAATGATCACCCTCACTAAATAAGGTCCTTTAGCTCTTCAAAGTAATGCTCAAATGGCCTAATCCACACCATTACTAGGGTGTCAAAATACCAGAATTTGTGCATATTAGTGTATTTCAGGGCCGAGTTTATATGGTCCGGTACAAATTTAGGTCCTCCAAGAGGTCCTTCAATTGTGACAAAGTGATGAAAATATTCATGTTGCTCCTTCACTTTTATAGATGTATATAAATGATCTAGAGTAATACTCGTTACCAACAAATATTTTGAAGCGAAATTAAACTAGAATGAAATTGTCTATGCCAAATGGAAGGGTCGGTGCTACTAAATAAGCTCCTTCAATGCTTCAAGGAATGTTCTAATCTTTTTGATCTATGTATTTCAAACCCTAGTTTATATGATTTTGTGCTAGTTTAGATCTACTATGAAATCCTTTAGTTGTAACAAAGAAATCCAGAAATTCAACTTTTTTCTTAAACATGTTTTATGTAAAGGATCTATAATACAATCTCTTCCTTCCTCAAAACTAGTTTGAAGAAAAATAAATATGAATGCAACTATTTATGATTAAGGGGAAGGATCACCCTTACTAAATAAGTTTCTATCTCTTTAGCTACCCTATTGTTGGGGATGTCATTGCTCACTACTTGTTAACATTACAAGGAGGGGGCTTCTCATGGAATCTTTTACCGTCGACCTTTTTTTGTTATTTTACACGTTATTGGAGGCCTAGGCATTGTTATGAGCAAGTCCATGGTTAATTTCCTCTATTGCTGCCTCTTAGTTCTAAAATTTTCCTTTCTAACAATTATAAATTGGTTTTGTGGTTTTGTAGAGACCACCGTAACACCATTTACAACCTCTTGAAGACCACGTGTAAATGAAGTATAATTTTCTTTTCTTGCATTACATAGCACACAATGGCCTTTTTCTTTTTCCGAGTAAACAAATATATTAATGTAATGTTTGGCATATTTACAAATCCTATCCTATATATATATATATATATTTAAAAGTGTGGATATCCTAATCTACAAGCCTTTTTAAGTACAATACATAATAATCTTGGAAATCAAAATCCTAAATTTTAAATCGCACATAACCTTATGTACAATTATATGTACATTACAAATAGAATACATGTTTTAACCTTTAGAAACCATTAAAGTTAAAATTGACCTCTAATTAGAGACTTACTATAAAGATAAATAAAACTAGCACTTGCACAAAAAGGAGGTGTAATAGTTATGCCAATAGCGAAATATAGGAAGATTGTCCAAAGTCTGCAAAGCTCTAAACCAAAACACCAATTATCTAAATAATAGCTAAATCACTTGCTCCGTACCTAATTCTTTTCCAGTGTCTCTAATTTTACAAAGCAGCTCAACACAACACCATATTCCTTTTCTATTTCAGTTCCTTTTAAATCGTAAGATTTAAATGTCAAATGGGATGAACTCAAACGAGAAATATGACCAAGAATTCAGGGTTTTCTAGCATAGCTCCAATAGACATGCTAGAGGGTTAATATTTTAAAAAGTATGTTCTTCTGTTGTCTTGCTAGAGAACCCCTTCACAGAAGTAAAAGCTGGATCTTCCTATTATAATTATATTAAAACAAAATTGAATTAAATATCACATTCCACTTACCTTACCTTGGTTAGGCATACATCAACTAAGTGAGTAACGTGCAAGTCCCATATGACTTTGATGGAAGATATACTATTAGTTAACGCAAGAAAGAAAATGAGGAACCCGAGGATGAGGAATGTTTGAACCCGATGTATTGAACCTGTACTAGTTGAAAAGAATTGCGCAATGAGGAAGAAGAATATCTGCGCAATGTGAATATAGAAGAAAAGAAGGGTCCAAAATTGTCAAGACACTAGGAATAAGGGAAAGACTAAAATATACGATGAACCAATGTGTAAGAGGGTAGAAGACATCGACCCATCAAACATAGTAAAGTTAGCCACTATTGGACGGAAAAAGAGATGTTTGAGATTTTGTGCCTATTGTGAGATTATGAAGACGTGTTCCCAACTATATTCATTGAAATCAAGGGAGTGGATATATCATTAGGAGAAGTGCGCATAGAATGAAAAGAGGGAGCAAAGCTTGTCACAAAAAGGCCTTATAAATTGAATCCAAACATGAGGGCAAAGGTCAAGGTAGAATTGGACCACATAGTGGAAGCAGGAATAATATATCCCATAGAGAAATCAGATTGGGTGAGCCCGGTAGTCACCCAACCAAAGAAAACGAGAGAAATTAGAATTTGTGGTGATTATAGAGCCCTGAATGATGCATGTGTCAACGATCCATTTCCAATGCCATTCATGGATGAAATTTTAGAAGCAATAGTAGGACATGAGGTATATTCATTTATAGATGGATTCAATGACTATCACCAAATTCTGATTGCCCAAGAAGATTAGGCAAAAACCACTTTCGCAATCGAATGGGACAACATTACATACCGGTAATGCCTTTTAAATTAAAGAATGCACTCGCAATCTTCTCCAGAGTTGTCACTACATTTAAAGATTTCATACATGATTTCTTGGAAGTATATTTGGATGATTTGGCAGTCTTCTCTATTCAAAGAACATATATCTAAGGTATGTTTAATGTTAGAACAATGTAGAGCATTGCACATTGCATTAAATTTGAAGAAATGCTTTTTCTTTACACCTTTGGAGTGTTACTTGGTCACATTGTTTGCAAAGAAGGGATTCTAGTGGATCAAGCAAAAATTGCAGTTATAATTGGTCTCAAACCTCCTACAAAGCCCTCAGCCTGTCCATGCATTCCGTGGACATACCAAGCTACTACAAGAAATTCATCAAGGGATATGCTAGCATTGTGCAACCTATGGAGCAGTTATTATTGAAAGGAGCAAAATCTGAATGGACCACGAAATGTCAAAATGCATTCATGCAATTGAAGCAAAAATTAGTCAAGCATGCGCCAATATTAGATTTTCGGACTAGACAAGTTTTATTATGTATATGTTGATGATTCAGAAACGCAATTGGAGCAATCCTTATGCAACTAGGAGGAGAAATTGATCATCCCATCCATTTTGCAAGAAAGAAATTGTCACGAGCAGAGAAAAACTACACGATCATAGAATGAGAGGCTCTTGCCATGGTTTTCGCAGTCCAAAAATTCAGGTTTAAATTCTTTATAAACCATCACGCATTGCGGTATTTGGTGAATAGGCCGTTATTAGGAGGAATAATATCAAGATGGCTCATGTTATTCTAGGAGTATAGATTTAAGATAAATGCTAAGACAAGAAGAGAACATGTAGGACCAAACCACTTAAGCCGCATAAATGCAGGGAAGAACCTAAGGAATTGGATGAAGATGCACTTGACATACACTTATTTTGAGTTATCACAATACTAGAGCAGCTTGAAGAGATTTCGCAATTACTTCAACATGGCATTTTACCAGATCACTACACAGAAAATGAGAAGTAGTTGGTTACTAAAGCCTTGCCTTACACCATCATAAATGGATTTTTGTATAAATTGGGTAAGGATGAAGTATTGCACAAAGTTGCTTTGGAACATGAATGAGAGTCAACATTGCGTGAAGCGCATGCAGTATAACAAGAGGACATTTTGCAGAGAATTGAATGCGATGAAAATTTTGCAGAGTGGAATTTGGTGGCCAACTTTGTTTCAAGATGCACACAACATTACGAAACATCGAGATATTTGTCCGAGAGTGGGGAAACTTGTAATATCCCTTTCTAGGGCTGAAACACAAGAACAAGGAAATCACACAAACCCCAAACTGATTAAATCTGATTTTAGACCAGCAAACTGAAAAATTAGATCAGCAATGTACAACAGTCTGATTTTGGAACAACAACTTGCAAAAAACAAGATTTCACCCAAATATCACCATAAAACTCATCCACAATATTTATAAACCTTTTAGAAACACTTTAAGACAATTTTCATCATGAAATCCAATCTCAAACACATACTGGCAATTTATTTATCAACAACAAAAGTACAACTAAGATAAATGATAAAAATGAGGTCTCCAAACCCCAACAATGGCCAAATATGAAAGATATCAGCCTTATAAATTATGCCAAATCTGAATATCAAATAATAAATGAGTTTCGTGCCCTAGAAGGCACCCAAATTGACTCCAACCCTAGTCGCTCCCTAGGAGAGGGCTCCAAACAATGCAAAAGCTCTTGATAGGTCTTCTTCTTGATGCCCTAGATACAACCAGTAAGAGGATCTTCAGTATTTGCCTTCACACCACCAATTTTGGAGAGTTTTCGTTCTCCAATATGCCACAAGGAAGGTTTCCGTCCTCCTTGGATGCCACACTATGGATTTTCACCCTTAGTGGAGTTGGAAATAGAGCAATCAGCCCTAGAGTCCAAATTGATAAAGTATATATGCCAAAAGTGATGTGCAAATGAGCCTATGCGACTCCTCTTATACCCTTTAGTTGGCGCCAAGAGTCATAAGGGTGAATTTTCCCCATGACCGACCTCTTTAAGTGCTTGCTTCTATTTTTAATTTGCCTTTATGAGCTCTCCAGCCCAGCCAACTGCCTTAGGGAGGAAAAATACAAAAAGAAAGCATTAATAACAATGAAAGAAAACATAAATGAAACCCAAGGACTTCCCTTGTTCAATTTCTTCTTGGCCATGGGAAGAAAAATGGCAAGAAGTCTTCAATTGGATCTAATTGAAAAAGGGGACATTACAGTCCTCCTTCCCAAAATTGCTTGTCCTCAAGCAATTGCAAGCTTATATGTCTAAGTATCATCATATCAAGGTGAAGGAACATGTTGTAGTGCTCCCATAATCTGGATCCTATGCCTGTCAAATGAAGGAGCTTAAACCCAAACAAACTCATACCTCTGCTGCCCTTCTCTTCATTGAAATCCTCTTTATCTCCCTTTCAAAAACAACAGTGACATCTCCTTTTTGGCATGCTCAGCTGTATCAAAATCCTTCCAAACTGTTGTAGTTTCCATCCTAGAGCAAGGAATAGATGAATAGTCAGTTGGACCAACTATCCCTCTTATCACAAGACTCAAATCAGATTGTGGATAGGCTAGAAACAATTCACCACAGCCATAAATCTCATGGAATCTTATCCAATTCAAGGCTATCAAATCTGATTTGTTTCTTCCTTTCAGCTGTAGCCTTCTTCCCACATCAACCCATGATGGAATTTCCTTTGAAAATATAAGTTCATAGTTGTTCATGACTGCTAATGGCAGTCCCAAATCTGATTCTTGCATGTTCAACCTTAAGACAATGGTATAACAACTATCAAACTGAAATCTTATAGAAAAAGGAAAATTCATGAGTAGTGTAGGGACTGAAAATTGTCTTACATAAGCTGGAAAATGAAGATCAACAAGTCTATGGTTGAAATCAACAGACATATTGGCCCTTAACTCAAGATTCTTGCAACCCATCCTTGTCCCACTTGGCGTAGAAGATGGCTTTCAACAAGAAAGCTCCAATTTGCACTTAATTCTTCAAGTGTTCCCCACAAGGAGGTAATACTATGCATGCCCGGAACCAACCGAAAATTATCACCATGAAGCACCTTACCCAAGAGTAGACCCTTGCTAGCCTCTATGCATTGAGTGCCCTGAAGATATGCCTCTTCCTTCTTCATGCTAGCCATGCTTGGAAGCATTGCCTTCTTCCCTTTATCATTGCATTTCAACATAAGATGTAAACAACACATACCAATACTTATGCTCACCTCTTTTGGATGGTTGTTACCTTGCTGATTTGGATTTCCAATTGTTGTCTTGAAGCTGCCCCACTGAATTTTCTTCACAATTGGGTTTGGATCAGACCATAGAAGTGCGGATGAGTGGGTGTAGTGTCCATGTACAGCTCTAAATTTCTTCCTAAGCAACGCCAAAGATGTTGGGATGTTGGCTTTGCTCAATCTCCATGTGTGAACCCTCTTACCCATCATATTAAGTGGAAAGAGTGTCTCCAAACCTGCCTCTTTCTCGCTGTCCATGGAAGATATGCACAGCCCCATACATAATTTTGAAGAGGACAACCCATCATGGCTGTAGTATAACATTTCTAACTCAAAATTCTTGGATGTTATTGACATAGGAAGGGTGCAACAACTGTAATACTTGAAATCCCTTCCACACATCATATTAAACCCAAAAATCTTCATCATAAATGTCAACCTACAGCTGTCCAAGGAGAGTACTATCCATCCAAAATGTGAATTTAGGAAGAGCATCTTACCATGGCTGTAGCATTGTGTTGTCTCATGCAAAATTGGCATGATGGTGGTGGAAGACCATCTGCATCCCATGCAAACACTATATCTTTCACCATGGGTGAGAAATGCATCTTTCTTGTGGTTACCAATTTTCTTGTGGCTGCCATAAGGATGTAGATAACAACAGTCCTCAAGTTTGTATCAACATCCTTCAAAAGATTCCCGGATCCCAAACTTCTATGTGCAAACAATCCGGAATTTGCAAGGAAGAATCTATGTCCCCCTTGTCCCTCAACATGTTCTTCCTCTTATCAAATTGACCATGATGCCCTCCATGATGCAAATATGGCAGCGACATAGGAGGAACCCATAAGTCCCAAATATGTGGGCCATGTTTAGGATTGTCAACAAAGAGTCCACTTCCTAGGGCTGAAGTGGAATCCTCTTCCCATTTGGTACCCTTCATCTTCACAAGGTTGTTAGCATATTTCTTAGGATAACCAAAACATTGCAAAGACATAGTATGAAGGTGATGTAGTAAATCCTTGCTTAGAAGATGATGAAATTGCTTACCATATGTTGCTGTCCTGAAATTTCCAGCGAGCTGAGGATTAACATGAGCATCAAAAGAGGCCCTTATTACATGGGCATGCCTCCCAACAATGTCACCTGGAATTCTAGCCCCATTAACCCCTTGTAATTCTGATTTTTCCACATCCTTAGCACCATGAGGAGTGCCCCTTTGCCGTGATTTCCTATGGAGCATCAAACTTGCCCCATGGTCATCCTTTTCAACCCTTTGCCCATGACCACAAATCTGAGATGGTATGGTAGAAAGCAACAAATCTGAATTAGCTTCATACCTTTGGTTGTCTTCATATGTGTTTGGAATGTCTTCATGGCTCTTATGGAAGTCTAATCCATCATCATTTTGCTTTTCATTGACTGCTGTTAGGACAATTCCAGCAGGCTGAGAGTGATTATGGGCACTCAAAATGCCCTTTCTTCTTGGGTATGACTTCCAACAATGCCATCCCCTTGTTCCTTCCCCAAATCTGATTTTTCCTTGCTAAAATTCAGCCCTATGCAATCATTAAATACCAACATGTCAACATCAAATACCAAAAAGTCTTTACCTTGAGTTGTATGCTCATTGATCTCCTTCTCCTTTCTTGGCTCATGCTCCACTATTTCATCAAACCCTTGTGTCACTATGCTGTTTGGAAAATCAGCCAAGAGATCCACTTTGGCAAGAGTGTTGGGGGTTTCTAAGACTCCCAAGGGCTGCTCCCTCTTAGTAACCAGCTGCTGCAATATATCTTCCTCCTTAACCTTAGAGATAGGCATGTCCATCCTTGCATAGCAAACTTGGGAGTTTGGCTCCCTCTTCCTCAAGTTTTGTAGCCTCTTCTTGCTTTTCCAACAAGATGGGGCTCTTCTCCACTAGGGTTGGGATATCCTTCCCATGACCCTTGTGCATGGCTCGGGGCTTGGACCAAGTTCCAATGCCCACTCTATCTTTTCTCCATCCTACAAACTCGGAAAATGATAGGGCATCATGAATAACTTCCGGAAGGGCTTGATACTCCTCAAAGCTAGTTGCAACATTGTTAACCTTTGAAACCCTAGGCTCTTCCTTGAATGTCCTTCCCCTCTGTAGGTTTTACATGGTGAAGGAAAGAGAGTCCAAGGTGTCCACTAGTCTTTCTTGCATCTTCATCATTCTGTCCATCTTTTTTTGAACACTCACAAGAAACCCTGGGATGGGAAGACCGAAGCTCTGATACCACTGTAATATCCCTTTCTAAGGCTGAAACACAAAAACAAAGGAAATCACACAAACCCCAAACTAATTAAATTTGATTTTAGACCAGCAAACTAAAAATTAGATCAGTAATGTACAACAATCTGATTTTTGGAACAACAGCTTGCAAACACAAGATTTCACCCAAATATCACCATAAAACTCATCCACAATATTTATAAACCTTTTAGAAACACTTTAGGACAATTTTCATCATGAAATCCAATCTCAAACATAGTTGGCAATTTATTTATCAACAGAAAAGTACAACCAAGATAAATGATATAAAATGAGGTCTCCAAACCCCTGAATGGCCAAATATGAAAGATATTGGCCTTATAAATTATGGCAAATCTGAATATCAAATAATAATTGAGTTTTGTGCCCTAGAAAACACCAAAATTCACTCAACCCTAGTCACTCCCTAGGATAGGGGCTCCAAAATTCCAAATGCAAAAACTCTTGATAGGTCTTCTCCATGATGCCCTATATACACACCAATAAGAGGATCTTCAGTATCTGCCTTCACACCACCAATTTTGGAGAGTTTTCGATCTCCAGTATGCCACAAGGAAGGTTTCCTTCTTGGATGCCACACTATGGATTTTCGCCTTTAGTGGAGTTGGAAATAGAGCAATCAACCCTAGAGTCCAAATTGATAAAGTATATATGCTAAAAGTGATGTGCAAATGAGCCTATGCAACTCCTCTTATACCCTTTAGTTGGTGCCAAGAATCATAAGGGCGAATTTTCCCCATGACCGACCTCTTTAAGTGTTTGCTTTTTTTTTAAATTTGTCTTTACGAGCTCTCCAGCCCAGCCGACCTGCCTTAGGGAAGAAAAATACAAAAAGAAAGCATTAATAACAATGAAAGAAAACATAAATAAAATCCAAGGACTTCTTTTGTTCAATTTCTTCTTGGCCACGAGAAGAAAAATGGCAAGAAGTCTTCAATTGGATCTAATTCGAATAAGGGAACATTACAAAACCCAATCAAAGGGACAAAATGCCTCTCAATCCGGTCTTAGCCACACAACCATTTGAGCAATGAGGGATAGATTTCAATGGCCCAATTCATCCACCATCTAGAAGGTCCAAAACTAGATACATCATTATGAAAATTGACTATTTCACAAAATGGGTAGAAGCTGTAGCCACACCGAATTGTGTAGCAAAGGACACAACTAAGTTCTTATACGAAAACATCATAACCAGATTTGGGTGCCCACAAAAGTTAGTTAGTGACAAAGGAATACACTTCTTAAATAACACCATCAAAATCCTCACAGAGATGAGTTTAAGATCATGCGGACCACCAAAGCACAACATATCATCCATAAGAAAATGGACAAGTGGAGGCGACAAATTAAGTCTTGGAAAGGGTGCTAACAAAACCTGCAATGTGCAAAGAGATGACTAGGAAGATAGAGTACTTGCAGTACTTTGGGCATATATTACAAACTATAAGAGGAGTACAGGGAAAACACCATTCTAATTGGTCTATGGAGTAGAAGCAATCATGCCAATGGAATACATTGTACCAAGTCTCCGCATTGCAATAATTACAAGGGTATGAGACAAGGCATCCATAGAAAATAGGCTGCTGAATTGGACAAAAATAGAGGAATACAGGCAATTGCGTAATGCAACCGGGAGGCCCATAAATAGAGTTAGAAAGCATGACACGACCACAATCTGCACAAGAAAGAATTTTGAATGGAACAAATGGTATTGGTTTATAAAAGTAGGTTTAAAGCGCACCCGAGCAAACTATGCATTTAGTGGAAAGGCCCTTATATTATTTACCACATCACCAAAAAGGGAACAATTGTATTGAGGGATCTATAGGGAAATCTCATACTTGGTAGGATCAATGGATGTAGGCTCAAAGCCTATAATGGATAATTGCACAACATCGAGACAATCACAATAAGTGCCTTCGGCACATCATTTAGAGTCGGAAGTTTCACAATTTCTGCAAGTTTCATAGATAGAAGTTAGTATATTTAATTAGTTGTGTTCGTGTGTGTGTAGATTAGATAAAGTTTGAAAAGATCACCTTCAAACTATGTTTCTAGGAAATGGAAAGTAATGAAATAGAAATGTCAATTTTCAAAAAATCTTGGGTGCAAAACGTTACGGGAAACGTCCATACAATATATATATATAATACTCATTTTAAAATTGTACTCCATGGACCATAAGAGATAACTGATAAAGCACTCAAAATATTTTGTATTCATTGAAATTTGAAGTTCTAAAGATTCATCATTCAACATGGTTTCAATTTCAATGATTCACATATACATGATAATAATCTAGATTCTAGAATATATCATCTAGATTTTCCTCATAATCATTTCCATGAACACCACTGACAACTCCACTCCCACTAGCTCAACTGTCCATCCCTTGTGTAAAAGTTCCCGAATCTTCTTCATCAATACCAAGCAAAGTGAAAGTTGGCTAAGAGTAGCACAGAAACATCAAAGTCACTTTGTATCCTAAAGTTTGTTGGGACCTCTAATATAGCCTTCACTCTTGTGTGATAGGATGCACAAATTAGAATGTACATACACTAAATCCTCAGCCTTTTTGGATGCTAACTTGTTCCGTTTGGCTGAATAAACGAAGGTATCTCGTACTCCACCCCGCTCGTGAAGAATTTCTAGCCACCTGTTACAAGAACATACATTTTTAATTAATAAACAAACTTTTGATTTCATTTTGATATTTATACCTATGAGAGGATTTTAATGGCAACAAATTGTAGGTACTTTGCATCATGGCCATGTACATACCACCACATGACTGGGGTCAGGTTGTACTTGTCACATAATGCGTCCATTTCACCCATGCTGCATGGTGTCCCCAGATTTCATCCTGAAATCTGAGACTATCCCATGTAAAATTTTTTCGCACTTTTAAAATAATGGGTTGTTTTGTGTTTTATTACCAGAAAGTGGCTGTTTTATGTCAGGATATTCCCAGAGAGTCATATAAGCCAATTTCGCCAAATACCCAGATGCCCAAACTCGTTATATTGTGTTGCTAGGGTTTGCCTACGGGAAAGTTTTATTTTATTATTTTAAGCCCCGTTTGAGATAAGTTGTGCTCCGGTTTAACCCTGTTGTAGTCATACATGTCAATATCCTCATATACTAGTAGGGTTTCCACCAAGGATGAATCCTGGGCTTTATTTGTGACTTCTGACAACGTTTTGCATTTTTGGTGTTTTCTCGTTTTGTTTTCTGTGAAATTTCTCTAGGTCAATTCCTTTGCCGGTTTAGTTTGTTTTCTTGCTTGGAGTATCTGGAGATCATCTACGGACGTCATGCCAGAAGGAATTTGCCACAGGAGGTCTGGTTCTCTCGCACAAAAAGCTTCTTTTGGGTAGACCGCATTTTGGAAAAAGAAGGTTTTAAGCTATAATGGGATTTTGGTAGCAGCAGCGTGTGGGAATTTTGTATCGCCAGCAGGTAATTTTTCCCATGGAAGCAACGCCACTTAAGTCACAATGGGAAAATTAGAGGCGCAGCAAAGGGAATTTCTTACCTACTCAGAGGGTGAAAATTTCATTATGAAATAAAAGAAAATCACTCAAGGCATTGATGGGAATTTTTACCCGCACTGACAGGGTAAATAATCCCATTATAAAAGTCAAACAACTTAAGTGGATCATGGGATTTTTGGAGCTGCGGTGCAGGGTGAATAATCCCATTGGAAATTGACTTTTAAAAATAGAAATTGGCTATGTCAAAAAGTGCGACCCCTTTTGGAATAGGACAACTTTAAATGCATTTATTAATTAATTCTATTTCCAAATTTGGCGCCCAAGCATGAGGAAAAGTCAACAAGGAAGAAGAGGATAAAGGAAATTAGAAATAGAATTCTAAAATTAAATAAATGTAATTTATTTAATGCAGCCCCCTCTCATGTCAAAAAGTGCGACCCATATTGAGGAGAAATAATACTTTTTAAAGTATTAATTGGTGGAATTAATTCCTATTTTTGGTGCATGAAGTCAAAGCACACTGTGAAGTCAAAGTGGACTAGAAGTAGAGAGCTAAAATTAAATAAATTTAATTTATTTAATGGCAGCCATGAGCATGCACAAAATAGGCACCCCATTTGAAGGGAAAAACTTATTAATTAATTAATTGCCAGGAATAGGAGGGGCAATAATTAATTATAGAATGATCAAGGTTATATAAGCATGGGTTGCCATATTAAGGATGAATTAATTAATTCTTTAGCAAGGAAGTGCAGCACAAACAATTTTGGCGCCCCATTTGAAGAGGAATTTTGCTTAGAAGAAGGTGTATTTACTGCTGGAAGTCTTCAAAGTTTGGCATCGAGGTTTGAAGGAGCTTGATTCGTGTCTCGAATAATTGTCTCGCATAGTGGTACAGTGCTCAGTGAAGTTGACAAAATTCATGCTTACTTTGCACGCAAACAAAACATCAAATTTTGGGGCAGCAAGCTTGATATATACAGATTTTTATAATTAAAATTAAGTGTTCATGTTCGGATGCCATCTTTGTTTGAATTAATTGCAGGAATTCATTACAAGTGCTTTTATAAGAGAAAGGGAGCTTAAATCAATGTCCAATACATTGAACATATCCTCTCGAATTTGAAGAAATCTCCAGATCTGCACTGGTTGTAAAGAATTCCGGCTGAATAAAAAGAAAAAGAATTGCTCAGACAAAGATTGCTTCAGCCATGGCAAAGCGGGATGAACGAGAAGCTCAGGGGAATCACGCATTGCTTCCAGATTTGCCGACATCAAAGGCAATGATCCGCATCCAGATCCATATCTCATAATCGCAAAGGCTTCATCCTCTTGTTTCGACACACACTGTGTAAAAGTCAGTGCATGGAGAATTCCTTTCAGGATTTTGTGCATGTGCTCCCAATCTTCCAGTTGAAGCCTTCATGGAATTTACATTCACCGTAGAATGCTTTCAAATTTTTTAATTGCTCATGCAATTAAAAATAAAAATGATGAGTTATTTATGGCAAACATCAGACCGATGCATGTACTGGAGAAGAATTACAAAAGCTTCATGGATAAGAGGGAAGAAAAGGCAAAGGCAACACTCATAAGCAAAATTCCAGATCCAAAGTTGCTTCCAGATCCAGTTTGGTGAGAATCAAGGGCAAAAGAATCAACAGATGCGAGAATATGAAAAAGGACAAGACTGCAGCTTTCATTTTTCTTCTTTCTCTTATTTCCTCCGATTAATAAATTGAGCGATCAATTAAATTATAAAACTTAAGTGATCGGTTTAAAAGCCATTACTTGAAGAAGTCAATTACTTGGAAATAGGTGGCATACATGCAAAATAGAAGGTTCTATCTTCAACAGAAATCATGCATGTCATGCAAAGAGGAATTCTAGGAGGAGATCGCGATTGTTTCCTTTCCTACTTCCACATGTGCCAGAGTTCAACTAAAGGCTTCCTATTTGAAAGATCCCAAACCTGTTTTTGTCTGATTTTTTTTTTTTTTTTTTATATATTGCTGTATGGAGCTGAGCGGTAATATCAAATAAATCCATGAAATAATATTCTCACACTGCATAACAATTAAAATACTGCAAACTCCCGCAAACCGGGTATATATAGAAATGGCGCCTAGGGTTTAAATGATTGATTTCTTCATTAATAACGCAGCCATACATTCAACATTGATTTCTAATGATAAATAATTAGGGCAAACACAAATAGAAATCTGCAGATGGAATAATACAGATACTACCCAAAACTCAGCCAGAATGAATCCCAGTCAAATCGATTTGGCATATATATGTGGCTGAAATGTATAACAATAAACTATCATGAAAAATACCTCTGATAATGCATACATCAACTGTAGAACAAGTCGCCCCACTCCTGATGTTGCCTGAATGCCCACTGCTGCAATTTATTTCTCTATCTGACACTGCTGAAATGAAAATAACCTGTGTAAACAATGAAGATCCCTGGGTGGAATCTTCTCTCACTGCTCCTGGGGTTTCCGTCCGCAAGAGTAATAATCCAGAGGGTTTCCGTCCTTGGATTTTGTCTGCAAAAGCTCTGTGCTCACTGCTCTGTAAAAATGATAATAATCTGAATGCCCTTCCCCAAGTCGCATTTTCCTTCATATAGCCAAAAACCCCTCCAAATCTCCAAGTCGCACTTTTTGGCCAAAACCCAATAATTAATAATTAATTAATTATTTTCTTTACTAAGTGGGTCGCATTTTTGGGTTTAATCAAACATACCCAAACAAGTCGCACTTTTGGCTAGGAATTGCATTTAAATAATTTATTAATTTTATTTAAATACATTTTCCTAAGTCAAAGTCGCCCAAACAGTTTATTAATTCATTATATGTGCTTTAATGATATTTTACTTTAATTCGAGCACCATATAAAAGAATAATAAACCGAAGTCACCCTTGAAAACACCCTTTTGGCCGTCGGGTAGACAAAACAGGCCAAAAGGTCTTCGACCGAACTAACCGAGAAAGAGGGACATTACAGTCCTCCCTTCCCGAGATTGCTTGTCCCCAAGCAACTGTAGAGCTGGATGCTGTAATATAATCTCACCTTCCCATGTAGCATCCTCCTCTGGCAATTCTTTCCACCTCACCAGGAACTCCCGAATGACCCTGTTTCTCAGTCTCCTCTCTCGGCTGTCCAAGATCTCCTCTGGCACTAGGTCTAGTCTCCCTTCCTCATCCAGGGGTGGCAAATCTGTAGAAGAAATAATGTTCTGCCCCAAAGCCTTTTTCAAGCAAGACACATGAAAAACATTATGTATCTTACTCTCAGAAGGTAACTCCAGCTCATATGCCACTTCACCAACTCTCCTCAACACCCTGTATGGCCCATAAAATCGCGGTTTGAGCTTTTCAGCCCCACTCTTCTTGAGAGTACTTTGCCTGTAAGGCTGAAGTCGTAGAAAAACCATGTCCCCTATCTCAAATGATCTCTCCACTCGGTGCCTATCTGCATATATTTTCTGCTGATTCTGGGCCCGCTGCATGTTTTCCTTAAGCACCTTAAGGATTTCCTGAATATCCTGTAAACTCTCCTGAGCTTTGGGAGCTCTACTATCCCCAAATGCCATATCAACAAAGGATCTCGCATCATACCCATACAGAGCTCGGAATGGAGTCATACCAATAGACATATGGTAAGTGGTGTTATAACAATACTCGCATAAATACAACAACTTAACCCATGCCTTTTGCTGTCCTGCAACGTAGTTGCGAAGATAACCCTCTATCCATTTGTTCACAATCTCTGTCTGTCCATCCGTCTGAGGGTGATAACTGGTGCTAGGAGTCAGCTCGGTGTAGACCAGACGGAAAAGCTCCTGCCAAAATATGCTCATAAACCTGCTATCCCGGTCACTAACTATGTTCTTCGGTAGCCCTGCAACCTGAATATCTGACGGAAGAACAAATCAGCCACATGAGGTGCCTTAAAGCTGGTAGGGACAGCGAAAAAGTGTGCATATTTTGTCAACCGATCCACTACGGCGTAAATGCGATCATTCCCTTGCACCACGGGAAGACCTGTAATGAAATCCATAGAAATACTCTCCCATTTCTGTTCCGGAACTGGCAATGGCTGTAGCAAACCTGCTGGGAAAGTATGCTCTGACTTGTTCTGCTGACAAGTCATACACTCACGGACATGGCGCAGGACATCATCCTTGAGACCCTTCCAGGAGAATCTCTCTCTAATCTGCCTGTATGTTTTAAAATACCCTGGATGTCCTGCCAGTGGTGTATCATGGAAAGCATGCATAATCTTCTCCTTAAGTTTAGATTCAGGAACTAGGTAAATTCTGCCCTTATACAAAATCAAATCAGTCATTACCTTATACCGATCATCCTGAATTTTTCCATCCATAATATCACATGCCCAAGTGTTTTTGGAATATTCAACTGACAGTTGAGATTTCCAATCTGCTGAAATCTCGCTCAGCGAACATAGGACAGCGAGATGGGGTTTCCTGGAAAGTGCATCAGCCACTACATTCTTCGTCCCCTTGACATACTCAATGTCAAAATCATATGCCTGGATCCTGCTAACCCATTTTTGTTGCCTCTCATTGAGTTCTTTCTGTTCCAGGAAATATTTCAAACTGTTGTGGTCGGTTCTCACCACAAATTTTCCACCCACCAAATACTGTCTAAACTTTGCCAAGGCATGCATAATGGCAAGCATCTCCTTATCATAAGTGGAATACAGTCTCTCATTATCTCTCAGCTTCCGGCTCTCAAAGGCAATAGGATGACGATCCTGCATAAGAACTGCACCAATCCCCAATCCCGAAGCATCACACTCTAAAATGAAGGGCCGTGAGAAATCTGGAAGAGCCAAAACTGGACAGGTGCTCATAATTACCTTAAGCTTCTCAAATACCACCTGTGCCTCATCTGACCAACTGAATGCACCCTTCCGTGTAAGATCTGTCAACGGAGCTACCAACTGGGAATAACCCTTCACGAACCTCCTGTAATAACCACATAACCCTAAGAATCCTCGCAAGTCAGAGATATTCTTGGGTGGTGGCCAATCCTGCATTGCCTGTATCTTCTCCTGATGAACCTTGACCCCATTGGCCCCAATGACATGCCCAAGATACAATATCTCCGTAAGCCCAAATTCACACTTGGACATCTTAGCAAACAAAGACTGAGTCTCCATTATGCTAAGTACCTCATCAAGATGCCTCAAATGATCACCCCATGTCCTGCTATAAATCAGAATATCATCAAAAAACACCAACACAAACTGCCTCAACTGTTTGTTGAAGAGATGGTTCATACATGACTGAAATGTAGCAGGCGCATTAGTGAGTCCGAATGGCATCACCAAGAACTCATAGTGCCCATAGTGACATCTGAAGGCTGTCTTATGGATATCCTCATCCCGTACTCTAATCTGGTGGTAGCCTGATCGAAGATCAATCTTCGAGAAGTAGATAGATCCATGCAGCTCATCCAACAACTCATCAATGCGGGGAATGGGATACCTGTTTTTGATGGTTTTCTTGTTCAGTGCACGATAGTCAATGCACATCCTCATGGTCCCATCCTTCTTCTTTACCAACACAACTGAAGAAGCAAAGGGACTAGAGCTAGGACGGATGTGTCCCATCTCCAAGAGCTCTCTAATGGCCTTCTCTATCTCATCCTTGTATGTCTTAGGATGGCGATAAGGCGTAGTCATCACGGGCTTAGCACCCTCCTCAAGCTCTATAACATGCTCAAACCCTCTATCTGGTGGTCTACCTGGAGGAATGTCACCAAACACTGAACCGTGCTTATCCAGTATGGACTGGATGTCAATATGATAAGGCTGCTCATCGTCTGAAGAAGATTTGGACGAAATGAAACACTGGGCTGCCCATGCAACCTCTCCATGTCTCACTATAGACTCCATCCTGCGTGCTGAAACAACTCTAGGCCCACCGTCAGAAAGAGCCCGAAGCACAATCTTCTTCTTATCCACCATAAACTCCAACTCCATCCTGCGGAAATCCTGCACATATCTGCCAAGGGACTGTAACCACTGAATACCCAATACTGTATCAATCTCACCAAGTCCAATAACATAGAAGTCATCGGTCAATGTATAGTCCCCCATCTGAATACTAAGTCGTGGAATCCTCTTAGTGCAACTGATAGCAAATCCATCTGCCACCCGTACACTAAACCCATCAAATTCCTCAACCTGTAATCCTCGCTTCGCCGCCAACCCCTCATCAATGAAGTTGTGCGTAGCTCCACTGTCAACCAGACAAACAATCCGCTGCCCCTTAAGCACTCCCTTCAGACGAAAGGGATGGTACCTAGGAACGCCTGAAAGTGTGGCAATAGTAACATCGGATGAATCCAATGCCTCGCCCTCGCCAAGCTCTATTTGGGGCTGCTCCCCCTGTGCATCATGGTCACCGCCCTCATCCTCTACATCTGTACCTGGCGAGTGATCATCCTCTCCATCTGAAATCACCTCAATGAGATGCACCTTGCCTTTACCAAGGCAACGATGTCCAGGCTCCCAATGGTCTTTGCAATGAAAGCAAAGCTTCTTCCTCCTTAACTCGTTACGAGTCTCCTGATCCACCTTAGGAGGTGGTGCACTCTTCTGTGGGGCGGTAGAGCGCTGAAATGGCCTGGAGCTCGTGGGAAACTTCTTATTGGGCTGATAAGAAGTGGGCTGATAGGAAGTGGGAGATGTGTCCAAGTCCAATGCCGTCTGAATGGCATCATGCAATGTCCTAGGCTTAAGAGCCTTGACCAATCCTCTCATCCTATCATGGAGACCCTCTATAAATAACATAACCACCCTCTTCTCAGGCATCTCTGGAACCATAACGGCTATCCGCTGAAATTCGTTGATGTAAGAATCAACATGTCCACTCTGTGTGCAAGTCCCTGTAATATAGCTCCACATCCTTGCGATCAAACCTCGCAATCAATCTGTCACTGAAATCCCTGTATGAATGTAGAAGCTCATGACCCTGCGTAACTAACCCATGGTGCCACCAATCATAAGCCACCCCCTCCAGGTGCAATGTAGCGAACTGTATGGCCTCCTGCTCCCTCATGGGCTTGAGGGTAAGGTAGGTGTCGAGCTTGTGAATCCAAGCCCTGGCACTGATCTTTCCACTACCATCAAAAGTGGAAAGGGTTACCTTATTGGTAACCTGCTGCAAATCCTCTGATTCTGCCGTGTGCTCTAGGTTTCTATCCCTGTCCACCCTCATCTGTTGTCTCTCCTCACGAGCACATACTGCTGTGGGGGGAAATGCATCCCTCACATGCTGTGGCAAACTCCTCCACTCATCGCTGACTGCCATGATGGTATCCGGGAAAGCTGCTTCTTCCGACCGTCCCTCAATCTCTGGGGGGTCACCTCTAGGCAAGAAGTTAGGCTGCATGGGCCTATCTGCCGTCCGTGTAGGTCTCCTCTCGTCTGTATGGGTATGCCTCCGCTCACGGCGTGGCGATCCCCTAACACTCCCAAGCTCTGAAGGTGATCTGCTATGACCCCTGTAGCTACTAGCAACGGATACGGATCTATCCCTCCTGCCATGCTTGTCCCGCGGCCTATCCAGTGCCAACCTGTCCAAAGTAGTACCCATGCGCTCCATGGTGCTCTGTGAATAACCGCCTGTGTGTAGCTGCCATATCCCGAATAAAATTCCTATCTGGATCTGCATGCTCCTCTCGAGGACTCTCAGGTCTCTCGCCCAAATGTTCCATTCTGTCACCACCTGCAATACCAGCTTCGAGCCGTGCTCGTCTGCGGGTGTAGTATCTATGTGTACCGTCCTCTCTGTGATGCATTCAAGGCTGATTTCTGTTTTAATACCCTGGCTGTTCCTTCCCACACAGGCTGGGAGGATACACTGCTCTGATACCACTGAAAGATCCCAAACCCGTTTTTGTCTGATTTTTTTTTTTTTTTTATATATTGCTCAGGTATGGAGCTGAACTGGTAATATCAAATAAATCCATGAAATAATATTCTCACACTGCATAACAATTAAAATACTGCAAACTCCCGCAAACCGGGTATATATAGAAATGGCGCCTAGGGTTTAAATGATTGATTTCTTCATTAATAACGCAGCCATACATTCAACATTGATTTCTAATGATAAATAATTAGGGCAAACACAAATAGAAATCTGCAGATGGAATAATACAGATACTACCCAAAACTCAGCCAGAATGAATCCCAGTCAAATCGATTTGGCATATATATGTGGCTGAAATGTATAACAATAAACTATCATGAAAAATACCTCTGATAATGCATACATCCACTGTAGAACAAGTCGCCCCACTCCTGATGTTGCCTGAATGCCCACTGCTGCAATTTATTCCTCTATCTGACACTGCTGAAATGAAAATAACCTGTGTAAACAATGAAGATCCCTGGGTGGAATCTTCTCTCACTGCTCCTGGGGTTTCCGTCCGCAAGAGTAATAATCCAGAGGGTTTCCGTCCTTGGATTTTGTCTGCAAAAGCTCTGTGCTCACTGCTCTGTAAAAATGATAATAATCTGAATGCCCTTCCCCAAGTCGCATTTTCCTTCATATAGCCAAAAACCCTCCAAATCTCCAAGTCGCACTTTTTGGCCAAAACCCAATAATTAATAATTAATTAATTATTTTTCTTTACCAAGTGGGTCGCATTTTTGGGTTTAATCAAACATACCCAAACAAGTCGCACTTTTGGCTAGGAATTGCATTTAAATAATTTATTAATTTTATTTAAATACATTTTCCTAAGTCAAAGTCACCCAAACAGTTTATTAATTCATTATATGTGCTTTAATGATATTTTACTTTAATTCGAGCACCATATAAAAGAATAATAAACCGAAGTCACCCTTGAAAACACCCTTTTGGCCGTCGGGTAGAAAAAAGCCAAAAGGTCTTCGACCGAACTAACCGAGAAAGAGGGACATTACACTATTTGTAATTTCCCCTCTACATGCTATAAGTAGAGGAAGAACCTATGGTTAAGGGATCAAAATTTGTAAGCAGCATTCTTGTGTTCCAGACTTTGTGTTGAAACCCCTGATAGCTATTTGAAGCAAAGGAATAGAAAGGAGCAGATTTCCGGAGAACTTTGTGTCACGGTGCATTTTGTTTCTAACTTTTTGTCTCAGATCTACTTATAAACTTTGTGTTATTTTAGATCTAGATTTGAAAGCTGCCTTTGCTTATAATTTTGTGTGTTAATATCTATTAGTTCCGTCTATGTGCATGCAATCAACTCTGTTATCTATTGATTGGGTTGCACATCTTCCCTATTTCTTCCTTGTGTTTTATTATTCCCTTCTTTAAGTTTTTCCTTTCTTTAATAGTTGCTTACTTGCTGCAAAACTATACAACTATGGTTCATGAGCTGTATGGTTAAATTAAAACCCCCATATAGATACTAGCATATTTTATTGACAAATTTGACAAGGAGCCTCACCGGTAAATGAGGGAGATTTATTTCATGTGATCGCCTAGGTTTTCAACTATGCAAAAAATCTAGCCAACACTGCCATTAGATGCAGAGACAAAGATCCCCATTTCATAACGGACCACACTAGCTACAATTGGATCAAGAAAAAGCCTCCGGAATGTTGCCTTAGTTCCATTTACAACTTCTTGGTCATTATATGGTGGTTTCTATCAGGTAGCCCAAGTATTTCACTGCTATAATATTTGGGATTTAGGGCATAGGCAAGGAGATGCAATGGGGTGGTCATTTTATTCCACCTCATGATCACGCTCTTAACTTCATTGTAGAAGTTTTCTTCAGGATCTTGCTCTTTTTTGTATGATGTCTCTAATTTTTTCAAACATAAAGTCAATGCCATCATAGATCTCCCCTATGCAAGCGTGATCTTTGTCTGCATATTTAATCATGGATAAAATAGACTCAAGTAAAATTGAGCAAGTATGCAACCTTTGCCCACCAATCATCATCAAGTATCAATGATTTTATTTTGATGGCTCGTTCTGTGTTTCCTTGCCTCCACATGGACCAAACATCATCAATCACCATACTGCTTAAGGTTTGTTTTACCTTCGCAAGTTGTCTCAAGACGAGTGTGTGAGAGACAAATCTTGTTTCAACAACTGTTAAAATAAATCAAAACAAGTTAATAAAATATAAAATTAAATTTAATTGATAATTTCATAGAAAGTTAGCAAATAAAAATTAGAAACTAGTAAATTGTTCCCTTACCTTCAAGCAACTCCAACCTTGAGAACCTCTTAAAGATAGCCTGGGACATATGATGATTTGTGACAAACATCTGAATCTCATTTGCCTCGTATAAATTTCCTCTATCCATGGTATTTTGCCAATCTTTTGCAACATCAAATTCAAGGAGTGTACTGCACAAGGTGTCCAAAAATGTGCTCATATCTCCCCTCTATAATCAACCTTGTTGCTTTACAATTTTTGGCATTGTCCGTGATGACTTGGACAACGTTTTGAGGGCCCACTGACTCAATAGCCTCAATCAAAATATTAACAATAAATTTAGAATCTTTCACTTCACCCTCACAATCAACAGTCCTTAAGAACATTGCCCCTTTAGGGCACACTGCAACAATGTTGATTAGGGGTGTATTTCGAGCATCTTTCCATCCATTTGAAATAATAGATACCCCTAAGTCCTTTCATGAATCCCTAATTGGCTGTATGTAAGTATGTACAAGGTCCACTTCTTTCGCCAACAACGATGTTTTAACCTTCTCATAACTAGGGCTTTTATACCCTTGTGGTGCCTCATTAATACCTCTCACCATTTGTTGCCAATATGGAGACCACAACACATTGAAGGGCAACCAACATGTATAAATCCATCGAGAAACCACCTCATCAGCGATTTCCCTTTTCTCATTTGCAAATGCTTGCTCTAATGGACCTTTGGTTCTTTTTTGTGACAAGCTCTCTTCCTCTAATGGAGTTTCAACTTCAAGTGGCTTTGTTGGAGGTTGAATGAAATGATGGTTTGATGGGGTGGGTGTCTTTCTGAACCCCTCCTTTGCAAATGAACGGTTTTAGATCTAGCTCTTGTAGCTTGCAAATCAGCCTCCTCTTACTCTTTCATATATGCCAAAATATGTGTCCTTTCAACCTTGGAACATTTTCTAATCCCTGTTCCCGTTTGCCCCATTAAATGAGCTTTGAGTTGGGTATATGAGGACTTGAAATGTATATTGCAATGATTGCATATCCAAGATCGAGGGCCATCGCCAAAGAAGGTACTCCACCACATGCACACCCCCACTTTGGCTTGCTTTCCCATGCCCTTCCCCTGAAGCTGAACTAGATGCCATTTATGTTTTTATATCTCAAAGAATCAAACCTACAACGAAAAATAAAAACAAAAACTTAGATAACAATAAATAAAACTAAACCCTACATATCCTATTCTGATTTTGATCACCAAGTTCATCGTATAGGTGCAAGGTGAGAGCATACACAATGTTTGGATTTTTTAATTTAAAAAAAGAAAAAAACTTAAAAATAAAACAAAAAGAATGAAAGTTTTAAACCCGACACATCCTATTCTGCTTTTGATCACCAAGTTCACCGCATAGGCGTGAGGTGAGAGCATACACAAAGTTCGGATTTTTTAATTTTAAATACAAAAAGTGAAATAAACTCTTAAAAATAGCAAAAATAATTAAAAGATTAAACCCTATGCATCCTATTCGCTTTTGATCACCAAGTTCACCGTATAAGAGCGAGGTGAGAGCATACACAGAGTTTGGATGATATTTTTAATTTAAAAAAACAACATATTTTTTATTTAAAAATGCAAAGGAAATGTTACATTTTTTTTAACATAGAGTTTAAAAATTATTAAATTAAAACTACATATTGATATCATGATCAATAATCATGAATGATGTGTGCATAACATGAATGATGTGTGCATTATGCACACATCATTCATGATCATTGATCACATTAACATTTTATTTTTGAAAATACTTGGTTTTTCCTCCTTGAAGTTGATCCCTCCTTCCAAATCTGCTTTTAAATTCTTCTTTGATACTCTTAGCTCTTAGTAACACCTCCTAAACTCTTCAAGCTGCTTCTTGATGTCTCTTTGCTCTTCTCAATGCTATATGTTAGTTTAATGAAAATTGAAATTAACAAGAGAAAAAAGAGTGTGATTTAGAATGGACCAAAGATGTCATTATATAGCTTTTAAGAAGCGTCTTTAAGAAGTTTGGGTGGGTAGATTATGTTTAGGTATAATAAATGTAGGTACTTTTTTAAAGTTATGAAGCTTTAAAATAAAAAAGTGGTGGAAACGTACCAAAAATGCTTGGAATGTTTCGGAAACGTCCCCAGATGTTTCGGGATGTTGTGTCCTCGTTTCCGCACCGGAAATGTTTCTACAATGAAATTAGGGGGTGGGGCTAGGCATTTCACGGTACAGAGCCTTCAAATAATCGTTAAAGGGAACACAAGAACTGAAGTGAAGAAAAATTGCAGAAAGCAAATAAGTCTGGGAAACCTGCACAAGAAACAAGAAAGCAAATGAGGTAAAAAGCAAATTTGTAAATTTGAAATGATGAAAAACTAGTTGCTCACCGATTTGTATGGTGACACATCAAGTTGCTAAGATTTCACGGTAAGTGACTCAAGAGGCAAGTCGACGTGACATCAAGCTAAATCTCCAACATACAAAAGCAATTAAGGGGTAGATCAAGAGAGAAACGGATCAAAAACAACCACCTTGCTTTTAGAATCGATATAAACAAGAGATAGAGCATTCAAAAAGTTATATGCATTTGCTAAAAGTAAGAAAATACAACTTGAAAGGGAGAAAGAGTTGAAAGTCCTAAGAAATTTGAAAGCTAGAGATCAAGTTTGCGAAGAAAAGTATCGGAAAGCAAGTAATGGCGGACCCATTCACCTAACCCATCGGACCTAAAGTCCAAGATTTGATGGAAGAACAAGGAATCACATTCCTTCCTCTGAGTGATTTAGAGAAGGAAGACATGGGGATTTCCTCAATGTTAAGACTAATAAAGTGGAATGATCCACCACATCATGAACTTGTAGCAAGAGCAAAGCAAACATGGGGTGCAGAGAGGCCCGCAATCTAGATTAAATCCGTAACGGGGAAGATAGTGGAGAAGGATTCATGCGAGGAATGGTTGTTTATAGGCTTGTTAGACTACCATACATAGGAGACCACCTCGAGCTCATACAGACCATCTTGAGCTAGTTTTATGATGGCGCAATTTGGTTCACTGCGTAAGATGCATTCCCCATCACCGTAGTTGTAGTCGCTTGAGCCACTGGATTTTTGAATCAAGGTATAACTTGCCTACAAAAGCACTATACCACTTGTCAAGCAATCAACTACGACCATATATGGTCATCTGCATGAGGGAAGAGGAATCCCTTTGGGAGCCGTTAGAAATCAAGTAGTGCAAGTCCTAACAAAGATTGTAGTTGAACGATTTTGGAAAGCTACGGTAGGCGAGTATGAGGATCGGCTGGCACAGTGGACATTATCACAAGGATGGAGATGAATTTAACTGGCCCAAATTTCTAGCACAAAAACTCAACAATAATGCACAAAAGGTTACTAAAACTGAGGGAAAAGTGTTTATGTATCGATGGTTAGTCATACTTATTCTACTTCACGCATTGGTGTGCTCACGAGGGCATAATCGAAGTTCAAGATGCCTATTACTCATGCATGAGCTGTTTACGTAATTCATTCTAGCCAAGCCATATACAATATATGAAGATATGCGAGAAGATGGGAGATTGGCTTAGCAGAATAAAGGAGATGCTAAGTGCAAACCCCCGCATATTGAAGGAAGTGTGTGCAATGTGCATGCACACAGCTCCATATGCCGAACTAACTTTGTTACACAATGGGGTCATACTTGTGATCAAAAGGAGACAATACCAAACACCCAAAGACAATTCCATTCTTCATCAATATGGAGATATCTCAAATAGAGCTAAGCAGATAACATGGCATGATTGCCACAAGTGTACAATTACTGCGCACTAAGAGGCCAACACAACCTATTGCGGGAGGCCTACAAACTATAAGAAATGCGCAGCCCGGAGGCCAAAGCTCAACCCATAGAACAAATGGAACCCCGCATAAGGAGGTAGACAAAGGAAAGCACAAATCCACTACGCATGGCCGTGAGAACCCCATCGCAGGTGGAAAATGACCCAAGACTTCTAGTTTGGTTTGTTGACCGGGATTTTGATAAGTTGATAAGTTGATCGAGATTTTGGTTTGTTGAATGGAACTTGAAGATATGGGTACTAAAATGTACTTGGCTAAAGAGAGAGAGTGGTTCACGTGGAAAGCGGTGCGAAAAACACAAGGTATGAACCCAAAAATAAAGCCTCAAAATCTAGTTAAAGCTTCCATACACACTCTTTCATGATCAACATAGGCCGCGAAGATGTCACGCAAGATCAACTTTTAAAAATGTCATCTCGAGGACTCAAGGATGCGAACATCGACCCAAGGTTGAACCGCTCTTACAAGAGGATTGAAGTGCATGACTTGAATGAGGAAATGTTGATGACACCCTCAATAAGAGAAGGCGGACACCAGTCCATGTAGATTAGTGCGCAAATCACCGTCGCAATCAGAAGCAACACTTCCAAATTGGGGAGTCAACACATGCACAAGGGCTTCACTCACATATGAAAAGATAGTGCAACAAGCCATCGCACAACAAATTGAAAGGAAAGTTGCATAGGAAATAGAAGAACAGTCTAGAAGAGGCAAAAAAACCAATGCGCATAAAAGGGTAAAAGTGACAGGTCTCAAAGGATGCCATGCAAAAAGATGAGTACACATTCTCCTTCTCTAGCCCCGCAAAATCCAAGTACTAGTCCATAAAGACGAGTGCAACCTACACAAGTAGAAGCACCGACCACGACTCCGATTGCATAACCACTCCTGAGCACACGGTGTAGCATCTCGCACAATCTGAAAGCATGGGACAACACTAGTAGTAGGAAGAACAATGCAAGAAAAAAGAAGAAGATGCCAAGGAAGCTATAAAAGCCCAACGAGAGGAGGAAGAGAGAAAGCGGAAGGAGCACGAGGATGAGCAACAACAAAAAAACAACTCGCACAATAAAAAGCCATGGAGGAAAAGAAGAGTCATGAGGAAGAATAGAGAAGGCAAAAGAGAAAAAGAGAAACGAGAAACAAACATCAAGAGCAAGGTAGAGGAAGAGGAGAAAGCAAAGAAATATGAAGAGACCAAGAAGAAAGAGGAAGAAGACAAACATAAAAGGAAGTGGACAAGAAGAACAAAGAGGAGAATATAAGGAGAAAAGATCTCAAAGGGAAAGGAAGAGTAAGAGAAAACGGCGAAGGATGCACATATAACATTGCGAAGCAATTGTGTTAGTGGGGATAGAAGCCCAAAAGGTCATATCATGGACAACATCACAATCCGGAGAAGAGGTAGAACACAACAAAAAGAAGGAGAACATGCGCAATCAATTATGCACATGACTCCTTCCAGTAAGTGCTATAGAAGTCGGAACCTCAAGTGTTGAACAATCATATACAAAAGAAGCTAAGGAAGGGGACATGCAAACATTTTGGTGGGTGTCACAATCAATCGTGCAACACAAAAACATAAGCGGGTCCTTCCCTCATCGCATGCCGCATGGTAGCTCTAGATTGCCTGCATAACTATGCAAGCTACCACTTCCCACGCATTGGTGGGCACGGTTGAAGTGGATTTGGTGAAGTTGCCATTGCAGACGAGATTGAAGGCGTGCATACGTTGCAAGCAAATATTGGAGCAGCCACACTTAAGATGGAACAACAAAAGTAACATTAGAGACGGCCCTGCACAATCTTAAAGCTCAAATCGAAGACAATTGTCCATAGTTTGTCACCGATACCATAGGTGAGCACGTAATGAGTGAGGAAATGCAGTTAACTACGCTCGTAGGAAAACTGGTGGACAATTGGAAAGAGATCGACATCTTGTGAAGAAGCTCAAAATGCAAGTAGTACAAACCAAAAATGAGGTGAATTATGTAGAGCTCCACTTGCAAGAATATACTAAGATGCAACAACAAGCCGAGGCACAAGCAAAACAACTCACTTTTGAACTTTTGGATTGGAACAATGAACTGTAAAATACAATGGCCAATAACAAAACACATACATGCATGGGAAAGAATATTTATGGTAAAATGTTGACTGAACCAGATGATGAAGAGATGGAGAAGGCATTGCAAATATCCATGCATGCTCGAGACAATGTCACTGATAGACTACTATATTGGGAGCACAACACACTGTGCCATACATTTGCTAGAGTTCAAGCTCAAAGAATGCGGAATAGATTGGAAATGTTGCAACAGGACATTGAGAATGCTATCATTCTCCATGGGAAAGCTGCGAGACAACACTAAAGAAGATGCTTTGTATGAAGTCATGCAAACATTATTACAGTTGCTAATTTACTTTGCCATAGTGAATGGGGAATTTACAAATTTGAATATGTATAAGGGGACTTGGAAACATTTCTCCCCGTGGCGAAGGCAATGAAGAATACCCGATGGTATGCCGTACCGCATATTTTCTGTCTTGAATCAAAACAGCTCTCATAATGTCACCACCGCCTTTCACTCCACGTAGTTAGGCATAATAGCCTAAGCAACTCGAGCAACAACCATAAGGAAAAGGAGCAACCCAATTTTGCTTAGGGTAATATAATTTTTTTTTAAGTATAAATGCATAATTTTGATTAGTATTTGTAAGCAGGCCCACATAGATTGAAAACCCGCAAGGGCGGTCTATGAGGGAGTTTTTGTAGATTGAAAACTGAAAGGGCGATCGTTGGAAAGTATACTTAGTGCCTGAGAGGATGAAAACCGGTAAACGATGTCCTCTGTGCAGCCGATCGGGAGAAAAATTTCACATTGCACAACGCAATCAATATTCAACACAATTCGTAAAGAAAAGCACAAGGAACTTTCTAGATCATCGAAGCATCTTTTGTCTCGGGATGAGACAACTATTTAAGCCCAAGAAAGTGTTGGAGTGTAAAAAGGATTAGAAAGTCGACATGAAGATATTTTGTATGATTCCACAATCCTATTGTATATGTATGTAATATCCCCTTCTCGAAAGCAGCAGGTCGAAGACCCTTAGCCTAATTTTGTTTCCCGATGGCTAAGGAAATGAGAAAAAGGGAAACTAGTCCTAATTAATTAATTTTAAAGTGCATAATGAAACTTTATTATAAGCACTTAAATTAATTTATTAGTGACAATAAAAAAAGAAAAGAAAAAGTTACTTTATATTTTATTTTCCTTAGAGGAAAAATGCGACCCATGTGGAGATGAAATAAAGCAAGGGGAAAATATTAAATGAGGTAAAGTGAGCTGATTGGTTGTTTTGGGTGGCTAATAGGCCAAGGCAAGTTATAAAAGCAAGTCGCCATGCAAGTAGAAGACATCTTTTGACATCTTATAATTTCTGATATTTGGTCTAAGCTTGCATGCTTTCCATTTTTACTCTAAAGGACAAAAGCCTTTTGTAGTTTTCTTGAAAGTACGAAATTCTT
Organism: Taxus wallichiana var. yunnanensis; assembly: GCA_018340775.1. Taxonomy (NCBI): domain Eukaryota; kingdom Viridiplantae; phylum Streptophyta; class Pinopsida; order Cupressales; family Taxaceae; genus Taxus; species Taxus wallichiana. The sequence continues at coordinate 87,882,969 of CM031233.1, read as the reverse complement.
CTTTAAGCTTAGGAAGAAGAACGAAAACTCTTCTCCCTTTTTGAGAGGAAGCTCTACTCAGGGGTTTCCATTGATTTTCAAGGTTCTATTTCAGATTTCCAGCAGTATTTGAAGGTCAAATTGCAGATTTGTGTTGATTCCAACAAGGGTTTGAAGGTAGAAGCTTGTTGCTGATTTCTACCCTTCATTTCCAACTTTCCTATAGTGGAGTGACCTACCTTGGGGACATTTCTGAGTGATCTAGGGCACGTTTGGACCAGATCTGATTTGTTGTTCCATAATCAGATTTTTAGAAGCCAAGATCAGCTGATTTGCATGTTTTTTGGCTGAGGAAACTCTATTTTCAGTCATGTCTGTGAGCTGTTCATCTGCAGATTTTTATAATAAATTCCAGCCCTTTATTTGATCCAAATATGGTATTTTTATGAGGTTATTGCATAAATAAAAATTTCTGATTTGTTTTGAATAAGATTCAAGTGATTTTTCATTTGTTTTGTGGATCAATCATTCCTAGACCAAGTCGCATTTTTCTGTAAAAATTCAGATCTGCATTATTTATTTCAAGTATATCCTCTATAAGTTGCTAGTATAGTTCAGATTTACTGTTGTTCCGTTTGGGGTCAAAATTTGTCCATTTGGGGACATTACAATGTATAAGTTTGATAAGACAAAGTGTAGAAGATATAGTGCTTTCTTAGGATAGATAGAGAATGCGAAGAGCCTCTTTTTGTACGAGAAGGATCGGTAACTCAATAGTCACCTCATGATGTATAAAACTATGTAAGCGCAATACGCAGAATGTTGATTTTTGATCCGAATAGAAATTTATCTTGATTCATTCCATTTTGAAGCATGTCTGTGTTTTGATTAAGTATTAAGTATTTTTGTTTATCTTATGCACTTTCCCGGTCATTGTCTCTTCCTTCTTGAATTATGTTGACTTTGTAGCTATTGCACAATTGAGAATTAAGAATTAAGTCTTGAATTAACCTAGACTACAACTGGTCAGCAACTTCCGATGACTTAAACCGGGGACTTTTGATAATAAAGAGGGAGCAAAAATGAGATGGAGCAATAAAAGAAAATGGCTTGCGTTCAAATACCAATGTTAGGCTAGGAAATTGGAGTGAAGAACTATTTCAAAATTTGTATTGATGCAAACCAAAAATTATATTTATCAAAATGAGATGCAATTACATATAATGTATGCCCACGTAGGTCATCTCAAGGATGATTGTTTAGTTCATCTTCAGACGATTATTGCCAAGATTTTACAAGAAGACAAATATTACTATAACCTAGTTTTATGTACATAATAATAAAACCTTGAGTATTGTCTTCGCACGACTTATACCTTGATTATGGATATATACTGTTTCATTGCCAATGTGTATCAATTCTTTTGTAATTTCAACACTTTTGACAAGTGACTATCTTCTTGTGGGGAGGGAACTTTGACCTCTCAACATCCTGTGATCTTGAGGGTGTTTGAGTAGTGAGACGAGCCCACTCTTGCAATGTTTTATGAGGTTGATTGTATTGTTCTTGGTTGTGAACCTCTTACACAACTTCAAGTCATTATTTCCAAGTAGTTAATTTTTATTTGATACCCTAATTTTTTGAGAGATCCTCGTAGTCAACAAATATTATCTCTTGACTTGGTTGTTACAATGGCCCATCATTGATGTATTACGGTAAGATGGAATGTTGTCCATAGGGACCTTTGCATTGTTTGATATTCCTCAACATAATGTCAATGGATTTTGCATATGGTTTCCCATTGTGTGTAATATCCCTTTTGGGGACAAAACTGAAATTTATGGAAATTAACTCAGACCCCAATATTAGCAAGTCTGATTTTAAAATCAGCAAACTGAAATAAATCTGAAATCACAAATCTACAAGGGCAAAAAATTGTTTATGAAATTCAAATCCATTTTTCACCAAGCAAATCAATGAATAATGCCACAAAACAATTACTCTATCCATGGCAATATTTATGAATCACAAATACATCAAAAGATGGATGGAATATCAAATTACACAGCTGGAATTAATTATTTAAATCAGTAGCAGACTAGCCAAAACCGAGGGCTAGGAAAAATAGTAAACCCTTGCCAAAAATCACCAAAATGGAGATTCTGGCTTTATAAAATATGCCAAATCAGAAAATGAAGTGAGATCTCAATTTTATGCCCTCTAGGGCACCAAACCACCCTCCAAGGTAGGTCGCTCCACCTAGGGAAGGCTGCCCAATGCCAATAAAAATACAAATATTAAGTATTCTCCTCAAATCTGCAATAATCTTCAAAGCTCAATCAATGTTCTCCAACAAAACCACTAGAAGGGTTTTCGTCCTTCTAGGAAGCCACACATGAGGGTTTTTGTTCTCAAGTGGAAGAACATGGAGCAACAAGCTCACAATGCCCAAATAGAAAAAAATATGCCAAATCTAGATGCTCCAAATGAGGTCCTAAGTCTCCTTTTATAATCTTCTTTTTGGTGCCAAAGCTTAGAAAGATAAGGCCGACCCATAAAGATGTTATATTTCTTCTTTAAGCTTCTTTTATTTTCCTTTAACCCAACCGACCTGCTCAAGAGGGAAAACATTAAAAAAAAAACACAAAAATTAGAAAAATAAATGTAAATGAAAGTTCAATGTTCTTCTCCAACTCCTCTACTTGGCCATGGAGAAGGAATGGCAAGAAGTCTAAGTTCTGATCCTTAAGTGGGAAAATGGGACATTATAGTTCTCCTTCCCAAAATTGCTTGTCCCAAGCAATTGTAAGCTCTCACCCTAAAAGCCAATGTATTTAAGTCGGTGTTTTTAAAACCGGTTGAAGCTCGAACGAACTAGAACCGGCCGGTTCGACTGCTTCAATGTTTTTGGGGGTAAACCGATAATAAAACAGGACCGATGGACCGGTTTGGTACCGAACCGGCTGGTTCAGGTAAGGAACCGGCCGGTTCAGTACCAAACCAGTCCAACCGGTCCGCTTCCTCTCTGAACCGGTTGAGCCGGAAAAGGCACTATAATACTACGCTGATTTTGCAAAAACAATTTTAAAATTAAAAGTACAACTTTTTAGCTGATCTAAACCTTGATTTATTGGCATTTTGCTATAATCACCTTTATTACATGTTATATAGTATATACACGAGCAAACTTTTGCATATTTTGTGTGTAATTGTTGGAATCATGGTTTCTAATCTTTCAAATATATTGTTTTCATTAAAAATGCAAATTTTTATGTTTTTTAGTAAACTAGTTCATAAAGTTTGAACCGGTCCGCCCAACCTCGACCGGTTCCGATTTTTAAAACATTGATCCAAGTAGAAGAACATGTTGTAATACTTCCACAAATGAGCTCTGTGCCGGTCAAATGGGTGAGCTGATGTAAAAACAATATTTTGCAATGGCTGCCCCAATCTTCCTTGAATTCCCAAGGCTGCCCAAGAAGACCAACTACTATCATACCCAACATTGACAAGAAGTCTGAAAAGTAATCATGAATTTGACAAGAAAAATCAATTCCCAGCTTGGCCCATGCATCAATAATGTTCCTCAAAGTGTAAGAGAGCTCTTTAACCATGAACATGAAAGCAATTGAGTAATATAAGGGGCTGTAGTAATTGGTGGCAGCAACCTTAGTGGCTGACATTGAGAAAAGAGTTAACTTTTTGAAATATCAACAGCAACCTCTATGATTTGATGTTTTGTTTTTATCTGGACAATTTTTTTGCGGCTCTTGGTCCCATGACTGCTCGGTCTCGTGGACGTAATTAAAATCCTTTATTCATTCATTCAATTGAGCACACGGTAGCTTTGAACCAACTCCTTCCAACCTTAGAAAAAGGTAGAATACTCCTTTCTCTTTTCTTCGTGAGATTTTGAGGTCCTTGGGCATGAATCCTCAAGCTTCCCTTCATCCTTCCGCTCATGCTCCCAAGTTCCCTTAGTCTTTTTCAACATGCAACCATTAGAATTCAAGGAAAAATTATTGACAATTAAAATTTCTTTACCTTCCCTTTCTCTTGGCTCTTGCTTGGCCATTTCTTCCTCTTCTTGTGCTTCCTCAGGGATGCAAGAAAAATCAATGAAGGGTTCATCTTTGGCCATGGCGGTGGGTGCTTCTAAGGCTCCCAAGGGCTGCTCCCTTTTAATAACCAACTGCTGCAATAATTCTTCCTCTCTCTTCACCTTAGGGAAATAAGTATTTCCATCCTTGCATGGCGAACTTGGGGTTTTGCTCCCCTCTTCAATACTCTTCGTGGTTTCTCCGTAATGTCCCCAAATGAACATTTTTTGCCCTAAATGGATTTTAGGCAAACCCCAACCACCGAATGCAGTTGATAGACAAAATACCAAATAAATATCATGCAGATCTGAATTAAATAAGGGAAGTGCGACTAGGGTTAAGCAAAAACCCTCACAAAACAACAATAAAATTATTATCTCTCCATTCTAGACTGATTATCGATTACTAACAGCCCATGCATGAATAAAAACTCAAATTTTTAGAAGAATAAAGAGCTGATATAACACAGAAATCTGCAGACCAATATGGCTGAAAATGACACTTTATAACCCTTTAAAAATTTTGGAGAAACTATTTTGATTCACAAAAATCAGATTAACAGATGGCAACACAAATCAGACCTGTAATGTCTCCCATGCAACACAGATCAGCCAATAAGTGGGTCGCTCCACCTAGGATAAATAGAAGAACAACTGTTGCAAACTTGTTCCACAAACCCTTTTACAAATCTGCTTTATTCTCTGCTGAAGTAACTGAAATCTCTTTGCAATCACAATGGATAACCCTAGGTAGGAAATCCTCAAATACTCTAAGAGGGTTTTCGTCCTCTAGAGGTAAACTCTAAGGGGTTTCGTACTTAGAAATAATTTAGACAAAAGCTCAAAGCTTCAGATACAATTCAAAAATTATAAAATGATCAAGTGTGTGTCCAACACAAGTTGACTTGCCCTTTTAAAGAAGGAAATGACCCAAAGTAGCCACACATGAGAGCCAATCATTAAATATTTTCTTCCCTTCATGTCTCTTTCCTAGAGCAAGTCGTATTTTCCTAGAAGGGATAACTTTCGACCCAAAATATTTTCCTTTTCTTTCTAATATTTTTGCCTCCTAGTGTAAGTCGCACTTTTCCATGAATATTATAATTTGGCTAAGTGCGTTTATCCTTTGGTTTGCTTTTCTATTTTTTTAAATTTCTGATTAAGTCCATTATTTATTATAAGTGTTTTTTATAGTGTTTTATTTTATTTTTGTTGCACTTTATAATAAAATAATAGAACTTAAGTCACCCTTATTTTCTTTCCTTAGCCATCGAGTAGACAAAATCGGCTAAGGGTCTTCGATCAGAAGGGGATAGTACATTTCTTTATGTTGCTTGTGTGGCATGTGATGTCTAGGCTTGGGCCTAGGTCTTCCTCGATTCACTCCAATGAATTCGGCAAGTGAAATAGCCTCACAAATTTTCCTTGGAAGAGCCATGTACTCTTCATATCTTGCAGCAATGTTCCATCCAACGGCAGGCCTTGTTTCTTCCTCCGGAATAGCTTCTACTCTAGGAAGGAAAGTGGGCTTTGTAACGGATCCTCGGGATGATCCCATTGGTCGCCGTGTATTGTTAGCTCCAAACGAGCTACCCTCACCATTTTGAACCCTAGGTTCAATGATCCTTTGGATGGATATGGCTAGAAAATCCATTGTATCCGCAAGTCTCCCTTGGCCAACAATGAACTTGTCAACTATCTTCTTAAGAGTCCATATTGTTCTCATTCTTTGATAGTACTAAACCCCTTTTGCCTACTTCCACAAAAACTGTAGGCCTTTGAAGATTCGAGATCTAATACCACTGTAATATCCCTTTTAGGGAAAAAACTGAAATTTATGGAAATCAGCTCAAACCCCAATATTAGCAAGTTTGATTTTAAAATCAGTACTGAAATAAATTTGAAATCAACAATCTACAAGGGCAGCGAACTGTTTATGAAATTCAAATCCACTTTTCACCAAGCAAATCAATGAATAATGCCACAAAACAATTATTCTATCCACGGAAATATTTATGAATCACAAATACATCAAAAGATGGATGGAATATCAAATTACATAGCTAGAATTAATTATTTAAATCAACAACAGACTAGCCAAAACCGAGGGCTAGGAAAAATAGTAAACCCTTGCCAAAAATCACCAAAATGGAGATTCTCGGCTTTATAAAATATGCCAAATTAGAAAATGAAGTGAGATCTCAATTTTATGCCCTCTAGGGCACCAAACCACCCTCCAGTTAGGTTGCTCCACCTAGGAAGGCTTCGCAATGCCAATAAAGCTATGAATATTAATTATTCTCCTCAAATCTGCAATGATCTTCAAGTTCAATCAATGTTGAAGGGTTTTTGACCTCCAACAAAACCACTAGAAGGGTTTTCGTCCTTCTAGAAAGCCACCCAAGAGGGTTTTCATTCTCAAGTGGAAGAACATGGAGGAACAAGCTCACAATGCCCAAATAGAAAAAATGCGCCAAATCTAGATGCTCCAAATGAGGTCCTAAGTCTCCTTTTATAATCTTATTTTTGGTGCCAAAGCTTAGAAAGATAAGGCTGACCCATAAAGATTTAATATTTCTTCATTAAGCTTCTTTTAGTTGCCTTTAACCCAACCGACCTGTTTCAAGAAGGAAAACACTAAAAAGAAAACATAAAAATTAGAAAACCAAATGTAAATGAAATCTCAATGTTCTTCTCCAACTCCTCTACTTCTTGGCCATGGAGAAGGAATGGCAAGAAGTCCAAGTTCTGATCCTTAAGTGGGAAAAAGGGACATTGTGATACAAAAGCATTATAGTTCGGAGTTTTGTGAGGTGTCTTCTTGATTTGTGCAATCATATTATTTTCCTTGTGTTAGTAGTTGTGCTCCCTCTTGGAGCAATCTCATGATAATTCTTTAATGGAATTGATTATCGGAAAGTCATGTGTAGCATTGGTTTCTTCGGGAAATTTCTTGAAGTACAAGTTTCTTGATTTTTGAGGATGGTTCACTTTGCACTTTTTCCATTTCAACAAGCAGTGCTTAGGAGTTATTAGTCTTCAACTGTATTGGTTTCTGGAGTTCCTTAGATGACTCTAATGTGCATGATCGTCCATAGCTTTAGAAGTGTGTGGTGCTTGCTTCTTTTTGAAGCCTTAGACACGGTGATTGAATATCCAGGTCTGCTTTAAGTGGATGGTTCCCTTCAACACTTTTGTGAGCATTATAATTGACATCCATATCTTATTTTGTCTACCTAATTCAGCATTAAGGGGGACTTATGTGGATAAGTGTGAGATTCTATTGCTTCATGGTTGTGATCTTGTTGCATCGCTGCAAGTCACTATTTCCAAATAGTTTATTGATTATAATGATTGTACATGGGAACCTAGAATGACCTATTTGTCGGGATCCATATAAAAGGTTTAGCCTCACTTATTTGTTTTCTCTAAGTTGCACTTAAAGTGGAGTTTTAGTACACACATCACCTTTCTTTTTTGAGCTTACTTAGGTTGGTGTTTGCTCCATCTTGTCCTTTTATCAGATTACATTTTAAGGGGGATGTTGGTGTGTATTAGGACATATACACTTTGTTTAGTCTAAGATGCACATGAAATTGTATTCATTAACGATAAGTGTGAGATTCTACTGCTTCATGGTTGTGACCTTGTTGCATTGTTGCAAGTCACTATTTCCAAATAGTTTATTGATTATAATGATTGTACATGGGAACCTAGCATGACCTATTTGTCGGGATCGATATAAGAGGTTTAGCCTCACTTATTTGCTTTCTCTAAGTTGCACTTAAAGTGGAGTTTTAGTACACACGTCACCTTTCTTTTTGAGCTTACTTAGGTTGGTGTTTGTTCCATCTTGTCCTTTAACAAAGTACATTTGAAGGGGGATGTTGGTATGTATTAGGACATATACACTTTGTTTAGTCTAAGATGCACATGAAATTGTATTCATTAAAGATAAGTACATCAATATCCACATCTTATTTATAATTTATCAAAAAAAAAAAAAAAAAATTCATTAGTGGTTATCCTCAAATTAGGGTTTTCTTGGGGAATGTTGGTGCTCACATCACCTTTATTTAAGCTTACTTAGGTTAGTGTAGTTTACTCTGTTATCTCCTTTATCAAAATACATCTTAAGGGGGTGTTAGTGCATATTAGGACTTATGCACTTTTGTACAATCTAAAATTCACTTGTAATTGTATTCATTATGGATTAGTACATCATTATCGATATTTTATTTTTAAGTTATTATAAATAAGAATATTTAATTATTGGTTATCTTCAAAATAAGGATTTCCTAATTTGAGATATTCCCTAAAAAGACATTTTTATGAACCCTAAACCTCCTTGCTTATCTATATAAAACGATGGAGGTTAGGGATGAGAGTAAGCTCATTGATTCTTTAGAGTGTACTATTATTGTATTCAAGTGGGGGGCCGTTGGCTTCTTGCACAAAACTTTCATTCTCTAACTGAAAAGAGGTAGTTATCCTACCAAAAACATATTTGTCTCCATTATTGTCATTGAATGTGCTACATGTATGCATGCAATGTGGTTGGCAATCTAGAAGTTGCATCTATTCATAAGATCTTAGGCATATCCACAAATTTACACATTTTGAAGGCTAGCATAAAAATTTCTCTCAAGGATGTTGTATGTGTTCAATTAATCCACTCATGCTAGTGCCTTTGACTACTACTTCCCCTTCCCGACCTTTGGATCTTGGTTTATTTAGTTCTCAATTGATATATTCCAAGTCCATCAATCTACTATTGTCCATTGAGTACATGACCTATATGTCCCTTTCCAAAGAACTTACATGAACATGCAATGTATCCATCACTAGGAAGTTGATCTCTTTTCCTGGTTTCTCAACTTCCTAGAATGCTTGTAGCCAAACTTTACCGGAATGGCGTTTATTCAAACCTGCAACACATCTCTGCTTCTATCATAAAGAACCATTATTATTAGATAACACCAATAATTTAATGATTTGGAAAATATTTTTCCATGATCTTTCTTAATTTAGACCTCCTCATAAAATTTAGCCATGTGTAACCACATGGGGACCATATCAAATGCAACACCACTATTTGCAAGCAAATATGTAACATAGTTGAAACTCCATTTCATGCAACATCTTTTAGAACCAATTCCTTGCTAGTAATTTGTTAATTTCCTCCACTTGTATTTTAAAGATACTAATTTCTACGATCTCATAATTCATCATAGTTTATAGCCCTTTGATAACATTTTGGAGTCGGCTTGAAAATTAGTAATGTTCCCTAAACCAATGCTAAAGGTTTCTGAATATCAAATGAGTATTTTGCCAGTTTAAAGGGCTATCCTACAAGTGCTTGGCTCATTATTTTTTAGTGATAAATAGGAAATGATGGTTAAAGCCAGTGAATTGTCTACATGGACACCAACACACAAGCCCAATGGAATTAGACTAGTACAAATATCTTAAATACATATATACTACGTTGCACGGATACTCCAAAACCCCCCCGAATCCCCTTGGAAATGTATCGGATACGGATACGTGGGGATACATGTTGGATACGTGCACGATGACGTACGGGGTACGTCAGGATACGTCACGGATATGTCTGTACGTATCTGTGACGTATCTTGACGTACCCCGTACGTATCCAGCAGTATATACGTGTTTTTTAAGTTCTATTTCATTTTTAATTTTTATTTTACTTTTCTACTCCCTAAAACCGAACCCTAAACACTAAATGAATAAAATAATACACCTCATTATTTGATGGCGAAGATGACGCTCAAGGGAGTTCGCAAGGAGCGGAGAGTGGAGTTAATGAGAGTGGAGCTAGCGCAAGTGGCACACATGAACTTGATTTTGAGGAAAATCTAGATGATATATTCTAGATTTGTTTGTATTCCTATATCATATGTATGGCAGCCACATGAACAATGAAATGTAAAATCTTAAGTATATTGTTTGTTTTGAAAATTTGAACATGGATCCTAGTATATTTTTCAAATTTCAAGTTTTGTTCGTATTCATGTTAACATGATATTCATATATCATATGTATGGCAGCCACATGATCAATAAAAATGCAAAGTCTTAAGTATATTGAATGTTTTGAACATTGATTCAAGTTTTGTATTACTATTTCAGTTTTTTATGGACTAAAAAATGAGTAAAATGAGTAGATGTACATAATATATATATATATATATATATATATATATATATTTATTTATTTATTTATTTTTAATATATATGTATGACGTATCCAAGACGTATCGTATCCAAGGGTTTTTTAAAATTGACGTATCCGCGTATCGTATCTGTATCCAAACTAATACTCGTATCCGTATCCTGGCAACATAGCATATATATGAAAAATGCTGAGAGATATCTATCTCAAGGTTCTTATCTTGGATTTTTCACACATCATAATGATCAACAAATCCATTACCTTATTTGCAAGTTTCCCAATGGCTGGTGACAAATTGTGTCCATCTCGCTAACAAAATCCATTATGTCGGGCTCGAAAAAATCTTTCTAGAAGAAAATAAGGGCTCCAAACTCCACCACATGACCAAGATATCACAATTTTTAATTGACTACAAGAATTTTTTAATTTATTTTAGACTACATAAAATGAATGTCAAATTTAAAATTGGGCATTAATTATTAATAACTCATGGACATTACAATCCACTACGACTCCTCGGTCGCCATTCAGAGGGACGCCTATCGGGTACTATCAATATTTGCATAAAAGAGACACTTGGATGAGTGGTTTGATATGCACAAAGTGATGGCATAATCTTAAGGCTGTCTACTATATATTATCTTTGGAAAACAAGATGCAACACAACTTTTTCAAAAGGATAATTCATCACTTTGCTTGGAAAATTCAAATAATTAAAAAACAAAGTTGGCTATACTTTTGAATACGATAAAAATTATTTCTAAAAGGATGGTGACTCTTTTCTCCGGGGAATTGGCTCGGGTGTTAGTTATTCTTACTTCTATAAGGTATGTTTTGTTGGAAACTGAAATGTCCCCTCTTCTAAAATAACCACGGCGAAGACCTTTGGTCCATTTTGTCCACCCGACAGCCAAAGGGAAGCATAAGGGTGACTTAAGTTAGCTATTATTATTATAAAGTGCTATTAAAAAAATAAATAAAACTATACAAACACTTATAATAATATTAGTGACTTAATATTATGCCATGATAAATCATAAAGGGGAGTTAACTTATGTTTTAATGTTCCTAAAGGAAAATGCGACTTGGGTCACCTTGTGAGGGGGACATGAATTATTAAAAAGACCCTTTATAATTTTTATAGGCCCCCAAGTAAAAATGTGACTTGGTTAGGAAGACATGGGAGGAGCAAATGACATAAAAAAATTGCTGCATGGTGATTGGATGGTTTGGGGGTGTTCTTTGGGTCATATCTTTCTCTTATGAGGCAAATCGACTTGCCTAGAGGATTATTCTATCACTTCACATTTTCCATCTGGTGCATGAGAGCTTGGAGCTGCTGCTGTAATTTTCTGGGGACGAAAACCCTCAGAAAATCTGGTTTTGGGAGAACGAAAACTCTTCCAAATATTACTATTTTTGTTAGAGGAAACTCAGGAATAATATTCAGGTTTTGGGAACCATTTTCTATAGCTGGAGCGACCCATTTTGAGGGTTTTTGCAGGTGTTTGAGGAACCAAAAATATCATATTTTCAATCAGATTTGTAAGGAGCATTTCCAGAATTTTATTCAGTGTTTTTGAAGTGTTTTGTTGGGGTTTTAAACCCTTATTCTGTTGCTGCAATATCCAGGTCAGATCTGAAATATTTTATGAATGTAAACAATTTCTGGAACCTCCATTTTGGTATTAATTTATGCCATTTTTATCTATCAATATATCTCTTTTGCAAAAACAACAAAAAGAAAGTTTATTTTGCTTGGTTCATAGTGTTTATGTCTACTTGGCAAATCATATTTCCCAGTTATATTTTTATTGCAGCGTATATATATCAGATTTGGGCTCTATTTTCAGCTGGGTATTAGATTTTTTCATTGCTCTTTCCATTGGGTCCATTTGGGGACATTACAGTGGTATTAGAGCAAGTTTTCCTCCTAGCCTGTAGTGGTGAAATTCAGATTTCAGATTTCAGTTTTATATGGACAGGGACGAAGATCTTTTTAGGAACCAATATCAGAGGAGAACACCAAGAAGAGGAGGAATGGATGAGGAAGAAAGGGCACCTCCTAATGATGGGCTAAGTTACATAAATGAGATCTTCACTAGGGGCAACAGAGAAATACAGAACAGGTTATTGGACTCACAAAGGGATCTTAGAGATTCCATAGTTGGAGCCATTGCAGATTTGGGAAGGGCTCTACAAGGAACAAATTTCAGCAGGCAAAACCCTCAAGGGGGTCATGGCAATCACGGTGAGGGCAGCTCCTCTACATTACACATGGAAAGAGATTCACACAGGAGTTCTTCAAGGTATTTTCGTGCAAGTTTCTTTAGGAGGGAGGAGCCACCAGAAGAGAGAGAGCAGCCACAGGTTCAAGGATTTGCAGAGGAAATTAATTTGTATGGGGATGAGTATGCATCTTTGAACCTGCACACAAGAGACCTTTCATTTAGAGATTTTTGCCAACTAAGAAAGAATGAAGGACCAAGAAAGAGGGTGAACCAACAACCGGAACCAAGGAGGGACATCCAACACCGTTTGGGAAAAATCACTCTTCCTACATATGATGGGACCGACAAATGCTCTGCAAGAGCATGGCTGCAAAAATTGGATACTTACCTTTCATTGAACCCCATGTACGAAGAGGAAGCTCTCAAGTTTGTCACTCTTCACTTGGATGGTGTAGCCCACGAATGGTGGTATCATGGTATTGTGACCCAAGGGCATGGCTCCATCACTACACTTGAGGAGTTTAGTCAAAAATTGGTTGAAAGGTTTGATAGGAAAGATCCAGAAGTACACTTTCGTGAACTAGCACAGTTGAAACAAGAGTCTACCGTTGAGCAATATGTGGCTGATTTCCAGAAGTTAGCGGTCATGGTTACCGATGTAAGTGAGCGAAGACTTGTTATGCTATTCATGGAAGGATTAACCGAGCCTCTTAAGGGGTTGGTGAAGGCTTTTGAACCTTCTTCTCTTCAAGATGCAATAAAAAGATCTCTAAATCTGGAATCTACAGCTGTTAGGGGTAAAAACCAGCCCCTTGGACAATGAAAACCAAGCTACATGGGGCAGCCAAAGCACCCTTTTCAAGGGCAGTCAAGAACAACCCCGATAAACCAAACAAAGAAGCCATTCCAACAACATACGAGTAACCAAAGAGAGCCTTCTAGGAGCAAGGAAGGGGAGAATTCAAGAAATGAGTTGAGGAGGAAGAATCTTTGTTTTCATTGTAAGGATCCATGGGCTCCAGGGACACCGTTGTTTAGGCAAGGGCCAAGTGCATTACATTGAAGTTGTTTTGGATGGTGAGGAAGAAGAAATAGATAAGGAAGAGAATCGTGAAGACGAGGAGAAAGAATACAAAGTTTAAGATAATCAGCTGGACAACACTCTTGCTACGCTATCCGGGGCTCCAAGGTATCACCCCTTTTGTTTTAGAGGGGAACTAAAAGGTAAAAGAGTCACCGTTTTAATTGATAGTGGTGCTACACATAACTTTATTGATGCTGATTTGATTGCAAAAATGGGGCTGCCATCAGAAGATTTTAAGGGATTTAATGTTACGGTAGCGGATGGTTTCACAATTCTTTGCACTAAGAAAATATCACAGCTGAAAATCACACTTGGCAAGCACATGGTGACGGATGACTTCTATGTGGTGGGTATAGATGAAATGGATGTCGTTTTGGGTGTACAGTGGCTGCATTCACTTGGGGAATTTAATCAAAACTACCAAACGATGGAACTAAAATTCAGATCAGCAGGGAAGGAAATAGTGCTACGTGGCATGGCAATAGGTGCTCCTACAGTAGTAACTACTAAAAGGATGGAAAGGGCCTTTCATAGTGGGCAGGTTTCTTGGGCAACAGAGTGTTTTATTACATCTGCAGATCAGATTTTGGAACAGCAGCAGTACCATAAGGATATTTAGGCAATCCGTGACTTGCCTAGAGGATTATTCTATCACTTCACATTTTCCTTCCGGTGCATGAGAGCTTGGAGCTGCTGTTGTAATTTTCAGACGAAAACCCTCGAGAAAATCTGGTTGCACGGGAGAACGAAAACTCTTCCAAATCATAGTTCAAAAAAATCGTTATCGTCAATGCACTCAAATTTTGAATCGGAAATTGGGAATCGACAATTTATCTCGCAACTTTATCACTACTTTTAAAAACATTTAAATTCATAAAATATACTTAAATTAAATGTAAAAACAATGTTAAATGATGCGAGAAGTGACTCTATAGAATGCCATAGGCCCATATGTATATTTTCGATTAAGTTTTGACCAAAAAGAGAGTACAAAGTTTGCAAACAACAATGCTCATAGAGTCATGTCACATGTGACTTTTGAAGTATCACTATCAAATATCAATAATATTCTATTTCATTAAGCACGCCTAAAATAAGTCTATTGCACTTGCGGCTGCCTCGTGGAAGTGGAAGGTAAATATTCCTCTTCCGTAACACCAACATTGTCATCTACAAACATATCATTGGATCATCACCAACTTCTAATGTCCCTGATGTTATTGCTTCTTTAGTCTCCCTCTCCAAAGCTGCTATCTCCTTTGTAGTAAACATAGGCTCCGCATCATTAGGTTCAACAATCCAGTCATCATATGGATCAATGTTAGCCAAGTCAATTGCATCATAACTCTGTGCCCCCTCCACCTGTCTCACACGAAGATGAAGATTGTATCGCACAAAGACATTGTGTTGTCAACCTATCGCGCTTCTTTGTGTGAACAATTTCGAACATGCTCCAATTACGTTTGCATCCGGGAAATACCGCATGGTGACACAAAATGTGGATGGCTAGCTTTTGAAGATTTGGTGTTTTTGCACCATAATCTTCTCACCACAAATCTACAAATAAAACATTTATAATTTTGTAAGTTAATTAGGCTTGAATAAATAAAAGAATTCTAGACTTCTAGTTTCTAGTTCTACGTGTAATGAGACTAAATACAAATGAATCAATTTGTTTTTACCTGGTTGAGAAGTGTTCCTTCTTTTCACACAGAGCCGAAGAAAAGAGCCTCCCCTGTAGTCTTGTAAATTTGCAGCTTGTCAAGAATTGCATCTCTAATATCTTCCTCGAGATACCAACCTCTCTATGCATGTATTAAGGCCATCCATAACTTTCTCATCAACCTTAAATGACGGGAATAGAAAAACTTCGGGTTTAGGTAGTACGCGCTGCATGTATATGTCGATGAAGTGTCTTGTTCTATCTACGAACAATTATGCCCCAAATGGGTTCATATTTTCGCTGATTGTGCCCATAATATTTAGCTATGGCCTCCTTGGCCACATCCATAGCCTCATACAAATAACCCACCATCCGTAGAACTTGAACCAAAGGCTCTAACACCTAAAACAAAATAACATATATATTTAAAATCAAAATTAATAAAAAATTCTATAACAAATGATAAATTAAAAATGGTTTTCATGACCCTTTCCCCTTTGGTCTTCCTAGCATAGGGAGACTCCAACCATCGTGTGCTCACAAACATCTGCTTAAGGGATGTTAATGAGGTTGCAATGCTCTGCAATGTAATGAAGTTTGTGGCAAATCGTGTGACCCCCGATCGCACAAGCTCCTTTCCATTGGTGTGCTCTCTCATCAAGTTTAGCACCCAAGTGTGATTGTAGATGAATTTTGTAATATTTCTTGCGTCTTCAACCACATTTTTCACCCATGAGAGTTTTCCTATGTCCTCCAATAAGAGATCCAAACAATGGGCTGCACAAGGGGTCCAAAAAGTGTAGGGTGCCTCTCCTTAAGAAGTCTCCCTATTGCTACATATGCCGCCACATTGTCTGTCACAACTTGGACGACATTCTCCACGCCAAGCTCTTTCACCACCATCTAACATATCACACAAAGTGATTGAAGTTTTTACTTGGTGGGAGACATCAATTGATTTTAGGAAGACCAACTGCCCACTTGATGCCACTAAGAAGTTAATCAATGTGCGTTTTTTCCTATCTGTCCACTCATCAAACAAAATGGTGCATCCTTTTTTTATCCACACCTTTTTTTGCTCTTCTACAAGAGTTTTGGTATGTGTGACGAAATCCTCCAACAATGGGCCACTCAAATCATGGGAGTAGGAGCCTTGAACCCCTTTCCAACAATCAATCACAGTGACCAAATTCTCTCAATATGGACTTTTTGCCACATTGAAAGGAATGTTGTTGTAGTACCAAAATTTTGTTGTAGCTATTCTTGCTTCATTGTGCATTTCTTTATTCCAAGTAGTACCTTCGAGTGAAGGTTGTGAACCAGGAGTACTTCGAGGAACAAAAAACATCGTTGAACTACTATCAGTGGATGAACCCCGTCCCAATGTTTGACCTCGTGGAGTTGGGGCATTAGAAGATGCCCCAATGTCAAAATATTCCCTCGTTGCCCTCCTATTTGCTAGGGCTGCAAGTGCATCAGCTTTCCTCTTCTTTTCTTCTTTTCTTCTTTTTTTTTCTCTGCATAAGCTGCAAGGTAAGCAGACAACTCTCGTTGAGCCTCAAGCGGTGCTTGATTGCACAATGTCATTTCATTCCCTAGTATCCGTGAAATGTGGAACTTAAGGCGATAAACACCTCCACTCATCTTCATGCCACAATAATTGCATACAACACAATTGCCCTCTTTTGGTTCACAATGCTTCAAGAGGGGTCATTTGATTTAGGCTTACTACGAGAAACTGAACCTGAACCGGATCCCGATGCCATTTTACAAAACAAAACAAAAAACAATTGTCTTAGATTTACAAGTCTTAGAGAAATTAAATTGTATGACGAAATTAAGAATAATATTGCTATTGCATGAAGAAAAAATTACGAAAAAACTATATTGAAGACGTTAGTATATTATGATAACTTCATAGATAATATTTTTAAAATCGTTATACAATATACTATTATAATTTTATAGTGTATATTGTACAGTTAAGTGTTAACTATAAGTATAAATTTATAATAATGTACATTGTACAAAATATACAAAACCTATAAAATTAAATTTATAATGTATGTTATTGCTCACAGTCATGATATAGATTGTATAAAATTAAATAACATATAAAATACAATATGACTGTTATTTTATATAAATATATACACTGTACAGTATACTGTATAAGTTGTATAACAGTTAACTATTAACAAAGACTGTAATATATTAAATATATATAAAAGAATCAAAACGAATTAATATATTAAAATTTTAAATAAATACTATTAGTATTAACTTATTAAGTATTAATATTAACAGGTTACAGGCAGTAAGTATTTTCATTGTTAAATATTTATTTGTAAAGTCGTGTATTCATTGTATTGAAAAAAAGGAAAAAAATACAGATTCTTTACCTCGCGACGGCCACGAAATGAACTCTGCATTTGCGTGCCCTCCTACCCACGTCGAATGCCCATGAATGGAGTAAATGTGAGTGGCAGGAGCAAAAACGAATCGAGCAAGAGAAAACAGGAGAAAAACAAATCGATTTGGTCTTTTTTCGCATTTAAACCTAAGCCATGACTTCACCTGTGATTTTCCACGAGTTTAGCTGCGATTTTCCACGATTTTGGAAGGTATTTTATCGCCAAAAATCGCCTATTTATCGGAAAGCCACGAATCGCGATTTTGGAAAAAGTTTATCGTTTTGCTTGCCAAAACGATTAATCGCGATAATCTTCCGATTAATCGCGATTTTTAAAACAGAGCTCCAAATATTATTATTTTTGTTAGATGAAACTCAGGAATAATATTCAGTTTTTGGGAACCATTTTCTATAGCTGGAGCGACCCATTTTGAGGGTTTTTGCAGGTGTTTGAGGAACCAAAAATATCATATTTTCAATCAGATTTGTAAGGAGCATTTCCAGAATTTTATTCAGTGTTTTTGAAGTGTTTTGGTGGGGTTTCAAACCCTTATTCTGCTGCTGCAATATCCAGGTCAGATCTGAAATATTTTATGAATGTAAACAATTTCTGGAACCTCCATTTTGGTATTAATTTATGCCATTTTTATCTATCAATATATCTCTATTGCAAAAACTACAAAAAGAAAGTTTATTTTGCTTGGTTCATGGTGTTTATTTCTACTTGGCAAATCGCATTTCCCAGTTATATTTTTGTTGCAGCGTATATATATTAGATTTGGGCTCTATTTTCAGCTGGGTATTAGATATTTCCATTGCTCTTTCCATTGGGTCCATTTGGGGACATTACAGAAACCATAATGCCAACATCCATATTTATTGCTGCCCCCAAATATTTAACTTTTTAATTTTTCAAATATTTTGTGAATGATTTCAATTTTAGATGCCCAAATTTTGAACTATTTAATTAATGCTATTTGGTGATTGGTATTTTGGAACAAAAAAAATAAGGAGGAAAAACTTTGTTCGTGCAGTTTTGAGTTTTGTATGCAGCATTCCAAAAGTGAGAGTAAGTTGGTGCAAAACGAAGGAATGAAAGTCTGCCAAAACTGAACCAACAGCAGTCTCAAGCAGCAATTGTATTTGAGGAGAACAGAGCATTTTTGAAAGAGAAGACTGTTGTGTTTTTTTTTCTCAGACAATCATATCAATAAAATGTCATACATCAGCAACTGTTAACTTCTGAACTTTTGTAAACAAGTTTCATTTTTATATATGCAAATGTGTGTGATTTTCTGTATGGAGTTTTCTTGTTTTTAGTGTTTGAATTTTGCTAGTCTGGAGCTCCTCTGTTTTAGCTATCCTTGGCATATCATTTTATATATTTCCATCAGTCTGGTATCAGATCTTGGTCTCTTGATTTAGTAGTGTTATTAGTTACGTTTATAATGGCTGGAAGTGATAGCAAGACATGGCAGCAACCTTCAACTTTTGATGGTAAAAACTAAGGTGTGTGGTCAAGATAATTATATTAAATGTCCAACAAGTGACCACAAAATAGGTCAATGGGACTGCACCATACAAAGCAAATCAGAAGCAGCGGAAAAAACCCAAACGGGTCTCCGAGAACAACAAAAGAAGAAGAAAGAGAGTACAAAGAAGAAGAAAGGGAGGTGGAGGGAAAAGCCTCGACACCAACCCTCATGACTATCAGCCCCTGGAAAGAATCTAGTGATGTGTTGATGTCTGGTGTTAGGAACTGGAAGTTGTCTGAGACGCCTATGATCCGTGGAGAGTCGAGCTCTCTGGGTGAACTTGGTGGTCTGACGCCTATGAGAAGGGGCCCTTGGTCGGGTCTGAGTCCATAAATCTCTGGCCTGGGAAGAAGCACCTCTGGTCCGACAGATCTAGAATGAGGGTCCCCACTAGGATCAGGTCTCCGCTTGGTGCCCCTCTCACCCGGGAGCACAAAAAGAAAGATGTGATCCGTCTAGTAGTAGTCTCCCTAGAAGGTGGATGGAGGACCCCGTCACGGAGCTTAAGAGCTTCTGTAAATAGAGAGCGAGACACCTCTGATCATAATACCTGAAGAAGGTCGTGAATGTTGGACGTTCATGGAATAGACAATGAAACCTCCCTCTGATCTCATAGTAGATGGGGCATCGGAAAATGAAGTGTTCCTCTGTCTCAATCTCTTGGAGGGAGCAAAGCTGGCAGATCCTCTCGGCCCGATCCAACTGGTGATCGCTCTCGACCCGAAGCCTGTGAGAGCCAACTCTGAACTGACCCAAGGGAGATGCGGAGAGCATGCATCCAATGATGGGAGATATAGGTGGGTCGAATGATGAGTCCATTGTTGACTTCGAGAAAGTGATTGGTGTAGAAGGCCATCTTCGGGCGTAGCTCATCTCGGGGTTGGTCCAAGTAATCTGGATGAACTATCGGTAAATATCGTCTTTGATGATTTATGTGCAGGTCCTGCTTGCTTGGAAAGGAGATGAGCAGGAGCATCCATGGAGTACCTGAAAGGGGGAGACGGTCCATGTTGATCCCAATGGATCCAAGGAGACGAGAGGCCGGCATACCAACAACGAACACGACCACTACGGTCAGAAAGAGCAATGGCCTCAGAAGAACGGTAGGCAAGGTAGATGTACCTATCTCTACCTGTGGAAGAATCTGAAAGTCCTTGGATACGGTGCAAGAGTGAGACGAGACCAAAGATGACCTCTAGTCTGAAAGGGCGAGCCCCAAACTCGGCAAGGATGATATTATGAGGAACAATCTCTTTACACCTGATGATCCGTCTGAGCATAAGGATCTGAACACGCTCAATGGCAGAAGCCCAATCTGACTCGAGCAGGGAGGGACCCTAGGCCTAAGAACCATAGAGAACTGTGGGTCTCACAAGAGAGTCGAGAGAGACATCTTGGACAAAGTGTCCTGAAAGTGGTGACGGAAGCACTCTCTCCAAGATCGCAAGGGAGCCGTACCCCTTGTTGATGCGGGGTTGAATAGCCGGGCGTAGACTGAAGCGAGGTCCAGAGAAGAGAACCCCAGATATGTGTAGGAGTTGGTGATCTCCAACTCCTCCCCTCGTAGAAGAAATGAAAGTCAGAGGTCTTCAGCACATTGAAAACCATAACCTTGGTTTTACCTAGGTTGACTGTAAGTTGTCTATGATCACAAAAGAGGGCTAAAGCGTCAAGTTGTCTCTGTAACCCCTCCGCAAAAGAAGCCAAAAGGACCACATCATCCGAAGAGAAGGATGTAGATCAAAACCTGGTGAAGAAGACAATCGTCCCCGTCCTGTATGTGATCCCTGGAGAAATTCCTCCAACTCATCAATATAAATACCAAACAGAGTAGGAGAGAGGGCAGCCCTATTTGACTCGATGGTGCTCTTGATGAAGTCGGAAAGCCCAACAACAAGTACAAAGGCGACCCAAGACCTCCTCATACAGTTGGGTGATGGCGACAAGAAGGGTTTCGGAAATACCAATGTCTCTAAGTCTGCGGAAAAGGATCTCCGCCGGAACAGAGTCAAAGGCTTTTCGAAAGTCCACAAAGCAACAGAAGACTCTGGATGAACGGTGACATGCTTCCTCAATGATAGCACATGGAGGGTGAGAATGTGATCGTGAGTCTAGTACCTTGTCTAGAAAACTTGTCCTCTGTCTCTCCGGCCAGTGGTACTATTCAAGAAACTCGGATATCTGCAAATGGAGAGCAGTGGCGTACAACTTGGAGAAAGTATGACCCACCATAATTGTCCTGTAATTATTAGGGTCAGAAGTAGGACCGGATTTGTGGATAGGGTGGATAATATGGTGGGACCAAGAATGCGGAAGCCAGTACACACCACCGATTGAAAAGGTCTACCAAATAACTGTTGATGGTGCTGATCCCATGCTTGAAGAACTTTGCCTAAAAGCCTTCCTCATCTGTTGCTTTGCTACAATTCATCACAATATGACCTTTTTAACATTTTGTAGGTGAAGATGTGGTAGGTGGAGGGTGGGGACACAACTTGGGTTTGGGGTTGACTAGGATATCATATAGGGTGGAGGTGTGGGTGAACATAGTGTGGGGTCAAGATCTAGGGGTAAGGGGGAGCGCTCGGGGAATGATGGTACCCCAAAAACGTTTGGGGGAATGCAGAAGTGAAGTGTGGAGATCCCTTCTTCTATGGGTAATGAATGTACGCTTCTTGTGGTGGAGGAGATTACGATAGGCAATTTTGAGGGAGGGGAAGGATGGAAGGTCATGGGTAAAGGCCATGCGGAGTTGGTGGTGAAGGGATTTGTAGTCATCATCATACCATTGGTTCATGGGGCATGTCCTCGTACCAAGGGGCTTGGAGGTGGAATGGGGGTAGGAAAGCAAGGCTGCTTTGTGGATAGCGGTGGCAAGAAGGTTGTACATCTTGTCAGTGGGGAACATAGTGAAAAGGGAAGGGGGAGAAGCTTGATGAAGATGAAAGGAGAAGGTTACGGGGTCACCCTCATCGAGTCTCAGAGTGGTACGTGGGGGCAGTGAGGGGGCTAGGGGTTTGGGGGTGGTTTCAAGGAGAAGGAGAGGGCTGCATGGTCAGCAAGGGAATGGGGGAGACGGAAAAGTGGTGGATAAATGGAAGAAGGTCAAGGGTAGTCATGACGTAATCAACTACACTAGCGCCACCACAGTGAGGTCTGCAGGTGAAGAACTGAGAATCCGGGAAACAAGATATGCCATTAAGGATCAACAGGTCATGAGATTCCCCCATCTGTAAAAGGTGTCGGCCATATGTCGTCAAGGGCCCTGCCACATCATCAGACTCCCTTTGAAGACCAACAGAACCGGGTCCACCTCTGAGGTACAAAGAGCATCAACAATCCTGTCATGCAATGGGACTTGGGAGTTTTTGGTTCGAGCGTTGAAATCACCCAAAAGGATGACCTCACCAACTGCAGAGAATTGAGAAATGCTAACAGAAAGGTCAAAGTAGGGGTCCCCATCTGGGCCATTCTCAATGGCAAAGGGAGAAGAGACAGGAGGGAAATAACACACTGCAATAAAAATGTCTCGGATAAGGTGTGGGGTCCACCTAAACTTGATCCACAAAACGGGAAAACTCGTCGCGGCTGCCATAGAAATCCTGCCTCGAAGAGTGTCCCTAACCAAACAACCGACTCTCGCTAGAACCCCTAACTCCACCAGAGCTCCTAGTATCCTGCTTGCAAATAGAGAGCCAGTAGTACCCCTAAGGTCCGGGAGAGGACGAATGGGGCTCTCATGTGTTTCCGTAACAAAAAGGAGATCAGAGTGTCCCAATGCATTCTATAGGAGATCGGGTGAAGACCAAGAGACCTTTTCCATTCCAACATGAAATGGAAATGCTGTAACGACGCCTCTCCCAGCGGGATTGTCATTTGGACCGGAGGCCCAACCAGGAGGGAAAGTGTCTCGAATCACTGGTCTGAGGTTCCGAATCACCGCCCATTTACCTGCCTTCCTGGCTGCCATGACTATTTCCCGGGATTGTTTGAGCTCTGCCACCTGGGCTCTAGTGAGATCTTCATCAAGGAAGATCTTATCTGGAAGTGAGAATAGTCTCCGTTTAGCCCTGAGAGCCCAAAGTCTGTCTTCAACTGATTTGAAACGAAGGAAGAGGGTAGAATCAAGACCAAGCCATGCTCTATCAATTTGCACCTCCGACAGCCCCAACTTGTTTGTGATGAAATCAGATGCGAGGGCCAAAGGATCAGAAGGAGGGGGTGTGGGCAGCCCTCTTACCTTGAGATTGAGCTCTCTTGCTCGTCTGTTTCTTTCTTCCACCAATTTTTCCTGTACAACTTCCTCCACAACAGTAATAGGAGTGTTTTGGTCCTTGCCTTTCACAATTTGTGCCCAAGAATCAGATTGTTTCCTGAGGTTTTCGTGTTGGGTTTGAATCTCTTCCTATTTGTGCTTCAAGTCTGAAATTTCTGCATGCAATTGATCATTAGTGCTTGTTGGAATGGCTTGAGTCGTGATATTTGTAAGTTTCCTGTGCAGAGAAAGGTTGTCCGCTTCAACCTTTTCAACCCGAGAAGTTAATTCAAAGACCTCAGTTCGAAGAGTTATGTTGGAAGATTCCAAAGTCTCTAACCTACTGAGCATCTCAGCAATAAGGTTTGGGAGGTTGCTTTCTTTGACCCTGTTCGTTTGATCCAAGGCCAGAGACCAACGGCGCTGCAAGGGTGGAGGGAGTCATCGTGGAAGGGTAGACTGCTTGGAGAGGTGAAATGATTAGAGGAGAGTCTCCAAGTCCCCCAAACCGAGTGGCCCTGTGCATAGAAGATCAACGTAGGTAAGTGGACCGTGCCCAAAAGTGAGCAGCTGTAAATAACCACGAAGTCGACCCACAGACCACGAGGGTGGGCATACGAAACGATGAGCCCTCAACACATCCACAAACTGTGAAATCGCAAGCCCACAACACCTGTGAAGAACCGAGCCACAAACAAAGACCACGAGCAAAAACACGAGCTGGGAAAGAAGGAAAGAACCACGATCCACAAAAACTGTGAAAGTTGTGACCATAATAAAGGGGATCACGAGCCACGAAAACAAAGAAACGTGAAGCCATGAACCTTGTGGAGATTGTGAGCCACAAAACCAACAAAAACCGTGAAGCCACGATCCCTGCAAAAACCGTGAGGCCATGAAACCTTATGAAAAATGTGACCAAAAGCTTCACAAAATTGCAATGGAGATGGAGCTAAGAAACGAAAACTCTGCAGAGGGTTGTAAAGTTGAGGGGGATCACAAAAATGTGGAAGAGCCATCGCTAGCGCAGGGTATGGCATTGTCGAGCTCCATTGTAGTAGAAGAAACAACCTTTGTTACCAAGTTCATTGAGAAGTGGTTCGTTGCATAAATCCACGAGCCTTATTGAAGCTGCAATGGCAAAACCTATATTTCTGGAATAGCAACAACTAAGTAGTAAAGTACTCAAAGGAAGCTTGAAAATTCTTCAAAATTCCTATATAGGAATTGACAAGGTAAAATTAGTCAAACTCTAGTTGCTTAGGAGAGAGTTTGAAACTCTTCAAATGAAGGAAGTTAAATCTATATGTGATTTTCATGCTCAATTTTTTTGGGTTCGTAAATCAATTAAAAATTGATAGAAAGGCTATTGAAGATCAAAGGATTGTGTAGAAAATCCTTGGGAGTTTTCTTGTTAGATTATAACTCAATTGTTGTAGCAATTGAGGAGTTCAAGGACCTGTCTCAAATGACAGCTAATTAGTTGATGGGTTCACTTCAAACGTATGAGGAAAGGATGAAAAGATCAGCTACTCCTTCCCTTGAACAAGCCTTTAAAGCTCAAATCAAGGTAAGAGGCGGGGAGAGGAAAAGAGAATAGAGGAAGACATCCCAGGAGGTAGAGGTACAAGAAGAGGAAGAGGAAGAAGCTACTTTGGTAGATGCAACTCAAACAACCAAAGAGGGAGCAAACAACTCACAATTCGGCTCTAGGACGAGCAAAGCAACAATAGCTCAAACCCAAGGTATGACAAAAGTAATTTCAATGCTATTATTGCCATAAGTATGGACATTTTGCAAGCGAATGTAGAAAAAGATAGCATGATTAGTCAAGACAGAGTGCAAATGTAGCAAATGAAAATGTAATTTCCCCTTCTCGAGATTAATCTCGAGAATACCCTTAGCCTATCTAGTATTTTCCCATGGGCTAATGGGGTGGAAAAAGGGGAAATAAATTAATAATTTAATTTAAGTGCAAAAGTAACTTTAATTATAAGCACTTATGTTTTATTATTAATTTAAAAAGTGACTTTATAAGATAAAGTTAAAGTAAATAAAAAAGCATTACTTTATTGAAATAAAGTGAAGTGTTACTTTATTTTAAATAAATTAAAATGCCAAAGTGGGATGTCCCATTTGGGGACTTTGTATTGAGATATGAGCCATGAAAAAGCATAAAAGGAGGTCGTTTGGGGTCATTTGGTGATCTTTTGGCCATTATCATAATTTTCATGAAGGGTTTGAGTTGTTGCTCCAACTTTTGCATTAGAGGACGAAATCCCTATTTTGTACAAGTGTTTTAAAAACCGGTCGAACTAGAACCGGAACCGGCGGGTTCGATCAATTTAACATTTTTAGGCACGAATTGAGTAAAAAATGGACCGTTCGACTGTTTAGTACAAACCGGTCAAACCGGTCCGGTTCCGACCCAAGCGCCGAGTCGTGCAAAAGAAGCATGCATACGACATCGAGTATAAAAATTTCAATTTTTAATTAAAATTTCTTTTTTTAATAAAACCTAAACCCTAATTTATTACTATATAGTATATAGAGCCCTCCATCTCTATTAACCTCACACCTCTCTCATTGAGCATTTGTGAGCAAAAGCATTTGGAGTATAACATTGAAGAGTTTAGTTTTGGAGTGAGCTTGGAAGTTGGAGCTTGTTTGCCATCGGTGGTGATATTGGCATCTATATAGAGACTTCCTCACTTCTATTTGTGAGCACCTCTCTCATTTGTAAAGATTTGGAAGCTTGGAGCAACATTAAATAGTGTTGATTTGGAGTAAGCTTGGGGTTTGTTTGGAATTTCTTGTGGGCTTTGTGGTGGTCTTGACATCTACATTTGGAGGGTGCAACCCATATACAAGTTTGGAGTGTTTCTTGACTGCATTTGTGTGCACATTGAAAGGTATGTTAAGTTTTAAACTTGCCCCTATTTTTAAATCTTACTAAATAGGAAATCTAAAATATATTTTCTTTATTTGCATTTTCAGATTTCTTTGCATTTGCAATGGCCCCGAGTTAAAGACCCTACATGGAACCATGCTGACATAGTTGATAATCAAGTATTTTGTAAATATTGTAAGAAACACATCAAAGGGGGCATTCATAGGTTGAAACAACACTTGGCTGGTCAAAGAGGCCAAGTTTCCCCATGTGATGCACCGAATATTGATGCCATTAGATTGGAAATGATAAACTTGCTTGAGAAACATAAAGAAGAGAAGGCTAGGCAAAAAGAGATAGATGTTGAAATAGGGAGGAGGCAACATGCCATGGCCCAAACAAGTGTTGAAGGCTCTTGCTCTGACCCCTCTATCCATGTTAGAGACCCCTTTCGGTATATGCCTCCCACATCCACTCATAGTCATGAAAACCGGCCTCCAAAAAGAAAGAACATCCAAAGCTTTTTTCCATCTTCCTCCACACCTGCTAGTGCCTCCATGCCAACAGAAAATCAACCCACCTTAGATAACCATTGGAAGAAGCAATATAAAGAATCTTCTTTCAAATACATTGCTAGATGGTGGTATGATGCAAATATTCCTGTCAATGCTGTCCCATCACCTTATTATCAGCCTATGTTTGATTCCATTGTTGTTCTTTGATAAGGGCTTCAAAGGCCCTAGTATGCATGACTTGAGAGGATCTCTTTTGCAAAAATAAGTTGCATCCATAGATGAATATTTGAAGAGTTGTAAATTATCATGGGCCAAAACAAGATGTACTATTATGTCAGATGGGTGGAGTGATGGAAAGAACCGCACCATAATAAATTTTCTTGCCTCTTGTCCACAAGGAACTATGTTTTTGAAATCAGTTGATGCATCGATAGGGTGAAAGATGCAAATTTTTGTTTGATCTTTTGGATGAGGTTGTTGTAGAGGTGGGGGTGGAAAATGTTGTACAAATCATCACAGAGATAATTCTTATAACCATGTTCTTCTTTGGTAGGATGTTAGAGACTAAACATAAAACAATATTTTGGACTCCATGTGCTTTGCACATTGCATAGACCTCATGTTCGAGGATATAGGAAAGCAAGATTGGATCAAGAACACTTTGTGAGCATGCTTAAAGCATCAAAAATACATTTACAATCACTCATGGGTATTGAACCTAATGAGGAAAAACACTGAAGACAGAGAACTTGCTAGGCCAACCATCACGAGATTTGCAACAAACTTCCTCACATTACAATCTCTTCTCTCCCAAGCACAACACTTGAAAAAGATGTTTTCAATTGATGAATGAAATGCATCAAAGTGGAGCCGCAAACAAGATGGGAAAGACAAAAAGAAAGTTTTTGACAATTTATTTTGGAAAAAAACAACAGAAATTGTGAAAATTGTTGAGCCTCTTGTTAAGGTGTTGCGGTTGGTGGATGGGAAAAAATTATCCATGGGCTACATTTATGAGGTTATGGATCAGGAAAAGAAGCAGATAAGGGCAGCATACAAAGACAGGGTAGCTAAGTATGGGCCTATATGAGAGATTATAGATAATAGATGGAACAATCAACTCCATCACCCTATACATGCAGTTGGATATTTCTTGAACCCAAGATATCATTATAGAGATCAACTTGGAGAAGATCAAACAAGAAGCTTGAAGTTGTTTATGCTAGATCTATTTGCTCTTTGTGTCTAATTAATTATTTCAGATGCAAGGGCTGATTATTTGAGTATTTTGGAAGGGTTTTGTGAGCTGGAAATTATTTAATCTATTTTTCCTAACCCTAGCGATTGGTTTTCAAATTTTGGGGGCTGATTTGAAGGGGTTTCAGTGACCTAAAAATTCAGAATCAGAGTTCATTGGAAAGGCCTTGAATTATAGAATAATCTACATTTTATTTGGTGGAAAAATATTGAGTATTGAGTAAGATATGAATTTTTAAAGTTTCAGTTGTTCGGGTGATTTATTAATTAATTAACTGCTGCTAAAAATCAGATCAAGATGATTTTAAAATTCTAATTAGCTCTCCCATCTAACTCACCACCTAGGCATACTCAATCTCATTTTAGGTTGCACTTATCGCCGACATTGAGTTATTTGAGGTCAAACTAAGAAGATCTAATCTTCCTAGGATTGATTTGGTTAATTAATTAGGAGGAATAAGGAGGAAGTAATTTTATAATTTTTAGGAATTGATTTGATGCCCTAAAAGTCTTGGGCGATGTACTTTTAGAGAGAAATTAGGGTTTCGTGTTGGCTGTGCAAAATCTGATTTTTGCATATTATTCTTCATATTTTTGTGGCCCAATATCCAAAATTTCAGCTCATTTGGACTTCTCTAGCTAAAGATACGAATTTTGGAAAATTGCAGCAGTTGGGGTTTGAATATTAATTATTTTCTAGCAGTATGTGATCAGATTTATGTTATTTCCTAACTTGACCTAGAAGGAGATATTACAGAAGTTCATTTGATTAAACTTTATAATTAATAATCATGAATTTTTAGCATAAGACACAATCTAATTTGTTAAATTACGTTTTAAGTTATAAGTTGTAATTTTTTAACTTTGTTTTTAATCGTCTTACATTTTTATCATCGCACATTGGTGGGATTCATTTGGTAGTCAGTGTCCTCAATTTCAAAAGTTTGCAATTCGGATCCTGAGCCAAATTTGTAGTGCTACAGGTGGGAGTGCATTTTGGGCCGTCTTTGAGTGGATTCACACGAAGAAGAGAAACCGTTTGGAACAATGGTTAAATGATCTTGTCTTTGTGTAATACAACCTTCGGCTAAGGCGCAACTAGTTACTGAACCGAAGACCTGATACAGATCCCATTGTCTTGGATGATATAGATCCAACCTCAGATTGGGTAGAGGAGAGTCACCCAATAAAGTTTGATCCCAATGACTTGGGGTGGATGGCTTTGGATCAGGATGATGAGCCACTAATAGCACTGTCACGAGACATGGCAGGCACTAGTCGCACTCGTGTTCTACTGCCAATACAGTTGTTGCAGATGTCCCTAAGGATTTGGATGGGTCCGAATCAGAGGAACGTGATGATATTAACGAGGATGAGCGAGGATCGTATTCTCAGCAGATGGTGCAGATTTTGATTATTGATCATTGATGTCATCTAGTAACTTCTAGAGTTTTGTAACTTGTAGTATCAATGATCATAACATGTTTTTTTGGAGTCTTCATCTGTAGAGGCCATTTAGAACCTTATTATTTATGTATTTTTTTTTGGAATCTCATATATGATATATGTATTGTGTATTGAACTTGGATTTTGTGTCATTTTTCTATAAACACCTTTCTTACATGTTATATAGTATATACATGAGCAAACTTTGCATATTTTGTGTGTAATTGTTGGAATCATGGTTTTTAATCTTTCAAATATATTGTTTTCATTAAAAATGTATTTTTTTGTGTTTTTTAGTAAACCGGTTCATAAAGTTTGAACCGGTCCGGTCCAACCCTCGACCGGTTCCGAGTCCGGTTCTGATTTTTAAAACATTGATCGTGTATTCAAAAATTGAGGATGAAAACCCTCCATTGCAAGTAGATTTGAGAACAAAAACCCCAATTTGCGGGGCATCTCCATTTAGGGGTTACTGATTGAGCTTCACATCAAGACGATTATGTAATGCCCCTTTCTAGAACTAAATCTGAAAATATGGGTTTTGCCTTAAACCCAAATGAAATAAATCAAATTTTTGGAACAACAGATTATCAAAACCTAGCAGCGAATTGAAATCATGCCTTTAGGCCATCAAAAACCAACTAAAAATTAGTGAATAAATCCTCTAGGGAAGCGAACTATAACAACACTTAAGGGAAGCAATTCTCATATAACAAGCTGAAAATGACAAACAATAATTCCAAATATTTTATCAAATCATGAAGATATTACTCCTACCAACATATTTTTTAAATAAATGAGAAACAAGTGATAAACCCTCTGCTGGAATTAATTAATTAACCAATAGAAATACAACTCACAATAAGGGTTGGAAATGATGTTTCCAAACCCCAATAAAAACCAATGAAGTGTGAAATCAGCCTTATAAATTAGGAGGAATCTGAATATCAACACCAAATGTCTATCTGTGCCCTAGAAAGCACTCAAACCCTTCTCCACCCAAGTCGCCACCCTAGGAGAGGGTGCAAAATTGATGTAGAAGACCTTGATAACTCTTTCTCCTTCAAACCCTAGCTGCAAACCAACAAGATAACCTTCTTGAAGCCCTTGGAACCACCAATGGGAGAGTTTTCGTTCTCCAACCTTGAACAAAGAAGGTTTTCGTCTTCCTTGTGTGCCACACCAAAGGATTTTCGCCCTCTAGTGGAATGGAATAGAGAAATCAACCACAAAACCAAGTAAAATAAAATTATAATAAAAATGCATGCCCAAAATGAGCCTAATTATATCCTTAAGGTGGCGCTAAAATCTCATGAGGGACTTCCCCCATGACCGTCCTCATAAAGAAGCTTGCTTTATCTTTTAATTTGCTTTTTTATTCCTCCAACATAGCCGACCTGCCTCATAAAAGAAAACACTAAAAGAAAATGTAAATGCTCACGGAAAATGACTAAAATATAAACAAATACTTCCCTTGTTCACCTTCTTGGCCCACGATGGGAAGTGGAATGGGCTAGAAGTCTTTGAAATGAATTAGTTCGAAAAAGGGGACATTACAGTCCTCCCTTCCGAAATTGCTTGCCCTCAAGCAATTGCAAGCTCTCATGCCCAAGTGCCATCATACCAAGGTGAAGGAACATGTTGTAGCATCCCCATAGTCTAGATCCCATGCCTATCAAATGAAGGAGCTTTTTCCCAAACAAGCTCTGACACCCATTACCTCTTTCTTCATTGAAGTCCCCTTCATCTTCAACTTCTAAAACAACAGTAACTTCTTCCTTTGCATTCTTAGCTATATAAAAATCCTTCTAGATTGCTCTAATCTTAGTCATGAAGCAAGAAATAAATAAATAATCAACTTAACAAGCTAATCCATGTCCCGATGTGGCATTCCCATTCTTCATTCCATCCTTGTCAACTAAGGTGGAAGAATACTCCATATCTTTGTAATATCCCCTTCTAGAATAAGTTAGGAATTAATACAAATCTGATCATACACAACTGAAAATAATTAATTATCAAACCCTAACTGCTGCGAACTTCAAAAATTCATATCTTTGGCTAGTGAAGTTCAAATGAGCTGAAATTTTGGATAATGGACCATAAAAATATTAGGAACAATATGCAAAAATCAGATTTTGCACAGCCAACCGAAACCCTAATTTTGACCTAAAAAGTAGGTCGCCCAGCACTTTTAGGGCACAAAAACTACTCCAAAAATTATGAAATCACTCTCCTTATTCCTCCTAATTTCTACAATCACATTCAATATTAAATCAACCCAAAACTGCAGATCTGAAATAAATACTAATTTATAACGACCAAGGAAGCATGCAAACAATTGAAATCTTCTAAAATTGATAACTCCTTCAATATTCCATGTTTTCTCTTCAAATAAAATGCAAATAGTTCTATAAATTAAGATCTTTTCGCATAAATACAGATCTGAATTTTATGATAACCGAAATCCCTCCAAAACAGCCCCCAAAGTCCCCAAACCAGTCGTTAGGGTTTGAGTAAATGGCATAAATGATTTCCGGCACTCAATAGCTCTTCGACACACTTAAAACAGTTGCCCAAACTCAGCGAAAATAAGCCAACACAGATCAGATTTTG
The DNA here is from genome assembly GCA_018340775.1 of Taxus wallichiana var. yunnanensis. Classification (NCBI taxonomy): domain Eukaryota; kingdom Viridiplantae; phylum Streptophyta; class Pinopsida; order Cupressales; family Taxaceae; genus Taxus; species Taxus wallichiana. Next base: position 87,850,791 of record CM031233.1, on the reverse strand, counting down.
AATAAAGCTTGTTCACCCTTAAAATATGCTAAAAGATGCCCTATTCAAGTTGCCATAGTTAGAATAAAACCAGCAATAACCAACAGATCTAAAACACCATAAAACCCTTCATCATATTCAATAACATGCAGATTTTACCCTCAATAAAAGGCGCCAAAGCTAGAAAGAGAATCACCAACAAGTAGATTTGCAAATCTAATGAAAATACTTTGATTGAATATCAAAACCAGCTCACTAACTTCCCATGCACGAGAGAGAGAAAACATCAATGGGCATACATCCCAACTCCAATAAAATAAATATCATCATAACATAATCCTAACAATGATCCTAGCACTCCTTTTATAAGCAAGGAGGCACAAACTTTGAAACCCCTAGGAGAGATAAATTATTAAATAAAAGCAGTTTATTTTCCCTAGGTGTGGCATCCCCTTTTAAAAGGGTGATTTTAATATTTAAAAGCCACCTAAATATTATTTAATTAATTCCCCTTTTTAATTTGCATTTTGGGAATTTAATTAAATAATTTCTTGCTTCATAAATATTAAATAATTAAATAAATATTGCTTTATAATGTCAAATGATAAAAATCACTCTCGTGCAATATTATAAAATTATTTAATATAAGTTTGCCCTTCTGCAACATCCCTAAAGCCCACGGGGAATGATAGGCTAAGGGTCTTCAAAAATGGGGACATTACATATACCAAAATACAAATGCAATTGAAATTAGGTGGGGGCTACAATAAATGATGGTAGTTTGGCGCATGGTTGCCATAGAAATACTTCCCTTCTCACTTGGGGTAGACAACACCTCAACAAAAAATTTGCGAGGTAAAAATTCCCATTATAAAAGAAAAATCACTTAAAGCACTGGAGGGAATTTTTTACTTGCCTTGCAGGGTAAAAAGTCCCATTATGAAAGTCAAATCACTTAAGTGGAAGAGGGGATTTTTGGAGCTGCAGTGCATGGTAGAAATTCCTATCAAAGTTGACTTCTTATTTTTAGAAATTACCCTTGCCAAAAGTGCGACCCACCTTGGCATTAAACAATGTATTTAATGATATTTATTTATGGTTTTTTCACCCAATTTTGGCGCCATGTATGGAAGGAAAGTCAATGCAAAAAGATAAACCAAAGAGAACTGAAGGATGTAATATATGGAAGGAAAGTCAATGCAAAAAGACAAACCAAAGAGAATTGAAGGATGCATGCTAAAAATAAATAAAATAAATTTATTAAAAAGTAACGTGACATGCGTAATTGGGTGCCCAAATTGGATGAATAGACATGGCTATTAATTAATTAAATCGCCGAAATAGGAAGAGACAAATATTAAAAATAGTATGCTAGAGGTTATATAAGGATGGGATGCCATAAAGGAGAAGCACTTATTTCTTTTTGATGAAGATTGCAGCCTTGACAGGTTTTGACACCAAAAGGAGGATGTTGCATTAATAAATATTTTTCACTGTCGGGAAGCTTCCAGTTTTGGCGCCTAGGGTTGGAATAGCCTAATTTTTGTCATTCTGAGTGTCTGCGTGTTGGTATATGTGCCTAGGCACTCAAATCAATGTTAGGTACATTGAATATATTTTCTGAATCTGAAAAAGTTGCCAGATCTGCACAAATTGATCTAATTGCAAGGGATTTTGATAGAATTAAAAGAAAAATAGCTCAGACAAAGATTGTTCCAACCATGATGAAAGAAAAGGATCAGCAGAATCATGCATAGCTTCCAGATTTACTGAAGTCAATGATACAGACATAGGCCCTGAACCTATCACCTATTTAATTGATAGATTCAGATCTCATAATTGCAAAGGCTTCGACAAAAAAATTCATCCTCTTGTTTCTAACGCAACCCATGTAGAAGTCAGTGCATGGAAAATTCCTTCCAGGATCTTGTGCATGTGCTCCCAATCTTCCAGTTGAAGCCTTCATTGAATTTACTTGTATTTGCATTCACCCAGAGTGCTTTCCATAATTTAAAATTGCTCATATGCAATTAAAAATAAAAATGATGAGTTTTGTTTGAATTATTTATGACAAACATTGCACTGGTGCATGTACTGGAGAAGAACTGCAAAAGCTTCAAGGATAAGAGGGAAGACAAGTCAAAGGCAATACCCGCAAGCAAATCACAGTCAGCTGCTTCCAGATCCAGTTTGGTGAGAATCAAAGGCAAAAGAGTCAACCGCATGCAGAATATGGAAAAAGAACAAGATTGGAAGTGTTGCAGCTTTCTTCTAATTTCTTTTCCTCTTTCTTCTTCTTTCTCTTATTTTCTTCGACAAAGTAATTGAGAAATCAATTAAATTATAAAACTTAAGTGATTGGTTTAAAAATGTTACTTGAAGAAGTCAATTACTTGGAAATAGGTGGCAGACATGCAAAATAGAAGGTTCTATTTTCAGTTAAAAATTATGCATGTCATGCAAAGAGGAATTCTAGGAGGAAGATTGCCAACTGCTACCCTTTTCTATAGCTTCTGCATGCGGGAATTCATTAAAAGCTTCCTATTTGTAATTGCCCTCTATACACTATAAATAGAGGAAGAACCTACAGGTTAAAGGATCAAAATTTGTAATCAACATTCTTGTGTTCCAGACTTTGAGCTAAAACCCTTGATAGCTTTCTGAAAGTTGAGGAATAGAGAGGAGGCAGATTTCTAGAGAACTTTGTGTCAACGATGCATTTGTTTCTTATTTCTTTTTAGATCTTTGCATAAACTTTGTGTTATCTTAGATCTGGATTTGAAACTTTCCTTTGCTTTAAATTCAAATGGGAGCATATGGTAAGCCATATGATGTTTCATTGGATCATGACAAGAGTCTATGGCATCATTATTTATCATTGCCATGTGTGGGTGATCATAACTTTGCTAATGAGGAGCAAGGTTTGGAAAAGACTCTTTGCCAAGGACTTATTTTACATCTTCCAAGCAATGAAGTGGTTTTTTATGGCAGCCCAAGGTATGATGTAAATCAAATTTTATCTCCTCTTATATCGCTGCCATACTTGTGTCATTATGGGAAATTTGTTGTTAAGGATCACATGTCATGTTTTGGTGATGATGGCATATGGCATTTAGATATTTCCTTGCAAGGGTATGTGGTTCAGGTTGATCCCTTGAATTGCAAGGAAGAGGAAGCCCTTGATATTGTTACTCCATGCACATGGTTAGAAAGAAATTCGATGGAGGATTGTTTTGAAATCATTATGTATGCTAACAAGGTTATGAAGGATTCTACCCTCCATGAACAAGGCTTCACGGTCAAGACAACAAAAGGTTACTCTATGCCATGCACAAAGAAATGTTCCCAACTCCATATTACATGGGAAAAATATGAGGTATGTGCTGATTTCTATTTCATTAACATGGCTGATATGAATAGCGTGTTTAGGGTCCAATGGCTGCTATCATTGGGAGAGCTCACCTTCAATTATCAAAGCATGGAAATAGGCTTCTTAGGAAAGGGTGAGAAGGTTATAGTACAAGGTATGCTTCTAGACACACCTCAAGTTATGTATTTGGTAGAAGATACTTGGCCATGAGAATCATATTTTTCTCCTTATTACCAAGACAACAGCTGATTGGAAACCTTTAATTATAGCTAAGCATAAGTTTGCTAATGTTGTTTTGGAGGAAATTGGGAATGAAAGGTTCGAAATAGTGGATGGCATCATTCGCTACAAGGATGGAGTCTATTTGGCTTCCAAATCAAGGGTGAAGAACATGATATTGTGGGATGTTCATTATGCCCCATGGGATGATCATCCGGGCTATTTCATGAGACACAAAAAGGGGGAAGGTAAAGATTTCAGTTTTTCTCTTTGCTTATGGAATGAAAGGAATTTGATGAAAGAGAATGCTAGCATGACATGTTTAAGACAACATAAGCTTGATGGGAATTCTGATTTTTTTCTCTATGAATCACTAACCCATGGTTCCATGAATGAACCAAAAGAATTATGGGAAAAGGGAAGCCATTATGATGAATTCGCAATTGTTAACATGATCGCCAAAGAGGGAATGGTGACTCTAATTTTCAGTTAACAATCCTCCGAATGAGAGGAGCCATTGTACCCCAAGCACCAAATCAGTTTCTCCAATCCCAATCACATAAAATCATCTTGGATCTTATGCCCTCCTAGTGTGATGTTGAGCTGAGATACTTTCTTAGTGCAAGGAATAGAGAACCCATCAGCAACTATGACATTAAAACCTTTGAATTCTTCTACCTTTAGCTTCATCTTGGACACTAAACCTTCATCAATGAAATTATGGGTAGCCCCACTATCAATTAAGACCATTACCTTTTGCCCATGGAGAAGACCTTTTACCTTGAATGGGTGGTACCTAGGAGCACCGGAAAGTGTAGCAAGGGTGCTGTTCTCTTCCGGATCAGATTTTGGTGCATCTTCTTTTATTGGTTCAGAATTTGCTGCCACTTCTTCCTCTTCTTTTTCCTCTCCTTCATCATCGGACACCACTTCTATGTAGTGTATTTGCCCCTTTCCAAGGCACCTATGTCCGGGTGACCACGGATCTCTACATGTGAAGCAAAGCTTCTTCCTTCTCAGCTCATTCTTGGACTCTTGGTTCTTGTCTTCTTGCTTCAGTCCTTGGCTATTAGCCCCTTGAAAAGGCTTCATAGGCTGCCTCAAAAAGGTACTTTGGGCTGAGATGGAAGACCCTTTGGCTGCCCTCCCATTGCTGGTCTGTTCTGCCCCTTTTCACCCACAATTTTGATGAAAAACCAGTCCTAGGGATTGCACCTTCGAGGTCCAAGGACTTCCTTATTGTTTCTTGCAAGGAAGATGGGTCAAAATCCCTCACTAAACTCCTTAAGGGTTCGGTCAGCCCTTCTATGAACAATACCATGAGTCTCCCTTTGGAAATATCGTCTACCATGACTGAAATCTTTTGAAAATAAGCAACATACTCTTCTATTGTACCTTTTTGTTTGAGCTGGGAAAGATCATGAAAGTATGCTTCTCCGGATCCATCCTTTCAAACCTCTCTACAAGCCTTGTGCAAAATTCTTCATAGGAGTGAATGCGGTGATGCCCTTGTGTCAACATGCCATGATGCCACCAATTGTGGGAAACTCATTCAAGGTGAAGGGTTGCAATTTTTATTGCCTCCTCTTCTGCCATAGGTCGCAAGGACAAGTATGTATCAAGATTTTGGATCCATGCCCTAGTTGATCCTTTTGTGGAGCCATCAAAAGTGGAAAGGTTCATCTTTCCCAAGGCATGTTGCACTTCTCCCTTTGGCGCTAGTGTTCTTTGCCCATAGTGTTTTTCTTCTAACCTTAATTTGGTGAAATACATGGCCTCCCAAAACTCCTCCGGCATTGCTTGGTACTCATCAAACCATGTGATGTAGTCATGGGCTTGTTTAGGGCTCCCATGTGGAGCAACTACTTCCTTGGTCACAAACTTGGGTTTGTAAGGCCTTGCAAAAGAAAGATTCTCCTTCTTTGTGTCACGAGGGGTGTAGGAATCTTCTTCCTCCTTGGTTGAACCACTAACCAACATATTTTGGATGGCTAGGGAAAACCTATCTAGTGCATCCGTTATCTATCCTCGTGTCTTCATGATCATGTCCAATTTTTCTTCCCCGATCTCCAAGGGTTTCCTCTTTTCCCTTCTTTGGTAGTACTGCATATCACTGTCATCTGCCATACTTCATAGGCTAGGAGGATGGATCTCTGATACAATTGTAATGTCCCTTTTTGGGGACACTCCGGAAATGACTTGGAGCTAGTTATGAAGGACTGAAATCAGAACTAGGGCAGATTATAGATGACTGAAAATTCACTGTGAAACCCTCAACATGCTGCCAACAATTTGCTCCTAGGGTGGTGACCTCTTAGGAGAATTCAAACACACTTTTCTAGGCACAAACTTCACTCAAACCTTTAGGAAATAGGCTCAGAATTTATAAGAAATAACCAACAATCGTTAGATGCAAGAAAACTAATTTTGGAAGCCCACAAGTGCTATTTTAAATTTATCATGAAACCCTTCCACTGCAGATTTAAATAATAATTTCCAGAACTGAAATAACACTCATATACACTCAAACAATTGATAGAAATAGAAGATTTCACCTTTATAAATTATGGAGAATCCAATCATGCAAATTGATCACATAAAAACCAACAACATTACGAAACACTCTCCCAAGCAAGTTGCTTAGGGCATAAATCAGTTATAACCAGCAATGAAGTGTAGAAAACCAAGTGTAGTGTGGGGTTTCATCCACACCAACTTCTCCACAAGGGTTTTCGTCCTTGGGAGGGTCTCAATCAAGAGTTTTCATCCTTGAGAGAGATGGAAAAGGTGTTTAACAAGAAATCCTTCACCAAGATATGAAAATTCACCAAAAGCATGACTCACTAATAGCCAAGCGACCTCCTTTTATAACCATAAGGAGTGCTTTTATAATGCAAAAATGATGGCCGACCCTTTAAGAAAAAATACTTTTAAATATCTAATTAGTATTTGGAGCCTACATGCTCAAAATACTTTTATTTCCTAACTACTTAAGTTCTTCTATTGGAGCACTAGGCTTCCCAATAAGATACATGATATTAATAAGAATATCAACAATAAAAATGTAATCTAGATCTTCCCCTTGCTTTATTTCTTAGAGCCACGGGGAGAAGAATGGGTTAAGGTCTTCAAATAATTAGCGTTCAAAAAGGGAAATGACATTTTGTAAGTACGAAGGCATTGAAAAACAATCTATAGCCAATTAGACACCGCAGCAAAATGGTGTAGCTGAGAGGAAGAATAGGACTATTTAAGAGATGGCAAAAAACATGATAAGGGCCGAAGGGCTTTTAAAAGAATATTGAGGTGAAGCTATTGCAACAACAATATATTTGTTGAATAGACGTCCCACAAAGGTTGTGCGTGACAAAATTCCATAAGAAGCATGGACAAAAAGAAAATACAGCGTGAAACATCTTAAAATCTTTGGGTGTGTGGCATATGCATTTATGCCAAACGAGAAAAGGAAGAAATTGGATGATAGAGGAGAAAAATGCATCCTCATCGACTATAGTGAAGAGTCCAAAGCATACAAATTTTATAACCCTGTTACCAAGATGATTGTCGTTAGCAGGATGTTGAATTCATTGAGAATGATTCATGGGATGGCACAATTGACACCTCCTTGGGTATCTCAACGGTACCCATAGTTGATGTATAAGGTGGAAATGAACGAGTTTTCAGCAATGAAGTTGAACTTGTCATAGGACAACAAGGTGAAAATTCAGCAACACTTCCTTCTGCATCATTATCTAAAATTCTCCACAGTAAAGAAACTCTATAGTACAAGGAATCCCTCTAGAGAGAGTTGAGATCCAACACTGGCCTCTCTAATGCCAAGAAAGACAGAGCTTGAGGGAAATTTATGAAAATTCAAGGTATGCTGATTTTGATGAAAATCTGAATTTTGCATTATTTTCTCATAGTGATCCTGCTCATTTTGAAGAAGCAGTAAAAGAAGAGAAATGGTGTAAGGCCATGGATGAGGAGATAGATGCCATAGAAAGGAACAAAACATGGGAGCTAGCTGATTTACCTATGGGAAAACAAGTTATTGGAGTTAAGTGGGTCTATAAGACCAAGAGTACAACTAAAGGAAAAATAGAAAGACATAAAGCAAGGCTGGTTGTTAAAGGGTATAAACAACAACCTCAAAGAGGCTATGATGAGACATATGTGTCTACTGCAAGAATGGAAACTGTACAAGCAGTATTAGCAATAGCATCTGAACACAAGTGGAAGGTATTCCAAATGGATGTGAAGTTTGTATTTCTGAATGGAGTGCTCAAGGAAGAAGTTTACATTGAACAACCATGTGGGTATGAAATTCTAGTACAAAAAGACAAGGTGTATAGGCTGAAGAAAGAACTCTACGACCTCAAACAAGCACGAAGGGCGTGGTACAAACACATAGACACGCATTTGATACACAATGGCTTCAACAAAAGCAACAATGAGCCCACACTCTACATCAAGGAAAATCATGTTAAGATTTTATTTTTTTTTTTGTATGTAGATGACTTGATTTTCTTAGGAAACAATGACGTGTTGATTGTTGATTTTAAAGATGCAATGCAAAGTGAGTTTGAGATGATAGACTTGGGTATGTTTAGGTTTTTTCTTGGTATTGAGAAAAGAAAACTGGATCATGGTATATTCATTTCTCAAACCAAGTATGCCTCAAAAGTTTTAAAGAGATTCAAAAGCGTTGAACACCAAGCTTTCACCTACACCAAAAACTACAGGTTTGAAATTAAGAATGGAAGATTGCAGTAGTGAGGTAAATCCAACCTTATACAAGAGCATGGTTGCAAGTTTAACATGTATTTAATGACTATGCTCGATATAATGCTTGTAGTAAGCCTGATTTCTAGATTTATGGAAACACCTATGGAGACACATTGGCTAGCGGGGAAGGGAATCACGAGATATGTCAATGAGATGAAAGGCCTGTTGGATTAATTGTCATTGATTTCAAAGGAATTTGCTATCAAAGGAAATCATTATTTGATTGTTGAAGGCCAAAGGCCACTAATCGTTGTCCAAACAAAATCAGTTTCGAATCTCCATTATTCAAGGGTAGATTGCACCATTCAAAGGCATTAAAGACAAGTTTATGATCATTGAAGAATGCTGGCCGACCCCCCTCTATTTGGTGCTGATATTTAAATTATGGGCCGATCATGTCTAGCGCTGAGAAAATAAAGAGTGTCCCTTAGGAGATATCACACCCCTTTGAAGTGACATGAGAAGGTATAAAAGGAGATATATTTGAAAAGAAAGTAAACGAGGAATAATAAAGATATATCATTCAAACTCAAGCATATTTCTGAAGGAGAGAAAAATAAGAGATCATTCAAGGCAGATTTTTGTGAAGGAGATCTATTTAATTGTCATCTATTGAAGAAGTTTTTTTGGAGGTTAGTGCTTCCTAAGAGAAGAGATTGGCGTCTCTTGCTAAGTTGGTGCTTAGAAGTGGGGATTGGTGTCTCCAATAGGTTGGTGCCTACAAATTTCTTAATGGTGGGGATTGGTGTCTCTAGTGGGTTGGTGCCTACAAATTTTTGTAAAAGACTTATTATTTTATGACTAGATTTGGACAGTAGATCCAAGCAGTCTTTTCTCCGTGGTTTTCTTCCGAAAGGGTTTCCACGTAAATCTTGTGTTTCATAATTGTTAGATCTTGTGTGATTGTTGTTATTGTGGTTATTAAGTTTTTAATAAGTAAAAGATTATCTTATATACTGATTCACGCTCCCCTCCTCATTATAAGTGTGTTCATTAATTGGTATCAAAGCGGGTTCCTTTAAAAACAGTCTAACCATTAGAAGGTAGATCTTGGGAGCACACATGGCTAATCAAGAAGGTTTCTCCTCAAATAGAGCTCCATTGTTTGACGGAACAAACTATGCATTTTGGAGCATAAGAATGTAAACTTATCTAATGGCTCTTGGCTTTGATATTTGGCAATCAGTTGTGAGCGGTTATGTAGCTCCATCATTTCCACCAACGGATACGGCTGGAAAGAAGACTAGTGAAAACAATGCAAAAGCTATGAATGCAATCTTGTGTGGTCTATCGAATTGGAGTTTTTAAGGAGATGAAAAAGTGAAAAACTTAAGAACATCTTCAAACTCATAGAAAGACAACTCATAAAAGAGTTTGAAAATGAAAGATGAAGAAAACATTGCAGCCTATCTTCTTCGTGTGGATGAAATCGTCAACACCATCAGAGGTCTTGGAGAAAAATTTGAAGATGCAATGATTGTGCAAAAGGTGTTAAGGTCCCTTCCCTTGAGGTTTGATGCCAAAGTTTCTGCCATTGAAGAAATGAAGGATCTAGATACTCTAACAATGGATGGATTGCATGGGATCCTAACGGCATATGAAATGAGAACCGAAAAGGAGAAATCATCAAAGTGAGAGGCAGCCTTCAAAGCCTCAAAGAAGATGAAGAATAAAAAGCTTGAGCCATGCGATAGCTCCAACAATGAATCAGACGAAGAGGAAGCTCATTTTGTAAGGAAGCTTAAGAAAGGATCCGAGAAAGTACAAAGGTAAGTTGCCCTTTAAATGCTTTAATTGTGGAAAAGTAGGACATTTTGCCACTAAATGTCCATATGCAGAAAGTGAAAATAGTGATGATGAAGAAGATCATAACATGAAGAAAGGTAGCAAACATCATCAATATAAAAAGAGCTACAAACAAGGGAAAACCTAAGAAAAAAAGAACTTTCATAAGCACAAGAAAAACCTCTATTCCAAAGAGGAAAGTAGCTCATCTGAAGAGAGTAATGAAAGTATCTCTGCTAGTGATGGAGAAGAAATTCTATTCATGGCAATAGAATCAAAAGGGGATATCTTGGAAAGTGAAGACAAAAGAAAAGAAGAGGATTCAAAAGAGGAAGAAAATGCCGAAATAGATGGGGAAGTGGATCTAGAAGAACTCATTTGTGCCCTAAATGAGATCAAGAAGCTTAAGAAAAAGAATCTAAAACAAAAGTTACAACTTCAAAAATATGAAGAAGAGGATTGTGATTCAAAGAAAAAATGATCATTAACCTAAAGATTCAACTTGAAGAGGCAAAAAGAATAGAGGAAGAGGTGAGAATCCAATTGAAGACAAAAGAAGAAAATTGTGAGAGGCTAGAGTCAAAATTGTTTCCTTAAGGAAGGAACTAGAGAAAACAACTACTAAGTTGAACAGAAGCCTCAAGTTTGAAAAAATACTGAAATCTTAGATGATATCATCAATGGCCAGAGGTCACCATTTATCAAGACTGGTCTTGGGTACAAAGAAAAAGACAGATGACTACCAAAGAAGATCCCAAAGAGCCACCAAAGAAGGTAAATGAAGAAAATCCAAAAAGCTATGCAGATGCTCTCAAAAGTCCCATAAAAAATGAAAGCAACAAGAAGAAAGAAAATCATGTTCCACAGAATACCAACATTCCTCCCAAAGACAACAAGGATAAAATTAGAGGATCTTTTCCTCCAAGGCAGTATCACATGACCAAGTTTCAAAACTCTTTCTTTGGTTATTGCTTTTCATGTAATCACTTTGGTCATAAAGCAATAGATTGTAGGACTCGTGCAAGAAATTTTGGTTGGAACAAGAACAAAAGTCCTTATGGGTCCTCAAATAGGAACTATAATTCATTTGCTCCTTTAGTGGATTACAATGTTATATGTTATAAGTGCATGGACATACATCACACTTCGTAGAAGTGGTTTTGTGGAACCTCCTAGGCAAGAACAAGAAAGTGGAAGCCATGGATAAACAAAAGGAAGAAACTGCAAAAGTTTGGAAAAAGAAGCAGGAGCAAGAAAAGAAGGAGAAATCCATGCTTGTACAAACCCTTTATGCTCAAAATGAAGGAAATCAATGGTACATTGATAGTGGTTGCTCAAGCCACATGACAGGGGAAGAGAAAATTCCTCACTTTGAAAGAAGTAAATGGAGGTACAATAAAATTTGGAGACAATGCTACAACAAGGATAAATGATAAATGTACTCTTAGCCTTGACAATGGAAAAACAAAAACTGAGAATGTCTTGTATGAAAAGGGTCAAGCATATTCTTCTAAGTGTTAGTCAAATGTGATCAATATAATGTTCTTTCTAGGGCACATTGGGAAATGATGCAATCACCACAAATCTGATCACACACAACTGTAAAGCACAAATATTAGAGCATAAAAATGATCTTGCAACAACCATAAACCAACCAACAAATCCTCCCAAGTATGGTGAATCAACCTATATAGATTTGAGGGCTTTAACCTTCATAAACCCTACCCCAAATATGAATTTCACAATCTGAAAATGACAGTCATAAACCAGCAACTGAAGATTGATTTTAGACTCCCCTTAATCACTACCAAGCAACTCCTTACAAGAACAGAAGTCTCCTCCCAATGGAGTGGCTGGTTTGGGGAATTCGAACCCTTGAAACTAGGGTTAATTCAACCTCAAAAATTGCATAAGTGTGCCCAAAAATCTTAAATAAATATTAGCAACAACTTCACGCAGGAAAACTGAATTTTCATGCCCTAGATCTGGAGATATGATTTTATGTCAAACCCTTGTCTGCAGAAAATTATGGCAACTTCAAAAATTCATAACTCACTCAATAATGCTCCGATCCACACAAATAAACTATGCACAGACTCACAAAAATAAGGAGAACAAGAATATGAATGCTAATCATGAGAAATCCCCTCTAAAGTACCCAAAACTGCACTTTTACTAATTCGCCCAGCATAAAAACCCTCCAAAATGGATGCAAACCCCACACATGCAAGTCACTCTATCCCAAGAGGGAAGATCTAACCACACACAACACCCACAAGTATTGAGAATCCAATTGAAGACAAAGAAGAAAATTGTGAGAGAATTTAGAGTGCGAAATTTCCACATGGAATAGGAAATATACACCGTGAACACAAAGAATATGCAGAATAACTCCCCAAGGAAATTCGCTACAGCTAGGGCACAAACCAGCAATGATAACACACTTTATTTGTAGAAATAAACTTCAAATCTGATCTTCAATCCAGCTCCAAATCGATTGGCAAAGAGAAAGCAACAATAGCAAGCTAGGGCATACATCCCATTTTCTTCAAGCATGAAGAATTCAATTTATCAAATGTTCAACATAACTCTCTAAGGCCATGCATCCTCCTTTTATAAGCTAAGGAGTGCAACATAAACAATGGCGACCTAATCCCTTTTTGGAGGGAAACATAAGAAAACATAATTAAAATATAAAAGTACTAATCCTAAGTGTACTTTATGACTTTCTAATTTACTAATGACTCCCACTTGTAGTGCATGGCATGCCAAGGGGTTACAATGCAAGAAAATAATGCAACAGATATCTCAAAGAAGTCCCCTAGCTTAATCCTTGAACCCACAGGGAATGGAATGGGTTGAAGGTCTTTGAATTTCTTTATGTTTGAAAAAGGGGACATTGTGATCAAGGACACACCCTCACATTTCATGATGAAGGTTGTGAAATCAGGAAGGCGAGTACAGGAAAACTAGTTGCAGATGCAAGCAGAACAACTAATAACCTTTACATCCTTAGTGAGATCAAAGGAGAAAAATGCTACATGGGACAAACAGATGAGAGTTGGTTATGGCATAGAAGAATGGGTCATATAAACTTTGATAATCTAGTAAAAATTAGCACTAAGCAAGTTGTAAGGGATATGCCAAGGATTGTTAAGCCTTCAAACACTATCTGCAAAGCAATGTCAACATGGGAAACAAACAAGGGAAAGCTTCAAATCAAAGGAGTACTCAACATCAAAACCATTAGAACTTGTCCATATAGACCTCTGTGGGCCTACAAGGACACAAAGTTTGCAAGGTGAGAGTTATTTTATGTTGCTAATTGATGATTATTCTAGAATGACATGGGTTACTTTTCTAAAGGAGAAATCCAAGCATTTGAGAAGTTTAAGGCATTCAAAGCCTTAGTTGAAAATGAAACTGGTCTGAAAATCAAGTGCCGATCTCGATCGAGGAGAATTTACTTCAAATGAATTTGAAGAATTTTGTGAGCATCATGGAATAAGGAGACATCTCTCAGCTGCTAGGACTCCACAACAGAATGGAGTTGTTGAAAGAAAGAATCGAATTGTTCAAGAGATGGCAAGAACAATGTTGAATGAATCTAAGTTGTCAGACACATTTTGGAGAGAAGCAATTAATACAACAGTCTACATTTTGAACAGAGGGCAAATAAGAATCAACAATAGTAAAACACCTTATGAACTATGGAAGGGTAGACCAACTACAGTTAAGTACTTCAAAGTTTTTGGAAGCAAATGCTACATAAGAAGAGATGATGAGGATTTGGGAAAATTTGACTCCAGATCTGATGAAGGTATCTTCCTTGGTTACTCTTCAAGATAGATGCTATAATAAAAGATTGCACAAGATTGTTGAGAGTGCAAATGTAAAAGTGGATGAAGTAAGGTATCAAAAGGAAAGAGCACAAGAAATTGATTACCCAAAGGAAGCAAGCTGCAAAGAAGAAAATGTAATATCCCCTTTTGGGATATTATGCAAATCTGCAAAAATTAATTATCCGGATCACCCTAGGAAGATTAGATCTTCTTAGTTTGACCTCAAATAACCCAATGTTGGCAATAATACAACCCAAAGTGGGGTTGGAGTATGCCAAGGTGGTGGGTTAGATGGGAAAACTAATTAGAATGCTAATATTACCCAGATCTGATTTTTAACACAGATAATTAATTAAAATTCAAACCCCAACTGCTGCAATTTTCCAAAATTAATTCTTGCTTAACCATCCAAGCAAAAATCTTCAAACTTTGGATTTTGGGCCACAAAAATATGAAGAACAATATCCCAAAACCAGTTTTTGCACACCAACATAAAACCCTAATTTTGCCCTAAAAATTAGGTCGCCCAACACATTTAGGGCATCCAATTAACCCCAAAAATTATAAAATCATTTCCCCTTATTTCTCCTAATTTCCTCAATCAAATTCACTATTAAAATGACCCCAAAACAATAGATCTGAAATAAATATTAATTTGTAACAACCAGAAAGCTTGTGAGACAATTGAAATCTTCTAAAATTCATAACTTGCTCATTACTCCATATTTTGCCCTCAAATAAATTGCATAATTTTCTATAAATTAAGAGCTTTTAAAGAGCTATCATTCTGAATTTTTGAAGCACTGCAACCCTTCCAAAACAGCCCTCAAAATCATAAATCCAGTCGCTAGGGTTAGGATAAATTTATTAAATTATTTCCAGCACTTTGCTAGCCTCCAAACACACCAAAATATTAGCCCCTTGATCTGAAATAATTAATAAAACATGGCAGATTTCATATCTAGCATTTATGGCATCAAAACATGATCAAACCATCACCATTCCAAGTTGTTATGGCTGAATTAATTGCAACATTAACAAAGATCATTAGCACTATAAAATCCTTCCAAAAGCACTTAAAATGGAACCCCAACATGCAGATTTAACTCGACAAATTAATGCACCAACACATAAGCCAAGTCACCAATGTTAGAATGGAGAAAACAATGCATTAAACACACTTCAACACAATAGAGCACAATAAGGAGAACAATAGAGTCTTCAATATCTTCAACAATGGCTCCAAGTGAAGCTTACAATGAGAGAGAGAGAGCTAGGGCATACATCCCATTACTCCAAGCATGGAGTGAAATCAAAAGATTCATCAAACATAACCCTCACAATGATCCCAAGCTCTCCTTTTATAAACAAGGAGGCACAAAATTCGAAATCCCTAGGAGAGGGAAATCATTAAATAAAAATAGTTTATCCTCCCTAGGTGTGGTGTCCCCTTTCTAAGGGTGATTTTAATATTAAAAGCCACCCAAAAGTTATTTAATTAATTCCCTTTTTAATTTTGCATTGTGGGAATTAAATTAAATAAATTACATAATTAAATAATTAAATAATTATTGCTTTATAATGTCAAATGATAAAAATTACTCTCCAGGCAATAATATTTAATTATTTAATATAATTTTCCTTTGCAACATCCCAAAGTCCACGGGAAAGATAGGCTAATGGTCTTCAAAAATGGGGACATTACAGTCCTCCCTTCCCAAGATTGCTTGCCCTCAAGCAATAAGCAAGCTCATGCATCTAGGTCCAAAAGTGAAGCACTCCAAAAACCGAGCTCCCATGCCACTCAAATGGTGTAGCATTTGTAATAACTTAGGATGCTTCTTTCTCCTAAAAATTAGGAGTGTCTTCCGCTGTAATTTTTCTTTCAAATCTGCACAGAAACAAACAAATTAGAAAAATAAGGGTTGAAGAACACCCTTTCAAGGTGCCTCCATGGTGTGCAAGTCTCCTCTATATATGGGCTGCCCCCAAACTCTGTCATGTGGCCCAAAATACTGTTGTAGCCTTCAAAAATCAGAATTGGAGTGGCTGGTTTCCACCCCCAAACAGTCACCCATGAGCCAAAACCAAGTACCATCACCCATGTCATCGAATGCATGTAAAAAATCTGAATTATGGAGGTGATATCATCCATAAAGATGAGAGGACAGCAACTAGCATAATTCAAAATTTTCTCCCAACATGAATGAACATCAACCTAGTGAATAAAAATGGCTCCCATATAGCTGAAATTTCATCCTCAATTATAACAAACTAAAAATTATCCACATGCACAGCTGAAAATGAAATGCCTTGAGAAAAGTTCATACCATGTTCCTTCAAACTTCTCATACTTTTCATTGAAGCCCAAAAGATGGTGGCCATGCAAGCAACATCAACCAAACATTCCCAATACCTATCCTTGGTTGATTTTACCCTTGGAAGCATATCAATCAAACACTCAAATGGAAGACATAACTGTAGCTCAAAATCTGAAAATGAACTTCTTACCATGCAAAGTGTAGTCCATGTGATCCATCCTTCTTTCAAGGCTTCCAAAGAGATAGGAGTTAGCATCATTTGACAAAGGAAATGAAATGATATCCCTGTATCCAAACCAAACTTGCAAAACCCAAATCCTTTTATCCCCATACCACATGAAGCAATATGTGCAAGATGACACCCCAAATTTCCTCTTTTTCTATGCTCATGAGAAGAGGAGAAAACTGAAATATAGTGCATGTATGTATGAATATTATCATAGAGAGACCAAGGAACCTTGTACCTTTCTTTGTGCCAATGAATTTCCCTTATGAGAGAAAGAAAAACATAGGAATCCATCATACCTTTGTGTCCTCTAATGATGATTTCTTCATACGGACTAACAAACTTACTATTATGGCTTCCTTTATTGGGAAGAGTGATAATCACTCTTTCTTTTCTTCCATCCTTTTCCTTATGCACCCAAGTATTAAGGGAAAAAGTACCAACAAGAGTATGATCTATGTACCTCATATCCACCTCTCTATCATGCTCATAAACATACCCATCAAAGCTCAACATATGAGGAGAAATAAAATAAGAAAGATCATACCTTGGGCTGCCCCCAACATCTACAAAACTCAGAATTTCTGAGTTTAGGACAACGCTCTTTTCTTCATCATTTACTTCATCCAAACCCCCTTTTTCTTCCTTACCAATGCTCATGCTAGGTGGGAGATGACTTGGAGCAACTATGAGACTCATGCTCCCTTCTTGTTTCTCAAATGGCTCACGGTGAAGGTGAATGATGTCCTTCAAATCTAATTTGTCCCTCATGAGTTCTTTAGCCATCATTTCTTCTTCATCATGCATATGCTTGTTGCCAATGTCTTCTTTATGCCCATCAACCAAATCTGATTTTTCCTTGCATTCATTCTCAACCCAAGTAGCATTAGTAACAACTAAATAATGACCATTGGTTACCTCTTGGCTGCCCTCATTTTGCTTGTCCATGCAAACTTGCAAATCAGATTTCTCTTTCCTTTTGGATTCATCTCCCATGATCATTTTATCATTATGCATGCAATCATACAAAAGCAAAGAAACCTCTTCAATCAATAATGAATCTTTACCTTGCTTATTTGCATCTAGGGGCTCTTCTTCCTTCTCTTCCCTTTGAACTAAATCTGATTTTTCTGTGCAAGTACCAACTCTCATGCAAGTATTAGATACCAAATCTTTATCATTAAACACCAAAGAACTCATACCTTGAAGAATCATAGACTTGGCCGCCATATTTTCCTTCACCTTGCTTGAACATTGCTCTAGAACACCTTTGGCAAGTGTATGAGCAACACATGATGCCTCTTGACTCAATCCTTCCTCAAGAAGTGATAGCAATTGTGGTGGGGGACTCTCATATTCATTTAACACCAAAGACATAATGGTTTTGCATGGAAATGATTATCTCTTGAACATGATCATTACATATAACATCAAAGAACACCTCAAACATGTGAGAAATAAGATCATTACATTCTAAATCCATCATTATAACACAAGATCTTATCTTTGCCATAGTGTTCAAAATGCTAACCCTCTACCAAAAAAGGGCTTGTGAGGTCCAAAGACCTTGGAAACTTCCCACCATGACCTCAAAGATGTCTTCCATAATGGCATCACAATAGGACAATTTTGGGGCTGTAATTCGTATAACCTCACTAATGCAGAAGATGACCATAATTCTTACCTTCCCAACTTCATGATCCAACCACTCATGCCTTGTCAATTGCATAAACAAGGAGTCCATTGCAAGAAACATGGATCCATAATCATCTTGTTCCATTGTTGCCAAGCAACTTCTTTGCTTCTTCTAGAATTTTGAGCAATTCATCCTTTGGAGGTAGGTGCTTGAGTGCTCTACCAAGTTTCCAGAATCTTTCGTTCATGTTACCTGCACTAGATAAATCCATGTTCCACAAGCAATGTCAAACCTCACCGGTGCAGAACAACATGCTTTGATACCCTTTGTAATAACCCTTTTTGATATTATGCAAATCTACAAAAATTAATTATCCGGATCACCCTAGGAAGATTAGATCTTCTTAGTTTGACCTCAAATAACCCAATGTTGCAATAATACAACCCAAAGTGGGGTTAGAGTATGCCAAGGTGGTGGCTTAGATGGGAAAACTAATTAGAATGCTAATATTACCTAGATCTGATTTTTAACAAATGAGATAATTAATTAAAATTCAAACCCCAACTGCTGCTATTTTCCAAAATTAATTCTTGCTTAACCATCAGAGCAAAAATCTTCAAACTTTGGATTTTGGGCCACAAAAATATGAAGAACAATATCCCAAAACTAGTTTTTGCACAGCCAACATAAAACCCTAATTTTGCCCTAAAAATTAGGTCACCCAACACATTTAGGGCATCCAATTAACCCCAAAAATTATAAAATCACTTCCCCCTTATTTCTCCTAATTTCTACAATCAAATCCACTATTAAACTGACCCCAAAACAATAGATCTGAAATAAATATTAATTTGTAACAACCGTAAAGGCTTCAGACATAATTGAAATCTTCTAAAATTCATAACTTGCTCATTACTCCATATTTTGCCCTCAAATAAATTGCATAATTTTCTATAAATTAAGAGCTTTTAAAGAGCTATCATTCTGAATTTTCAAGCACACTATAACCCTTCCAAAACAACCCTCAAAATCATAAATCAATCGCTAGGGTTAGGATAAATGTATTAAATTATTTCCAGCAGTTTGCTAGCCTCCAAACACACCAAAATATTAGCCCCTTGATATGAAATAATTAATAAAACATGGTAGATTTCATATGCATCTATGGCATCAAAACATGATCAAACCATCACCATTCCAAGTCGATTTATGGCTGAATTAATTGCAACATTAATGTAAGATCATTAAAACACTGTAAATTCCTTCAAAAGCACTTAAAATGGAACCCCAACATGCAGATTTAACTAGACAAACTAATGCACCAACACATAAGCCAAGTCACCAAGCTTAGAATGGAGAAAACAATGCATTAAACACACTTGAACACAATAGAGCACAATAACGGAGAACAATAGAGTCTTCAATATATTCAACAATGGCTCCAAAGTGAAGCTTACAATGAAGAACTAGAGAGCTAGGGCATACATCCCATTACTCAAGCATGGAGTGAAATCAAAAGATTCATCAAACATAACCCTCATAATGATCCCAAGCTCTCCTTTATAAACAAGGAGGCACAAAATTCGAAATCCCTAGAGAGGGAAATCATAAAATAAAAATAGTTTATCCTCCTAGGTGTGGTGTCCCCTTTCTAAGGGTGATTTTAATATTAAAAGCCACCCAAAAGTTATTTAATTAATTCCCCTTTTAATTTTGCATTGTGGGAATTAAATTAAATAAATTACATAATTAAATAATTAAATAATTATTGCTTTATAATGTCAAATGATAAAAATCACTCTCCAGGCAATAATATTTAATTATTTAATATAATTTTTCCCTTTGCAACATCCCAAAGCCCATGGGGAAAGATAGGCTAAGGGTCTTCAAAAATGGGGACATTACAGAAAAAGAGAAGAAGAAGATGAAAAAGAAGTGATTGAACGAAAAGATACAAAGGCACCATCTAGATTTTTCTATAAGGACGAAAAGAAAGCACCATCTAGGTTTTTCTGGTGACCATAAAGTAAAATTTGGATATAGAATGAGTATAGAATAGAAGAGATTAGCAAATGCATCATAAACATGCAAACTTGTCCTTACTATCTAAAATAGAACCTAAGAATTTTGCAAAAGCAAGCGAAGACAAACATTGGATTGGGGCTATGGAAGAAGAGCTGAATCAAATTGAAAAGAATGAGACTTGGGAACTTGTCCCAAGACCAAAAGACAAAAATGTGATTGGCACCAAGTGGGTTTTTAGGAACAAGCTAAATGAAGATGGACAAGTGGTGAGAAATAAAGCAAGATTAGTTTGTAAGGGGTATGCTCAAGTTGAAGGTATTGATTTTGAAGAAATTTTTTCTCTTGTTGCACTAGAAGCTATTAGAATGTTTTTGGCATTTGCTTGTTTTAAGAACTTTAAAGTCTATCAGATGGATGTCAAGTCAGCCTTTCTCAATGGAAATTTAGAGGAAGAAGTATATATTGAACAGCCATAAGGGTTCCTCTTATCAAAAGATAAGGATTATGTGTGCAAGCTGAAGAAAACACTTTATGGGCTGAAACAAGCCCCTAGAGCCTGGTACTCAAGACTTGACAAGTATCTACAACAACAAGGTTTCAAAAGGGGAATTGCTGATAGCAATCTTTACATCAAGACTGAAGGTGATTAATTGTTGTGGTTTATGTGGATGATATTATTTTTGGAGGTAGTAGTGACAAAATGTGTCAAGAGTTTGCTATGGAAATGCAAAAGGAGTTTGAGATGTCCATGCTTGGTGAGTTATCATTCTTCCTTGGGTTACAAATTTCTCAATCCGACAAAGGCATTTTCATCTCACAAACCAAGTATATCAAGGAGATGTTGAAAAAGTTTAGGATGGAAGATTGCAAACCAGTGAGCACACCCATGGTCATAGGCTGCAAATTAAGTAAAGATGATGAATCCCCAGAAGCAAATCAAACTCTATACAGAGTCAATGATTGGGAGTCTACTATATGTGACAACTTCAAGACCAAATATTATGCAAGTTGTAGGCATGGTGGCACGGTTTCAGGCTGCACCAAAAGAAACCCATGTGCAAGCAATTAAAAGGATATTTAAATATCTAAAGGGCACTTTGGATTTTGGTTTGTGGTATCCAAGAGGTGAATATTTCACCCTAGCAGCATATACTGATGCAGATTGGGTTGGCAGTATTGATGATAGAAAGAGTACAAGTGGAGGAGCATTTTTCCTTGGTAGCAGTCTTGTATCTTGGTTAAGCAAGAAACAAGCTTGTTTCTCTATCCACAAAGCAGATCCCGAATACATAGTAAAACATCTTGTTGCACACAAGTTCTTTGGATGAGGCAAACTCTGAGAGATATTAAGGTAGAATATGTTCATCCAATTTCAATATTTTGTGATAACACAAGTGCAATAAACATTTCGAAGAATCTGTTATGCACTCCAAAACGAAGCATATTCCAATCAAATATCACTTCTTAAGAGAGTAGGTAGCAAAACAACAGGTCAAGTTGGAATACATTGCCACACAAGAATAGATTGCAGATATTTTCACAAAGCCCCTTCCAAAAGAAACTTTTGAATATCTTAGACAGAAGTTAGGGTGATATCTTTTTCATCTAGTCACTAAGTTCTTAAGGAGAAGCATTATGTCAAGGGGAGCTAATCACTGCATTATTTTACACTTTATGGTTTCTTTGCCATTGATATCAAAGGGGGAGGATTACAAAAAGGGAGAACATTATGTTCTTGCTATATTCATAGGTTATTGCTATACAAGGTTGTCATCAATGACAAAGGTGGAGATTGTTGGATTAATTGTCATTGATGTTAGAGGAATTCGTTATCAAAGGAAATCATTATTTGATCGTTGAAGGCCAAAGGCCACTAATCGCTGTCCAAACAAAATCAGTTTCGAATCTCCATTATTCAAGGGAAGATCACACCATTCCAAGGCATTAAAGACAAGTTTATGATCATTGAAGAATGTTGGCCGACCCCCCTCTATTTTGGTGTTAATATTTAAATTATGGGCCAACCCATGTCTAGCGCCCAAGAAAATAAAGAGTGTCCCTTGGGAGAAATCACACCCCTTCAAAGTGACATGAGAAGGTATAAAAGGAGATGTAGTTGAAAAGAAAGTATGTGAGGAATAATAAAGATATATCATTCAAACTCAAGCAGATTTCTAAAGGAGAGAAAAATAAGAGATCATTCAAGACAAATTTTTGTGAAGGAGATCTATTTAATTGTCATCCATTGAAGAATTTTTATTTGGAGGTTGGTGCTTCCTAAGAGAAGAGATTGGTGTCTCTTGCTAAGTTGGTGCTTAGAAGTGGGGATTGGTTTCTCTAATAGGTTAGTGCTTTCTAAGATAAGAGATTGGTGTCTATTGCTTTAAGTTGGTGCTTAGAAGTGGGGATTGGTGTCTCCAGTGGGTTGGTGCCTACAAATTTTTGTAAGAGACTTTTATTATATTATGACTGGATTTGGATAGTAGATCCACGTAGTCATTTCTCCGTGGATTTCTCCGAAAAGGATTGCCACGTAAATATTGTGTTTCATAATTCATAGGTCTTGTATGATTGTTATTGGTTTTTAAGTTTTTAAATAAGTAAAAGATTATCTGTTGGCTAGATTTTCTCGCATAGCATCAAACTTAGGTAGTCATGAGATAAATCTCCCTCATTTAACCGGTGAGGCTCCCGTGTCGATTTGTCAATAAAAATGTGTTATTATCTATTAGGGGTTTTACTTTAACCACTTAGTTCATGAACCATAACTAAGAAGTTCTGCAACAAGTAAGCAACTATTCAAGAAAGAAAGTATTTTATAGAAGAAGGAAGTAAAGGAAATACAAAGAAGAAATGGGGAAGATGTGCATCCCAATTAGTAGATAGCAGAGCTAATTGCATGCACATAGAAGAAACTTAATAGATATGAACACACAAAATTATAAAACAAAGGCAGCTCTAGATCCAGATCTAAAATAACACAAAGTCTATTAAGATATCTAAGATTAAAAGCAAGAAACACATTATACTGTGACACAAAGTTCTCCGAAAACCTGCTCCTTTGTATTCCTTTGCTCCAAGTTGCTCTTAGGGGTTCAACACAAAGTCTAGAACACAAGATTGCTGCTTACAAATTCTGATCAATCCATTAACCCGGAGGTTCTTCTCCTACTTATAGAATGTAGGAGGGAAAGTACAAATGGAAAACTCAAACTGAACTGAAACATAAACAAGTAAAGATGACATTTGGCTATCATCCTCAACTATCTTCTCTTTAAGTGACACATGTATCACTTAACTAATAGAATGGTTCCACATGACTTTAAGTAATGGTTGCAAAACCAATAACTTAGAAGTTTTACAATTTCATCCGGGAACATAGAAAATAGAAGAAGAAAGAATAGAAGAAGTCATGCCAGCTGTAATGTTTGTCTTTTTCTTGTTCTGATATCGGATATACTTGTCGAACATGTAATTCAACATCCTTCCATCTGTTTTAGCCACTGCTTCTTTCTCTGTCCTGAACTGCAGCAACCCTTCATTCAACACTTTGATGCACGCTTCCACATCTTCCAAACTCGGCCCAAACCTCACAATGTCTGCCTGCAGCGCCACCAGTCTACTGATAGAATTCATCGTGAAAGGCTTGGTAGCTTTATCAATTCTCTTTTGTATCATAGGGACCTTAGTTGAGACGATCCGCACGTATGAAGTGACATTCCCGTCCACTCTCTCCTCAGTGAAAGAAATGACACTGTCTGGTAAATCTGATGTCCTACTCTCAAGTGCCTGCATCCTCTTTAGCAAAACTCTGCAGATTTCCAAACGGAAAGATACTGCAAACTCTAGCTGCTTCCCCTTCTCGACTAATCCGTCCGGTACAATCTGTTCCGCAATCAATACATCTCTCGACAGCTTGTTGATCTCGGCCAAAATACTCAGGTTACTCTCTGCAACTGTATTCATGCCTTCTATGTTTGCCATCGGTTGCTTGATTGATTTTTGCATCATCCATAACCTTTAAAGCGGGTGGCACTTTTCCAAGTTTGCATGAAGCTTGACAAATAATCAAATCCTTCCATTCGTCAATAGCCTTTACTTGATTGCTTGCGTCCTCCATTTCCTGCATAAGATGATCACTCACCTGCTTTGAAATGGGCTGAATGGAAGGTTTAGCAACCTTGGCTATGATCTCACATAATTGAGATACTTGCTTCTGCAGCTCTTCTTTCTCCGCCTTTTCACTGTCAAGCCTAAGGAATAAAGCATCCATCAATGTCTGCATGTCCTGCTTCAATCCTTCAGTGGTGGCTTGACCGAGGGGTACTTTGGTTACTGTCACATCCTCTGCCGTGAGCTCCTCCTCTATCTTTCCTTCTGCCGGAATTGATATCTCAGCAAACTTCTCTCCCGAATCCTCGATGATCAACCTAGAAGTTGCTTTGGCAACTTTAGGCCTTCTGTCTCTTCCGCCTGATTCTGGAGTAGCTGCAAGTCATGCTCCTCTAAGTTCATCTCCATTCTCGCTTCTGGAACCAACTGCGAAGCCAACCATTCCGAGAAGTTACTTCTCAGAGAATGAGAAGTCGCTGAGTGTACTACCATCTCCGCTCTGCATCCTCTCCGTCAGAAAGTGCCACAGTGTTATGGCTGCCATCTTCTGAGTCATCCAAGGACAAAGCCCTTTCGAATTCGGCCATCTGCAGCTTCAACGTATCCTTTGGAAGAGGCATTGAATGAAGTGGTCGAGAGGAGAAGACGAATGTCGCCGGATTGATGGAGGCATGGAAGCATCCGCTTTGTGGTGTAATAGTTGGTGAAGTACTGGGTACTAGAGAAACCGGAGTTAAAGTCATGGTCGTAGAAGTGATCTTCTCCTTGGATTGAGATCTTCTATGCACTTTCAACTTCTCGACTTTCCTGCTGCTTTCTCCTCCGTGCTTTCGCTTGAGGGAATCTCCTGCGCCGAAGTTTCCCGTGACTTGATTCATCAATGCTTCATCAAGGCAATATCCTTTCAAAGAACTTGAGTTTGAAGTATTCACCAACACAGCTCCCAACCTTTCTTCAATTGTGTTGCAGCCTCCTATGTTATTCTGCAGTATGGCTTTATCTCCTCCCATTTGATGGTAAGTGTCAAGTACCACATTCCCATCATCTTTAAGATCCGCAGTATCTGCGCTAGTCCAAAGTCGAACACTTGCTTTGTTGATAGCTACCGCTGAAATCTCTCTTTCTAACGTCGTACTCACTTTTGCACTTTATCCAAAAATCTTCTAATGAAGGCACATATGCGTATTTCTCGGGAGATTGTCTTCGGCTACTCCAAATGGATCGAAGTTCAACCGTGCGGGGAAGAACTCTTGCTCATACTCGGATAACATTTCGCCTCCATTCCTCGAGCTCTCTATGAACGCTAATGCACTGTAATATCCCACAAGTGATTGGGAAGAAGCCCGTAGACTTGTGCCGCTTTGATCAAGGTCGTGTAACTCCACAAGTTGCACTCGCTTCTCGGCTCCATGGCGATCAATCTATCATTCGGATACCGGGCATCTTTATTGGTTCTCCGAGAAAAGCCCGTAACCTGTGAAATCGCAAATTGAATGCGCTTCCTTGCTTACTCTGTTGGCCTTCAAGTCTTTGTCTAGCCTGTAGATGAAATCGTAGAAGAAGTCATCGTTGATCACTTTGAAGTCTTTCTCGCACGCAGGTGTAGTAAGCTCTGGGTAGCACTCGAAAATGGGGTCCTTAGAAAGAACACCACATCTATCCAGCTTGGAAAAGACGCCTTGTGAAGCTGCAGCATACACCAAGTATGAAGTCATCTTGAAGCTGAAAGTACGCTTCACGTTCCGGAGTTGCTCACCGATGTTGTTGCTAATAATTTCCGACCAATTGATTATAGAATCAACCTTGTTGATTTCAATGGTCCTGATGAAAGCATACATCCATGTACGGAAAGTGTAGGCATTCGCTTCGCCATTCATCCTGCATAGCAATTTGACGACATCATCTACCTCCTGCACCAAATTGGACCATGGAAGAGTTCTCGGGAACTTTGAAGGAGATCTAGGCTTCTTCATGTATCGGCTATTCATTATGCTCACGCAATCACTCTATGCTTCTCCCATCTACTTGTCAGCATCCTGAATGCTAATGGAAGTCACCACCTTTCGCACTGGAATCTTCAAACAATAATTGATGAACTCTGCGTCCAAATGAATTATTGTCTTTCTCAAGCATCACGCACTGCTATGGATGAAGGATGGTAAGATCTAGCGCATTCCATAACAAATTTGGCGCAATTGTCAGTACATGGAAAAGCTGCAGCTCGGATAATTACATTGTTTTTAACCGCATGTATGAGTGAAGTCTTTCCCGCTCTGGATCTATCAATCAAATCGGCAAGAGGTTCCGGGCCTAGATCTGTGTCTCCTATGTCTGCAAGTTTGGAAGCGATGCATGACTCCATCGTGCTTTCTTTTTCATCTCCCTTCGCCATGGCTTTGTCTATCTTTGTCTGAATGATTCTTTTTCTTCTTACTTGGCCGGATTTCTTCAAAATTGGTGCAGATCTGGACAATTCTTCAGATTCGGAGGATATATGAAATGTATTGGACATTGATAAAAACTCCTTTTCCTTTGTAAAGCACGTATAACAAAGTTAAAAGCGGTATGAAATAGCTTCATACGGGGCTCAAAATAATTAAATACAAATTTCCCATGAGACAAATCCGGACGACGAGGATATAACAACTTTGGGTATCCGGGTATTTGGTGAAAAAGGCTAATATGGGTCTTTGGGATTATCTTGACGCAATACAAGAACTTTCGGTGCAATAAAAACACAAAACGACCCATTATTTTAAAAGTACGAAAATTTTTCGGATAGGGTGGTCGTAGATTTCATGGTGAAATCTGGGTGACACCATTATCTTATATTGATTCACCTCCCTCTCAGTATAAGTGTGTGTTCATCAAGGCCATATGGAACTGATAGTGATTGGGAAGGTAGTGTAGATGAAAGGAAGAGCACCTCTGGATATGTGTTTCACATTGGGTCAATAGCCATTTCATGAGCATCTAAAAAACAGCCCATAGTTTCTCTCTCCACAAGAAAAGCTGAGTATATTGCAACAAATGTAACTCCATGTCAGAATATTTGGCTTAGGAGAATTCTAGTAGATTTGAACGAGGAACAAGGAGGTGCCACAACCATATTTTGTGATAATGTATCCTCGATAGCCTTGACAAGGAATTCAGTCTTCCATGGTTGAAGGAAACATATTGAAATCTGCTATCATTTTATTAGGGAACTGGTAGAATATGGAAAGATAAAACTTCAATATTGCAGATCAGAGCAGCAACTCATAGATATTTTCACTAAACCATTGTCAAAAGAAGGTTTTGAATGCCTAAGAAATTTAGGTGCTATAGATGTTGCAGTAGCAAGTGCCAGACTAGCTCCACACTATCACAACCAACTCTAGAGCCATACAAATAACTCCAGACTCTTTACGTAGGCAGCTCCAGACTAACTCCGGACTTTCACAACTAACTCCAAAGCCATACAAATGGCTCCAGACTCTTACACAGGCAACACCAGACTTACGTTGGACACATACAACAAGCTCTGGACATACTCCAGACTCATACTGTCAGCTCTGGAATTACACAAAACAATGCCAGACTATTTTTCGCATTTGAAAAGGTTTGATGGTGGTAGTTGTGATTAAGGAGTGGTGGAAACCGTAATCCCAACAATTGTATTTAGTGCTTCCCTCAAACATTTAACTTTTTAATCTTCCAAATATTTTGTGAATGATTCCAATTTTAGGCGCCCAAATTTTGAACTACTTAATTAATGCTATTTAGTGGTTGGTATTTTGGAACAAGATAAAGTAGGAGGAAAATATTTGTGAATTCAATTTTCGAGTTTTGTATGCAGCAGTTCTAAAAGTGAGACTAAGTTGATGCAAAAAGAAGGAATGAAACTCTGCCAAAACTGAACCAGCAGCACTCCAGAACAACAATTGTATTTGAGGAGATCAAAGCATTTTTGAAGAAGGAGAAGACAATAGTATGAGAAAAGGAAGCACAAAACAGAGCATCTGAAATAGTTAAACAAATAGTAGTAAAATGTCATATAGCGGTGGCTGTTAAGTTCTGAATTTTTGCAAACAAGTTTCATTTATATATATATAAATGTGTGTGATTTTCTGTATGAAGTTTTCTTGTGTTTCGTGTTTATATTTTGCTAGTTTGGATCTTCCCTATTTGAACAATCCTGGGTATATTATATATTTCCATCATGTCATTGACTCTCCATGCGATTCTGATGCTTAACTTTTGTAACTCTCATGTTTTATGGTGTAATATAAGATGTTTTTTTCCAAGAAAAAAAGTTAATTAATATATAGTTTAATCATGTCACAAAGTATGAGCAGAACCGCCTCATTGCTAGATGGTTACTAGAATTTTTATTTAAAATTAAGTAATGGCATTCTTTCCTTTATTTGAGTAAATTGGTACTGTCTAAGTGAATGCTCAATTACACAAATTCTAAAAGAACCTTTGGCCCATTTGATTTTTGAGAAAACTACAATTTGTATGCGTACTTTATTTGATGACTAAATTGTTTGTCTATTGATTGTTTTTGGCAGGTTAATAAATTATTGGAGAGAGTTGAAGAAACATTTACAAAACATTTTGCAACTGGAAATCATAGCAAAGCTGTGAAGATATTAAGGCCAACCAGGAAAAGGCAAAGACACAGAGTAACCTTTTTTATAGGTGAGCTATATGCTTCTCTAGAGTCAATTCGACCATATTTTTTGTTTGGCAGTTAGGTCCTCAAAATTGCTAATAAAACAAGGATAAGTATCATATAGATGTGTGAAGTCCAAATATCTTTAACATTTCCATGTTTTAGATCAAAAGAATATTACTTGTACTACTAGTACATATGAATGCCCTCAAAACGTTATATTTTGTAATTAACTTTGTTAAGAATCCTTCATGAGTTATGTTGGGTACTAAATCACTAATACTTAATAATGGTGAACAAGAATGCCAAATTTTTATGAAGTTACTTTCAGTATATATGTTTACTATCATGTACTAGCCAAACATTTGAAAATGTCTCAAAAATAGTGAATTGAGATATGTGTTCCTTGTATCCACCATGTTTTGGGATGGAGAACACGTGGGGAATGTCCCTTGCCATCCCTATTGTAGATTGATGCTCCAGGATTGACTTAAGTATATTTTTGTGGACAACAAACATCCTGAGATTCTCTTGGGGATGTTTTAATAGTGCCCTTGTGAACACGGGTGGATAGAGCTACCCTTGTTCATGAGGGATACCATTGTCTCTTATGAGGCTACCGTAACTAAATCCCTTGTTTCTTATGAGGCTACCTCTAAGTAAAAACCTTATGACAAAATAACAACATTTTGATTTTTTTCAACAAACCCTTGTGATAAAAAGACAACTGTCTAATTTCTTTGATTATTAATGCGAACCGTCAAATAACATTACCGGATATTGGAAAACATTGATAACACCTCCAAAAATATCTATTTGATTGAAATGATCAAATTTAATCAAAACTGATTTTTTCTTTTTATTTTCAAATTGGGAATAAATAAAAAGTACACACGACTATTATTGGAAAAATCTTGCAAATGTGTAATATCCCTTCCCAATTGAAGACCCTTAGCCTATTTTGTCTACCCGACGGCTAAGGGAAGAAAATAAGGGTGACTTAAGTTTTAATATTTTATTATAAAGTGCAAAATAAAATATCATATGCACTTATAATAAATTATTATTAACTTAAAAATAGAAAAAAACATAAGGCAAAAACATTTGGCATTAGTTATCCATCCTAGGGAAAAATGCAACTTGCCTAATGTGAGAAGGTAAGTGATTAAAAAGGGCAACATAAAGAAAAAGTATATGGGCCAAATGATTTATTCTAGGCAAATGCGACTTGCCTAGGGAGAGAAAGCAAGTGGGTGAAATCATTTAATGAGGAAAAATATGATTGGTTGTTGGTGGTGGCCATTAGGTCCAATTCTTCTATTTAAGCAATGGGAATTGCTTGAAGAGGGACACTTGAATATTTATCTCAATTATGATTTTTGTATGAAGCTTTCAACTTTATCTATTTTATTTCTAAGGACGAAACCCTTTAGAAATACCCTCTTGAGGATGAAAACCTTCCAAGAGTTTGTGAGGATTCTCTACACAAGGGTTTCCATTGTTCTTCACAGATTAACAAGTATTTACAGTTTATTTCCAACATGTTGGCTAGATTTTCTGCATAGCTGAAAACCTAGGCAGTCATGAGATAAATCTCCCTCATTTACCGGTGAGGTTCCGTGTAAGATTTGTCAATAAAATATGCTAGTATCTATTTAGGGGTTTTACTTTAACCATGCAGCTCATGAACCATAGCTGTATAGTTTTGCAGCAAGTAAGCAGTTGTTAAAGAAAGGAAATATCTAATGAAAAAGGAAAATAATAAAAACAGGAAAGAAAGAGGGAAGATGTGTAACCCAATCAATAGATAACAGAGTTGATTGCATGCACATAGACAAGACCAATAGATATTAACACACAAAATTATAAGCAAAGGAAACTTTCAGATCTAGATATAAAATAACACAGTTTATAAGTAGATCTAAGACAAAAGCTAGAAACAAAATGCACCGTGACACAAAGTTCTCCGGAAATTTGCTCCTTTCTATTCCTTTGCTTCAAATAGCTATCAGGGATTTCAGACAAAGTCTGGAACACAAGAATGTTGCTTACAAATTCTGATCCTTAACCCGAAGGTTCTTCCTCTACTTATAGAATGTAGAAGGGAAAATACAAATGGGAAACTCAACTGAACTAGAACATAAACAAGAAATAAAGATAACATCTGGCAATCATCTTCCTCTAATTCCTCTTCAAGTGACATGCATCTGGATCCATACTCAAACTTATACACATTTGTCACTTAACTAATAGAATCGTTCCACATAACTTAAAGTAATGGTTTCAAAACCAACAACTTTAAAGTTTTACAATTATATTCGGGAACATGAAAATAGAAGAAGAAAGAGTAGAAGAAGAAAAATTCACACTGTAATTTGTATCTACATCTTCTTTTGTTTTGACATCGAATATACTTGTCAAACATGTAATTCAAACAACTCGCATCTGTCTTAGCCATAGCTTCCTTTTACGTCTGAATTATAGCAAGCCTTCGTTCAATACCCTGATGCACGCTTCCACATCCTCCAAGCTAGGCCGAACTTCTCAATATCTGACTGCAGCGTCACCAACTTACTGATGGAATCCATCGTGAAAGGCCTAATAACTCCATCAATTCTCTCTTGCACCATCAGAAGAGATCCCTCCAGGGAATCAGACACTTTGCTAGGAATGGTCCTTGTGTATGAAGAAACGTTCCCGACCACTTCCTCGTTAGTGAAAGCAATGACATTGTCTGGTAAAGATGATGCCATACTCTCAAGTGCCTGCATTCTTTTCAGCATGATTCTGAAGATCTCCAAGCGGAAAGATACTGCAAACTCAAGTTGCTTCCCCTTCTCAACTGATCCATCAGGCACAATCCGTTCCGCAATCAGCACCTCCCTCGGCAGCTTATTAATTTCGACCAAAGTACTTAGGTTACTTTCAGAACTGTGCTCATGTCTATCGTGCTCGTCACCAGTTGCTTCAGCTGAACCGATGCATCCTTCATAACCTTTAGATGGGCTGGTACCTCTCCGAGTTGTACAGAAGCTTGGCGAATGATTAGACTTTTCCATTCATTGATAGCTTTAACTTGGTTACTGCATCTTCCACTTCCCGCATCAGATGATCACTCACTTGCTTATGTGTTGAAATGGGCTAATATGAAGATTTTGACAACTTTGGCAATAATCTCGCACAACTGAGACACCTGCTTCTGAAGTTCAACTTTCTCCGCCTTTTCTTTGTCAAGCCTAAGGAATAAAGCATCTATCAATGTCTGCGTGTCTTGCTTCAATCCTTCTGTGGTGGCTTGACCTAGGGGTACTTTGGTCACTGTTATATCTTCTGCCGTGAGCTCATCCTTCTTCTTCCCCTCTGCTGGAACTGACATCTCATCGAACTTCTGCCCTGACTCCTCAATGATCAACCTTAAAGTTACCTTAGCAACTTTAGGTTTTCTGTCTTTTTCGCCTAGATTCAGGAGCAGCTGCAAGTCATGTTCCTCCAAGTTGATTTCCTCTCTAGCCTCTGGAACCAACTGCGAAGCCAACCATTCTGAGAAATTACTTCTCGGAGAATGAAAAGTTGTCGAGTGTACCACCATCTCACGCTTTGATTCCTCTCCATTTGAAACCGCTACAGTGTTGTGGCTGCCATCCTTTGAATTATCCAAAGACAAAGCTCTTTCAAATTCTGCCATCTGCAACTTCAGCGTTTCTTCAGGAAGAGGTGTTGAACGGAGTGGTTGAGGAGAAAAGACGAATGTTGCCGGATTCAACGGAGGAATGGCAGGATCAAACTGAGGTGCAACAGTCGGTGAAGTACTTGATGCTGGAGAAGCCGGAACTAACACCATAGCAGTAGAAGTGATCTTCTCTTTCGAATGAGACCTTCTGTGCACTTTAATCTTTTCAGCCCTCTGCTGCTCTCCTTCGTGCTTCCTTTTGAGGGAATCTCCTGTGCCAAAGTTGCCTGTGATCTGATTCATCAATGCTTCATCAAGGCACTATCCCTTCATCAATGAAACAGTTTGAAGTATTGACGTAACGGCGAGAAGACCTTTCCTCGATCGTATGGCAGCCACCTATGCTCTCCTGAAGAACAGCTCTATCTCCTCCCATCCGATGGTATGCGTCAAGTAACACAGGCCCATCATCTTTAAGATCCGTAGGTATCCGTGCTAATCCAAAGTCAAACATTTGCCGCACTGATAACCTTCTGAAATCTTTCTTTCTAACTTCGTACTCGCCGCATTTCATCCGAAATCTTCCAATGAAGGCACATACACGTACTCTTGGGAGATTGTCTCCTCGCACTCCAAATGGATCGAAGTTCAGCCATCTTTGGGAAGAACTCTTGCTCATACTCGAGAGAACATATCCGCTTGATTCCTCGAGCTTTATGAATACTTTGGCAGCTGTAATAGCCCATTGTGATCGGGAAGAAGCTTGTAGACTTGTGCCGTTTCATCTGTAGGTCATGCATCTCCACGAGTTGTCTGCTTAGTTCCATGATGACCAATCTATCACTTGGATATCTGGGCAACTTGATCTGGTTCTCTTGAAAAGCCAGTGACCCTGAGCTATGTAAAGTCCACGAATTGGATGAAGATACTGCTAATCTTGGACACAGCTGCCCAAGCTTCCTTGCTACCCCCTGTTGGCCTTTAGGTCGCCGTCCAGCCTGCAAATGAATTCGTAGAAGAATCCATTGTTGACCACCTTGTAATCTTTATGGCATGCGGGCACAGTAAGTTGCGGATAGCACTCAAAAATAGGATCCTTGGAAAGCACACCATGTCTATCCACTTGAGAGAAAACACCCTGTGAAGCTACTGCATATACCAAATACGAAGTCATTTTGAAGCTGTAATTACGCCTCACATTCCTGAGCTGCTCACCGATGTTGTCACTAATGATTTTCGACCAATTGATTATTGAATCTGCTTTGTTGATTTCAATGGTCCTGATGAAAGCATACATCCATGTGCGGAAGTTGTGAGCGTTAGCTTCACCATTTATCTTGCATAACAATTTGGTAATGTCATCCACCTCTTGTACCAGATTGGATCGTGGAAGAGTTCTCGGGAACTTGGATGGAGATCTGGGCTTCTTCATGTATCTGCTATTCATGATGCCCACACAATCAACTTTATGTTTTTCCCATTTGTTGCTGACATCCAGTATGCTAATAGTAGTCACCACCTGTCGTGCTGGAATCTTCAGACAATAATTGATGAACTGTGCATCCAGCCGGATTATTGTCTTCCCTGCAGCATCTTGGACTGATCTAGATAGTGGGTGGTAAGACCTAGCACACTCCATGACGAATTCTAGCAACTGAGCTGTGGATGGGAATGCTGAAGCTCGAATGATTCCACTGCTTTTGACTGCACGCATGAGAGAAGTCTTTCCAGCTCTGGATCTATCAATCAATTCGGAAAGAGGTTCTGGACCTAGATCTGTATCTCCAATGTCAGCAAACCTGGAAGTAATGCATGACTCTGCTGAGCTTTCTTTTTCATCCCGCTTTGCCATGGCCGTATCTGTCTTTGTCTAAGAAATTCTTTTTCTCTTTATTTGGCTGAAATTCTTTACAACCGGTGCAGATCTGGAGATTTCTTCAGATTCGAGAGGATATGTTCAATGTATTGGACATTGATTTAAGCTCCTTTTCTCTTATAAAAGCACCTGTAATGAATTCCTGCAATTAATTTAGACAAAGATGACAACTGAACATGAACACTTGATTTTAATTATAAAAATCTGCATATATCAAGCCTGCTGCCCCAAAATTTGATGTTTTGTTTGCATGCAAAGCAAACATGAATTTTGTCAACTTCACCTGAGCACCTATACCACTATGCAGACAATTAATCAGACTTAATTCAAGCTCCTTCAAACCTAGGCGCCAAACTTTGAAGCCTTCTAGCAGTAAAAACACCTTCTGTGCAAAATTCCTCCTTAATTGGGTGCCAAAATTGCCTAGGCTGCACTTCCTTGCTAAAGAATTAATTAATTCATCATTATGGCAGCCCATTCTTATATAACCTTCACCATTCTATAATTAATAAGCTGTCTCTCCTACTCCCGACAATTAATTAATTAATTAACATGCTATTCTTTTCATTTGGGCGCCTATTTTGTGCATGCTCATGGCTGCCATTAAATAAATTAAATTTATTTAATTTTAGCTTTTACTTCAATCCACTTTGACTTCACAAAGGTGCTTTGCAAAGTGTGCTTTGACTTCAAGCACCAAAAATAGGAATTAATTCCACCAATTAATACTGTAAAAAGTTTTATTTCTTCTCAATATGGGTCGCACTTTTTGACATGAGAGGGTGCTGCATTAAATAAATTACATTTATTTAATTTTAGAATTCTATTTCTAATTTCCTTATCCTCTTCTTCCTTGTTGACTTTTCCTCATGCTTCAAGCGCCAAATTTGGAAATAGAATTAATTAATAAATGTTCTATTCCAAAAGGAGTCGCACTTTTGACATAGCCAATTTTATTTTTAAAAGTCAATTTCAATAGGATTATTCACCCCGAACCGCAGCTCCAAAATCCCATGATCCACTTAAGCTGTTTGACTTTCACAACATGGAGTCTAGAAAATGTGCTTGTAAGCACCCTCAACCATCAAGCAAGCTAAGTTACATACACGAGTTGTATCGAGTCACCACTTGTACAACATTAAAGGGCCCAATCTCCTCTATGGCATCCTTCAAAAGTTGAAATTGGAAGGTTGCATCCTTTCTCTTTCCCTGTATAATCAATAGCTTTAAGAAAATAAGAGCCAATAGGACATGTGACAATGATATTGATGAGTGGCCAATGTCTAATATCGGTCCACCCATCCATGATTATAGAGCAGTCCACCCATATCCAAGTTTTCCTCATCTCATCCATCACCACACTCACCTTTGAATATTCTTTATTAAGGAGGCTAGTCCGTATTTTATGTTCTCCGGGAGGGACATACAAGGAACCAACAACAATTACATCTTTGAATATTTGATTCAAGCAAGGGAATGTGACACATGAAATGGTAATGCATTGACAAAGAAGAATTTGGCAACTAAAGAGTCGGCCTACTTCCCATGATTGTGCATCGATCATCCCCGACACGAGTAGTAGCCTTTCTCTTTCCCTTGGTAGAATCCTCTCCCCTTGACTTTCAACATCCACGGATTGGGTAGGCAATTGTGTACCATGCATAGTCTCCAATGACATCCCTTTTTTCTTGCCTCACCCTCCATGTGCAACCTAGTCACTTCGGCCTTCTCAACTAATGTTATTTTTTCACAACCTTTTACCCCCTATTTAGCTATGCGCAAAAGATGACAATAAACCCTTGTGTAGCCGGCCCTAAAATCTTTGTTGCAAATATGACACATCCACACTCTACTCCCCCTTGAGTTTTTTTTCTTTGTCAATGGTTGTTGTAAATTGTGAAAGAGGCTTTTTAGGATTGAATTTGCTCTTTGCATAGATTGTGAGGGGTTGCGAAGAGAATTCAAATGGATTATTTGAACCCATAGTTGCTACAACACTCTCACTCCTTGAAGAAACCATATTTCTACTTCTATGTTGCATTTGAATCTCTTCTCCCTCACAACCCTCACATGGCTGCTCATTGTTTTTTATTGAAAATGCAACACCCAACTACAATCTGCAAGTGCAAACAAAAACAAAATGAAAAATAGAACCTCCCCAAGTCTTTGAAGTTTGAAACCTTGAAAAAAAAAAAAAACAAATGAAAAATATTTTTGTAAATTTGCAAAATGAACGAAGGATGTGAAACATACCTAAAATGGTGTAGAATATTGCTCTCTTGCGTTCTTCTCATTGTTGTTCTCTTTTCTTCTCTTTGTTGTTTTCTTTCTTTGTCTTCTCCTTCACAAGATGGGAAACGAAAAAAACGAACTTATTGTTTTTTAGTTGTAAGAGAGGTTGTTTTAGTAGGTTAGCTAGGAATGAGTGTGGGGGTCGTTATGGGCCCCAACATTCTTTTTTTTTTAATTTTATTAACTTTGAGTTTTATTAAAAGAATGTCTTTCTTTGGGGACGTAGGGGATGCTTTGACGTCCTCGGTACGATCGGTGGACTTGTAGAAGACTCTTGGTCGTACTGGGGACGTCTGGGCATCCTCTGTCGTCCCCCTTTTTTGGTGTCCCGGGGACATCCCCTATTTTTTGTGTGAATTGGGGATGAGATAGGGGATGTTTCCTACCCATCCCCGCATCTCGAAATGTCCCCTACTGGGACAGCCTAAATATTTCTGGGACGCCTCCACTGAAACATAGCTTTTATGGTACATTTCACGAGGAAAGGTCCCCAAATGGGATGTCCCACTTCTTTTTGATGTTTGACTTTGCTTTATTAGAAACTCAACTTTAACAATAAAACATAAGTTACCTTTTTCTAACTATGTAATGTCCCTTTCGGGCTGAGATCTGAATTTTCTGGAAATTGCACAAAACCCTAATGACAACAAACTGAAATTTATGACAACAAAGTACAAAAATCTGAATTTAAATGACAACAATCAAAAATTACCCCAAATTAGGGCAGCGACTTGATTTGGTCTATAAACCCTCAGTGTAACATGCAAAAATTGATTTCTTCAATTACTCTTCAAATACTCAATTACAAAAGTACCTAGAAGGCTCAAAACACTTAGGAATATTTTTAGAACATTTAGGAACAAAATATTTTATTTTTTTGACAAATAGTTGAATTTATTTCATCAATTTGATGACAAAAAATAGGGTAAATTACAGTTGATTGTTAGAAGCATTTGAAGTTGAAATAAATGCAACAATGAATGCCCTAGGGAAGAATTGAAGGTTGAATAAACCCTAGCTCCAAAGAAACCCTTAAAAATAAAAATTGACCCCAAAGTGGGTCATTCAAGTTCCCAAGGTGGGTCCCCCAAGTTGAAAATGCCCTAGAGATCAAATTGAAAACATTGTAACAAAACAAAACACTGAAATGTCGATATTCCACACCCAAAATCTGGAATTTCTGATCCACCCTGAAGCCCTAGCTGAAAATTGTGCCCTAGCACTGAAATTCTGAATTGTAGCTTTGAGATTCTGAATTGCAGCCCAAATATGACCTTTGAATGAGATCACCAATGCAGAATTTGAGGGTTTTGTCCTCAATTCTGAATTCTATTGAGGGTTTTCGTCCCCAATAGGATACCAAGGAGGGTTTTCATCCTCAATGGCTGAAAATTGCAAGCACAAGCTCCAATCTCCAAATAGAAATGAATTCATATGACAAGTGATGCTTTTTTCCACCCTTAGCGACTCCTTATAATTGTGGGTGGCACAATCCACGAAAAAGGGAGCCCAAATGGGTCGACCCCTTTTTAAGTGGTGTTATGTTCCCCTTTTAACTCCACCACTTTTATTTTTAAGTCGGCGTTTTTACTTTTTCGACCAACTTCACTTTCTAATGCTATAATTAGAAACTTGTTTTTAAAAAAAATAATACAAGGCTAAAAATAGCAACCTATAATTACAACATTAAATTAGTTCCCTTGTTTTTCCCATTAAGCCCACACAAAGTAAAAATGGGTCCAAGGTCTTCATATCGAACTAGCTTTGAGAAGGGGACATTACAGTCCTCCCCTCCCAAAATTGCTTTCCCTCAAGCAATTGCAAACTTGGATGCTCTAAGATTGCTGCACCTTCCCATGTAGCATCCTCAAGTGGTAGATCCTTCCAACGGACCAAATACTCCCAATGCTCTAGTTCCTTAGCTTCCTTTCCCGAACATCCACTATGGCTTCCGGAACTAAAATCAAATTTCCCTCCTCATCCAAAGGTGCCAGCTCAATAGGAGTAATGTGCTGTCCTAGTGCCTTTTTGAGGCACGAAACATGGAAGACATTGTGTATCTGGCTGTGCTTTGGTAGCTCTAGCTCATATGCAACCTCTCCAACTCTTCCCTTCACTCTAAAGGTCCATAGAAATGTGGCTTAAGATTTTCAACACCACTTTGTTTGAGAGAGGATTTCCTATAGGGCTGCAACCTCAAAAACACCATGTCTCCTACCTCAAATGTCCTCTCTAACTGGTGCTGGTCTGCATACAATTTCTGCTGGTTTTGGGCATGTTGGAGGTTCTCCTTGAGTACCTTCAAGATGTCATGACTCTGTTGCACCAAATCTTTGGCCCCCAGCACTCTACTATCCATCATAACCAAATCAACAAAGAAAATGCATTATAACTCTAAAGAGCTCTAAAAGGAGACATACCAATGGACATATGAAATGACGTATTGTAGCAATGCTCAGCCATATGTAACCATTTCACCCAAGTTGATTGCTTCCTTGCTACATAATTCCTTAGGTAGCCTTCTACCCACTTATTCACTATTTTTGTTTGCCCATCGGTTTGTGGATGATAGCTAGTGCTAGGAGTGAGCTCTGTACCTATCAAACGGAAGAGTTCTTGCCAAAACAAACTCATAAATCTGTTGTCCCTATCACTTATGATGTTCTTAGGCAGCCCATGAAGTTTGAACACTTCCTTGAAAAAGAGATCAGCCACTATAGGTGCATTGTACTTGGCTGGAAGTGGATAAAAATGAGCATATTTGGTGAGTCTATCAACCACAACATACAAACAATTCTTACCTTGAACCATGGGCAGCCCCGTGATGAAGTCCATAGAGATACTCTCCCATTTTTGAGTTGGAATGGGAAGGGGCTGCAAGAGACCAGCTGGAAATTCATGTTCTGCCTTGTTTTGTTGGCAAACCAAACACTCCCGGATGTATTGAAGAACCTCTCCTTTGAGTCCTTTCCAAAAGAACCTCTCCCTAACTTGTTTGTATGTCTTGAAGTACCCCGGGTGGCCAGCCAATGGGGTATCATGAACAACCCTCAATATCTTATGCTTTATTTTTGATTCCGGGACCAAATAGACCCTATCCTTGTAGAGAATGAGTACATCCACTATCTTATACCTTTCATCATCAATCTCTCCTTCAAAAACAACATTAGCAAACTTATTCTTTGCATACTCAACTATAATTAAGGCCTTCCAATCTGCTGTTATCTTAGACATAGAGCAAAATTGTGACTCTTTTGGCAAGGCATCTTCTACCAAAGAGTTTATTTGAGGGGCTCCATTGATCATACCTTGTAGTACAACCTCTTTACCTTCATTTCTGAATTTCAACTCCATACTTTGGTAGTTGAGGGTGAATTCTCCCAAAGAGTGCAGCCATTGGACCCCAAGCACAAGATCCGTATCACTATGCCAACTATATAAAAAATCTTCCCAAGGTGATAATGAGCTGCGGAATTCTCTTGGTGCATGGAATAGAAAAGCCATCAGCCACGGTCACTTTGAAACCCTTGAAATCCTCCGCTTCAAGACCCATTCTAGCAATCAATCCTTCATCAATAAAATTATGAGTGGCTCCACTATCAATCAACATTGTCACCCTTTGACCCTTCAACACACCTCTCACACGAAAAGGATGATATCTAGGAGCACCGGATAAAGTGGCAAGAGTGCTTTCCAAGGTGTCTATGTCTTCTCCCAGTTCTTGCTTTTGTATTACTTCAACTTCAGCTTCCTCTTCCTCTTCACAATCTGAAAATACCTCAATGTAATGCACATGTCCCTTGCCTAGGCAACGATGACCGGGTGACCATGGATCCTTGCAATTGAAGCACAAGTTTTTCCTCCTCAATTCATTCCGTGTATCCCACTCCTTACTTGTTTTAGGCAGCTCCTTTTGCATGTTTGGGGTTTACTGTAATGGCCTCTTTGGCTGGTCCAAAGGTGCTGTTTTGGGCTGCGCAAAAGGTCCTCTTTGTTGTCCATTTGCTGCTGCTGTCCTTGGCTGCCCACTACCCAATGTTGTCCTTGGCTGCCCACTAACCAATGTTGTCCTTGGAGCTGAATTTTCTAAATCCAAAGATTTCTTAATTGCTTCTTGGAGTGGAGGATTGAAGGCCCTTACTAACCCCTTGAGGGGGTCAACCAAACCATCTACAAACAAAACCATGAGCGTTTTTCATATACATCCGGTACCATCACGGAGAGTCTTTGAAATTCAACCACATATTCATCCACGGAACTGCATTGCTTCAACTGCGCTAACTCCCTAAAATGTACTTCCGGATCAACCCTATCAAACCTTTATATGAGCCTTTGACTAAATTCCTCCAAGGTAGTGATTGACCCATGCCCTTGAGTGATCATGCCATGGTACCACCACTCATGTGCCACTCCTTCCAAGTGGAGTGTGACAAATTTGAGTGCCTCCTCTTCATACATCGGATTCAAAGACAAATAGGTGTCCAAATTTTGTAGCCATGCCGTAGCAGAACACTTTGCTGATCCGCCATATGTAGGTAGAGTTATTTTCCCTAATCTTTGTTGAATATCCCTCCAGGGCCCTCCGGGGATGATCATTATGAAGTCTTCTTTCACCCTTATGCCCATTATTTGTCTTCAATGTGCAATAATCAATGAAAGATAACTCTTGGCATGTGGCTGGCCTCAAAGCTTGGTACTCCACATAGAATTGATCCATATCATCATCACCAATTTGCTGCCCCTCTTCCAATTATTCCTCCTCTTCCCTTTGCAAAAACTTAGCATAGAAGGTTCTTGTGGGAGGATTAATGGAAGTCCTTTCATTGCCAGAAGAGCTGCCATCACCTTGGTTCTTTTTGAATTTCAGAGCACCTTGGATAGCTTGAATCAACTCCAACATTGAAGCCCTCATGGTCCTTTGAAAGCTTTGCTCCATGTCTCTTTGGTTCCGCAACAACATCTCTTGCAAGTGGTTCATTTCATCGGAAGGTGGAGGTCTTTGATCCTTATCTCCCATGTTCTTTGCCGGAGTTCTTCTTTGATAGACTTTAAACCCTTCCTCATTGGTGTTCATGTAGATCCAAATTTTCCCTCACACAAGTTGGTAGGAACAATGCTCTGATACCACTGTAATGTCCCTTTCGGGCTGAGATCTGAATTTTCTGGAAATTGCACAAAACCCTAATGACAACAAACTGAAATTTATGACAGTAAAGTACAAAAATCTGAATTTAAATGACAACAATAAGAAACTACGCCAAATCAGGATAGTGACCTGATTTCTGTCTGTAAACCCTCAGTACAACATGTTGCAAATGTTTTTAGAATGTTTAGGAACAAAGAAATAATTATTTTGACAAATTGCTGAATTTATTTCATCAATTTCGTGGTAGAAAATAGGGTAAATTACATCTGACCGTTAGGAGCATTTTAAGCTGAAATAAGGGCAGCAATGAATTCCCTAGGGCAGAATTGAAGGTTGAACAAACCCTAGCTCCAAAGAAACCCCTGAAAATAGTTGGAATTGACCCCAAAGTGGGTTGTTCAAGTTCCTAGGTGGGTCGCCCAAGTTGAAAATGCCCTAGATCTGATCCAAAACATTGTAACACAACAAAACACTGAAATGTGTGGCTGTTCCACACCCAAAAATCTGGAATTCTGATCTTCCCTTGAAGCCCTAGCTGAAAATTGTGCCATAGCACTGAAATTTTGAATTGTAGCTCTGAGATTCTGAATTGCAGCCCAAATATGACCTTTGAATGAGATCACCAATGCAGAATTTGAGGGTTTTTGTCCTCAATTTTAAATTTGATAAAGGGTTTTCGTCCCCAATATGATACCAAGGACGATTTTCATCCTCAATGGCTGAAAATTGCAAGCACAAGCTCCAATCTCCAAATAGAAATGAATTCATATGACAAGTGATGCCTTTTCCACCCCTAAGCGACTCCTTTTTATAATTGTGGGTGGCACAATCCATGAAAAAGGGAGCCCAAATGGGTCGACCCCTTTTTAAGTGGTGTTATGTTCCCCTTTTAACTCCATCACTTCTATTTTTAAGTTGGCATTTGCACTTTTTCAACCAACTTCACTTTCTAATGTTATAATTAGAAAGTTGCTTTTACAAAAATAATACAAGGCTAAAAATAGCAACTTACAATTACAACATTAAAGTACTTCCCTTGCTTTTCCCTTTAAGCCCACGGGAAGTAAAAATGGGCCCAAGGTCTTCATATTGAACTAGCTTTGAGAAGGGGACATTACAAACTATAAATTAACGTTACTTTTTCAACAACTTAAGTCACTTCATGAATATAACATAAAG
The DNA here is from genome assembly GCA_018340775.1 of Taxus wallichiana var. yunnanensis. Lineage (NCBI taxonomy): Eukaryota > Viridiplantae > Streptophyta > Pinopsida > Cupressales > Taxaceae > Taxus > Taxus wallichiana. Next base: position 87,807,667 of record CM031233.1, on the reverse strand, counting down.
TTACTTTTTCGACGACTTAAGTTAGACTGTTAAATTATTTCCCTTACACACTTTACGCCTATGAGAAATAAAAAAGTAGAGTAAAGGTCTTCTTTGGACTGATTTCGAGAAGGGGACATTACAATAGAGCTGCCCTTAATCATGAGGGATATTGTTCTCTCTTATGAGACTACCTCTAAGTGAACACTAGAATAAGTGATGCTGAAATTTATTAGTAAATCTATCCCAATTGGGAACTCCATGTCCCACTACACTGTATCCCTAAAACTAATCTTCCTTAAAACCTTTTATAACAAAATAAAATCATCATAACTTCCCATTTGATAGCAACATCATAGGTGCAGCAGGGGTTTACGTAGAGTAGATTTTGATATGGAGCAACTTAGACTTGTTTTGAATTTGGATTTTAAGCTGGGGAAGTGAATAATGAGTCTCTCTTTTCATTTTTCTCAGCAAGTTTTTAGTTTTCTGCTTTAAAAATTTAAAAATTAAGAAACTTTAATTCCCTATCTTCAATCAAAATAAGTCAATCAAGCAGCATTAAAGGAGGGGCTCTAGCTGGTATTATTATTATTATTGTCATCTATTTCCCAATGCTTGCATCCAATGATAAAATATAAAGAAACAACAGATTACTTCTTGGTATTTGTTAGTAAGCAAACAAACAAGGACTTGTCTGGTGGACAACCATCAATCAACCCCCTGTAGACAGGTCCACCTTGACTTTTTAGCGAGCTCTCCTAATAGGGATAATTAAACTCACTAATTTGGTATTCCATCCAACATACTCCTCCCTATCATCAAATTGATATATTGTTGTCCTGTTAGGGATACTTAAACTCACTAATTTGTTATTCCATCCAACATACTCCTCCCTATCATCAAATTGATATATTCCCAACTTTTGAAACCCATCGTATCCTTTTTTTTTTTGGTTCACTAGGATTTTTATTGGTCGGAATTTCAAGTTACCTTGGTAGGATGGTATGGAAGCTATGCACGAACGTAACGCTCACGACTTCCCTCTGGATCTAGCTGTTGTTGAAGCTACTTTTGAAGTAAAAGAAAGAAAAGCAACGATTAGGGTGGGAGAGCTAGAGTCGAAAAGATCTTTTCCTGCAAGTAGTATGCCTAAAATTTAATTAATTTTCATTTACCATGTTGGAAGGTGGTATAGTGGGATCCTTATTGCTTGGCTATATACAAATAAGATATGTATCAAAATTGTGATCTTGTTAATTTTGTTTTGTTTAGGAATTTGCATTCAACCTCTTTATTTCTTTTGGACCAAGGTTTTTCATCCGGTCTTTATTTGTATTTAGATAGAAACTTTCTTGTGTTGTTTTATTTCTTTGGACCGGGAATTTTCATCTGGTTTTAATTTCATTCTGACGAGTTTTTCATCTGTCCTCTTTCTATTTCGTTGGCTATTTTTTTCATTTTCAATTGGACAAAAAATTCCATCTGCCCTCTTATTTATTTATTTGGACAATACTTTTAATTTAAACCAAGAATTTTCATCTGTATTGAACTCGAGTATGGCAGCATTAAATGGCACAAGAAGCCATTTGTAGTACTAAATGAAGAAGGATAATGTCAATACATACTTGATATTGCATAACAGAATTGTGATATCAAAATATATCGAGTTTCGAGCAAAGGGATGTCTTTCTACATATGTTTGAAATATTTATTGATTGAAATTCTAGTATGTAAAAGAGTAAAATGTTTGGTTGATTGTGTACAACACTTAAAATTCAAAAACTAATATGAGTCTTTGCTTTGAATATAGGATTTTTCACAGGTTGCTCTATTGCCCTCTTAGTAGCACTCATTTTGCTTATTTTGGTTCGAAATGTTTATGACAATAATGGGGCTACGATATATATGGTTTCTGTTTTCCCTCTATACAGGTATGTTCTCAAATGGTTCACTTTACTTGAATGTGGTTTGCATTGCAATCAATAAAAACTATCTGTGGCCTCTTAAGAAAATGAAAAAATGGTATTAAGGTTTTATGCTCTGAGTGTTTTGTAAGAGATCATTCCAAACTTTTCTGGGCATGATTCATGATTTATACTGGTGTTTGCTTGGCACTTGAGGATTTTGAAACAATTTTTATTTTTTTGATCTGGTTTTTGTTTCTATTTTCTGAAGCCTGCTTTCATGTATTCCCCACAATTTGAGTTTGTGTGTGCTTCAGGCTTGTGGTGCAAACCTGATTAGGGAATAGTGTCTTCTCATTTTGGATCAGTGTCATAACCTGTAATAGCTGCAATTAACCATAAAACCATGCAGGAAAGGAAAACCTAGACATAGGGCATAGATAAAACAAACAGAAAGCTTGGAGAAATTTCATTCATTTAATTATAAAACAACATATTCATATTATTATTGGTATATAATTCTCTCTTGAGAATGATTTTCGTTCAACTTTGGACACGATCCTGATACGAGTGTTCTGGTTTTCAACTTGCTATATTCTGCAATGCTAATGGTTTATGGTTATATAATTTATATTCCTAGTAATAAAGAGTATATATAACTCGTAGGATTACAAGGTCAAAACTACTTATAGATGTGTAAGTGCGTCTATCTAGACTATAAATGTATTTTTGATTGAATAGTGCTTTCCATAAATCATATATCAAATTTACATCGCTAATCTTACAAAAACAAGTCAAATGGTGTAATGCCCCCTTTTCTAGATTAAAATAATTAATAATATTATTTAAGTTGGGCCAACCATTTCTAATCTTTGGGAAACTTAAAAATAATATTATTATTAAAATAAAAAGTATTTTTAAATACTTTGAAGTAAAATTAATGATTTATGTAAGTTGGCCAAATGTAATTTTATGCTATGTTATAAGGCAACTTATGTTTTATCATTAAAATAAAAATGACTTTTAAATAAAGTAAGTCGGCCACCAAAATTGAAGGAAAGAGGAAAGAGAAGTTATAAAAGGAGGATGAAGGGGTTCATTTGGGGCATCTATCATCTATCTATCATCTTGATTTTATGGAGTCGAGCACTTGTGCTTCTACTTTCAACTATTGAGGACAGAAACCCTCTTAGCATCCATCACTTGAGGACGAAAACCCTCATTGTGATCAGATTCGAGGATGAAAACCCTCAATATCTTCTTGGTGTGTAATGTCCCCTTTTTCGAAATAATATAAATTGAAGGCTTTTTGCTCATCCTCTTTTCCTTGGGAAAGAAGAAGTGGAACAAGGGAAGGACTTGAGCTATATTTCAGTTTTCTTTATTCATATTTATGTTTTTATTTTGTGTTTTGCCTTTCCAAGCAGGTCGGCTGGGTTAGAGAGCTCCCAAGATGAAATTAGAAAATAAAGCAAGCTTCCAAAGAGGTCGGTCTTGGGGTAATTCACCCCTTAGACCTTTGGCGCCACCATAAGGGTATAAAGGGAGTCGCATAGGCTCATTTTGGATCATCTTTGGCATATATACTTTTTATATACTTGGTTCTAGAGCTGGTTGCTCTAATCCAAATCCACTAAGGGCGACAATCCATTAGTGTGGCATCCAAGGAGGACGAAACCCTTCCTTGTGGAATATTGGAGAATGAAACTCTCCAATTTGGTGGTGATTGAGGACATCTTTGAAGACTATCTTGTTGGTTTGCAACTAGGGCTTGGAGAAGAAGGAATACCAAGGGTTTTGGTATTATTTTATGCCCCTCTCCTAGGGAGCGACTTGTATAGGAGTGTGATTGGGTCCTTTCTAGGGCACAAATTTACATTCCAAGTTGATATTTGGACTTCTCATATTTTATAAGGCTGATATATTGCATATTTGTCATTTGTTGGGGTTTGGTGACCTCATTTTCAGTCACTTCTATTGGCTGTACTTCTGCTGTTGCTAAATTAATTTCCAGCTGTGCATGTGATTGAATTTCATGGTGTAAATTGACCTACATTGTTCCTAGAAGGCTTATATATGTTGTGGATGAGTTTCATAGTGATATTTGGGTGAATTATTGTACTTTGCAAGCTGCTGTCCTAGAAAATCAGACTGTTGTACATCGTTGTTCCAATTTTCAGTCTGCTGTTATAAAAATCAGATTGTATTCATTTGGGGTTTGTGTGATTTTCCTTGTTTGTGTGGTTGAGCCCTAGAAAGGGACATTACATGGTGGCTTCACTCAAGGGTCACATTTGAGCGTAATTTCAGATCTAGGGCACAATTTGCAGCCATTTCTAGGGCTATCTACACCCATTTGGATTTTAGATCAGCATTTCGGGCATTGTGAGGTGGATGAAATTGGTTGGTTTCAGTTTGCAGCGTCTCCTTTTGGTCTCCTCTTGTCATCTGGAGTGTCTTTTGTGAGAAAATTGTTGTAATCTTATGTGGGTATTTTTCTTGTTTTATGGTGTGAAAATAAATAAAAATAAATTCAGACATTGGTTGGAAAAATTATTTTTCATCATCTATTTGTACCAAGATGTAATCTCCCCTCTCAATGTTAGTTCTCTTTCAAGACCTTGAGCCCCATTCCACTTCTGCGGGCAAAAAAAAAAGGGAATGAACAAGGAAAGTTAATGTCATGATTTTAATTGTTTGTGTGAGCTTTGCATTCTTTTTGAGTAATTTTCTAAGTATAATCGGGATGACTCGGGAAAAGGAGAAAAACCAATTAAAATAAAGAAAAGAAAAAGGAACTAGTGTCCCAAGGAGGCCGGTCCTCTTTAGAGGATTTATTTGGTTTTGGGGCCACCTCTAGTTGTTTAAGTGAGTCGCTTGGCCCTGGAAGAGGTTATGCATGCATTGGAATTTATTTTCTTAGAGTGGAGCATGTTTTGCTCTCTTTCATCCATTGAGGAGGAATGAAAGATCCCAAACCCGTTTTTGTCCAATTTTTTTATTTTTTTATATAATGCTAAGCTCGGATCTCGAACCTGATAATATTAAAGGAATTCTTGAAACATCACACTGAAACTGCATAGGTAAATAAAATACAGCAAACCCCGCAAACCGGGTGAATGCAAAATAGGCGCCTAGGGTAAATCTGGCAGATTTCTTTATAAATATTTCAGCTGTATATTTAATGATGATTTCTGAAACTAAATATGACAGCAATACGAATATAAATCTGCGGAAAGATTTAATAACAAAGGTTGTCCAAAAACCCATAGTAAATGAATCAAAACCCTAGCCGATTTGATATATTTGCTGCTGGGAATTACAATAAATATCTATCATGACAAATACCTCGATACAAAGAATAAATAATCGTAGAAGAAGCCGCCCCACTCGGATATAGGTGCAATGCTCACTTTGCTGCAATTTATTCTTTTCTCTCGAAACTCGCTAAAATCTTTGAATAACTATGTAAACAATGAAGATTCCTAGATGGAAGCTTCTCTCACTGCTCCTGGGGTTTCCGTCTATAAGAGGAATAATGTTCTGAATACAATGAAGATCCTGTGTGAATCTTCCTTCTTCGAATTGGGTTTCCATCCAATCCGTAATCTCCAAGGGTTTCCGTCCTTCTAGAGTAATTAGCAAGAGATGCTTTGAATTTGTTCTTTTGTTCAAAAATAATAAGTGTCCTTAGTAAATGGGCCAAATCCTCCTTTTATAACCTTTCCCGAGAATTTTCATTAAAAGGAAATATAATTAATAAATCACTTTATTAATTAATTACACCTTATAACTCTGGAAAGTGATTTATTTAATTAATTAATCATTCCTGGCGCCCAAGGTCACTGAATTAGCATCTCATCATTTAGAACTTCACATTTTCTTTCCGACGAGCTATAATACCGAGGTGCTCACCAAGTAATTCGTACAAATATAAGCAACCTGAGTAAAATAATTAAAATAAGCCATTAATGCTCCCAAAGTGCGGAAAGCACCGGAATCGGAAGCGACTGAGCGAGCGAAGCGGTGCGATGACGAATAATGAGAAATGAAGTCAGTTGGGTGACTTACTATAAATAGATACTCTCTCCAAGAATCTTGGAGAACACACCAGAAGTTGGAAATAACCTCGGAAAGTGCCAAGTGAGTCCTTAAGACCAACTGAACTCATTGCTAACATCAAATAATCCACCAGATCGTCAATAAAACCCTTACCTGCTATGCACATCATCTCCTAAACAACGGGACTAGCTTACGAAGATGACAAATAAGCTACCCACCAAGTGTCCAAGGGTCATGCCGGAAAGAGGGACATTACAGTCCTCCCTTCCCGAGATTGCTTGTCCACAAGCAATATCAGATCTGCATACCAATCAAGTCCCGGATCCCAAATCAACTGAAACCTTTTGAATGGCTTCAAATGCACTGTGCTAAACTGCTCAAAGTCTGCAAAATAGAACTTGTGCAACTTACTCATAAAAAGTGCCACAATCCCCCTCAAGTATGCCCCCAATTTGCCATAATCTTCACCCTGTTCCTGCTGTCCCATGCTGATATGTAGTGAAAAATCCTCATAGATGTCTGCATGAGATGATTTTTTGTCCATAACTATCATAGACTTGGCTGTCATTTGATGGGGCAGCGTGTATTTGGCTGCTCTCATGGTGACTTGCTCCCCTTCATGATGGAAACTCAACTCCATAGCTTGCAAATCTTGGGTGACTTTTCCTAGTGAATGTAGCCATTGCATACCAAGCACAACATTGTTATCCTTCAAGTCAATAACATAGAAGTCATCACAAAGTGTATACCCACCAAATAGAATGCTAACTTGGTTTACTTTCTTCTTGCAAGGGATAGTGAGACCTCCTGCTATAGTCACATCAAAGCCTTCAAAATTATAACAATGCAAACCTCTTTTGATCACCAAACCTTCATCCATGAAATTGTGTGTAGATCCACTATCAAGAAGTGCCATGACTTTACACCCGAACATTGTACCTTCAAACATGAATGGATTATACCTTGGTGCTCCTGAAAGATAAGTGAGTCTACCATCATTTTCAATGTTTGGCGCTGGCTGCCCCTGTACATTTTCTGAAGTAGTATCATCATCCCCATCTGAAACAACCTCAATGAGATGTATCTTACCCTTTCCAAGACACCTATGACCCGGTGCCCAAGGATCTTTGCAATGAAAACATAAGTTTTTCCTACGAAGGTCATTCCTCGATTCATGGTCCATCTTTGGTGTAGATTCTACCTTTGAAGAAGTGGGTTGCTCACTTTCATGCTGTTCTAATTTTTCATTCCTGACATTTTTCTTTTGGGACTGAAATGGAGGAGTAGTGTCTAAATCCAATGCTGTCTGAATGGCCTCATGCAAAGTTCCAGGCTTAAGAGCCTTGACAAAACCCCTCAATCTATCCTGTAATCCCTCTATAAAGAGCATCACCACACGCCTTTCCGGCATCTCTGGAACCATCACTGCTATACGCTGAAATTCGTTGATGTATGAATCAACGTGTCCACTCTGTCGGAGCTGTGCCAAGTCCCTGTAATAAAGCTCCACATCCTTGCGATCAAATCTCGCAATCAACCTCTTCGCTGAAATCCCTGTAAGATTGTAGAAGCTCATGAACTGTGTAACTAAACCATGGTGCCACCAATCATAAGCCACCCCCTCAAGGTGCAATGTAGCGAATTGTATGGCCTCCTGCTTCCTCATGGGCTTGAGGGTAAGGTAGGTGTCGAGCTTGTGAATCCAAGCCCTGGCACTGATCTTTCCACTACCATCAAAAGTGGAGAGGGTTACCTTATTGGTAACTCTTTGCAAATTTCTGTTCTACTGTGCTCTAGGTCTCCTATCCTGTCCAGCTCTCATGTTGTCTCTCCTCTGAGCACAATACTGTGGGAGGGGAAATGCATCCCTCACATGCTGCGGCAAACTCCTCCACTCATCACTGACTGCCATGATAGTATCCGGGAAAGCTGCTTCTTCCGACCATCCCTCAATCTCTGGTGGGTCACCTCTAGGCAAGAAGTTAGGCTGCATAGGCCTATCTGCAGTCTGTGTAGGCCTCCTCTCGTCTGTATGAGTATGCCTCTGCTCATGGCATGGCGATCCCCTAACACTCCCAAGCTCTGAAGGTGATCTGCTATGACCTCTATAGCTCTACTGATACGGATCTATCCCTCCTGCCGTGCCTGTCCCGTGGCCTATCTAGTGCCAACCTGTCCAAAGTAGTGCCCATGCGCTCCATGGTCTGTAATAACTGCCTCTGCGTGGCTGCCATATCCCGAATAAAATTCCTATCTGGATCTGCATGTTCCTCTTGAGGAGGACTCTCAGGCCTCTCACCCAAATATTCCATTCTGTCACCTCCTGCAATACCAACCTCGAGTCGTGCTCGTCTGCGGGTGTAGTATCTGTGTGGACCGTCCTCTCTATGATGCATTCAAAGCTGATTTCTGTTGTAATACCCTGTCTGTTTCTTCCCACACAGGCTGGGAGGATACACTGCTCTGATACCACTGAAAGATCCCAAACCCGTTTTTGTTTGAATTTTTTTAATTTTTTTATATAATGCTCTGGCTCAGATCTGAACTGATAATATTAAAGGAATTCATGAAACATCACACTGAAACTGCATAGGTAAATAAAATACAGCAAACCCCGCAAACCGGGTGAATGCAGAATAGGTGCCTAGGGTAAATCTGGCAGATTTCTTTATAAATATTATAGCTGTACATTTAATGATGATTTCTGAAACTAAATATGACAGCAATACGAATATAAATCTGCAGAAAGATTTAATAACAAAGGTTGTCCAAAAACCCACAGTAAATGAATCAAAACCCTAGCCGATTTGATATATTTGCTGCTGGGAATTACAATAAATATCTATCATGACAAATACCTCTGATACAGCAATAAATAACTGTAGAAGAAGCCGCCCCACTCAGATATAGGTGCAAATGCTCACTGCTGCAATTTATTCTTTTCTCAAAGCGCTAAAATCTTTGAATAAGCGTGTAAACAATGAAGATTCTGGATAGAAGCTTCTCTCACCGCTCCCTGGGGTTTCCGTCTGCAAGAGGAATAATGTTCGAATACAATGAAGATCTGTGTGAATCTTCCTTCTTGAATTGGGTTTCCGTCCAACCCGTAATCTCCAAGGGTTTCCGTCCTTCGAGAGTAATTAGCAAGAGCTGCTCTGAATTTGTTCTTTTGTTCAAAAATAATAAGTGTCCTTAGCAAATGGGCCAAATCCTCCTTTTATAACCTTTTCCGAGAATTTTCATTAAAAGGAAATATAATTAATAAATCACTTTATTAATTAATTACACCTTATAACTCTGGAAAGTGATTTATTTAATTAATTAATCATTCTTGGCGCCCAAGGTCACTGAATTAGCATCTCATCATTTAGAACTTCACATTCTCTTTCCGACGAGCTATAATACTGAGGTGCTCACCAAGTAATTCGTACAAATATAAGCAACCTGAGTAAAATAATTAAAATAAGCCATTAATGCTCCCAAAGTGCGAAAAGCACGAATTGGAAAGCCGGCGAGTAGAAGCGGTGCCGATGATGAATAATGAGAAATGAAGTCGGTTGGGTGATCGACTATAAATAGATACTCTCTCAAGAATCTTGGAGAACACACTAGAAAGTGGAAATAACCTTGAAAAGTTCCAAGTGAGTCCTTAAGACCAATTGAACTCATTTCTAACATCAAATAATCCATCGATCGGATCGTCAATAAAACCCTTACCTACTATGCACATCATCTCTTAAATAATGGGACTAGCTTACGAAAATGACAAATAAGCTACCCACCAAGTGTCCAAGGGTCATGCGGAAAGAGGGACATTACAAGGAAAACCCTCTTGGAAGACCTATTGAGAATGAAACCTCTCAATGGTGGGTTGGGTTGAGGACGAAACCCCTCAAGCTTGCAAAAAGGTGATCTCATAAGGAGTTGTATTTGGTTTTGAAGGAATTTCCAGCCCTTATCAAGGATGGCGATTTGCCCTAATGTGGAGTTTGGGGTATTCTAGGGCATGACAACTTCAAATTCATCCATCATTGTGTTCCTCCTATTTTTAGCAATTGGAATCTCTATTTGTACTTAAATTTGGGGCTTGGAATCCTTCATTTCCATCCTTATTTATCGGGTATTCACCACTTTGTTAATTAATTTCTAATTGATATTAAATTGGTAAAAATGATATATTTTTCAATAATTTTCTCTTGCAATCATTTCCAGATTTGACTTGATGCAAACTGAAATATACCTCAAGTTGAGCTAGCCAATGGTCTAACTTCTCATCATTCACGTCTCCATCATAAGGATGAATCTCTATTTTCGCCCTTGCTTTGAATGGAGGAGGTGTAGGGATGACATGGGGCTGCTCTTCTTCACACTCACGAGTATCTTCTCTATGGGATCTTGGCGCCTCATTCGGAAAACCAAGTTTCTTCTTGAGCAATCCCATAATGGACTCCAATTTCCCTATGGACAAGGAAATACTGCCCACATCCTTGGACAAACATGCCACATTTGCCTTCATCTTGTAGAAACGTTCTTCTTCAGTCTCATCCGCATATTCTCTACGAGCCATGTCTTGGATTCCTTACTTCCACTTCCTGGTGGAAATCTCTACTTCAAAAGGAATAAGGATACCTTCACCGCTTTCTTTTCCCTTTCGGATAAGGGGCATCTAACTACAACTGTGAACACAAGTTATACCATACAAAACTGAAATCTTAACTGCTCTGATACCAATCTGATCCTCTTTAAGTGATAATGAATGAACAATCTAATTAAGCTCATTATACTAGCTTGTTTATGAAAGAAAACATCTATACAATACTGAAAATGGGAAATTGCAAGACAAGGAGACAACAAGATTTATCCTGGAGAAACCCAATGTGGGAAAACCCTAGTTGGGTAAGCAATTGCTTCCCTTCACTATGCAAATCTTCAAATAATACAAGTTCACTATCATACAATGACCTTCAAGAAGGATTCTAACTCCCTCTTCTTGTATAACTTGCTTAAAACTCTCAACAAGAAAGAACTTAGCTCTTCTATGAACAAACAAAAATAATTTCAACTCCCTCTTTTGCTCACACTTCGAGTTCACCCAAAACACTTCCTAGAATGATCAAATGCATGTATATTTGTAGTTGCTCAGCCCATGAACGGATGGAAAGGCGAACCAAACTGTTTGGAAGCCCAAACATTTGCAATCTATTGAGTTTCCCGAATTGTGGCGTCATTGGGAACATGGTGCTTTGGTAAAGACAAGCGGCGGTTTGCAACCGCGGTCCTATAACCAGAGGTTGCACAACGCTGCTGCCGGTTCATGCAACTATTGCTCTGTGAAGAGTGGTGGTTGTGTAAGCTGTCACCTAGAAACTTCTTGAAGCAGAACAACGGTGGCCTTTTGATGTCATTCGAAAGTGTCCACTTCACCCTCAACCCGACTAGACCATCTCTTGAATAAAAAATATGCCGAGAATCTGCATGCAAGTATCGAGATATGGAGAATACATAGAATTGGTAATTTAGATCCATTTTTGGATCATTCGAAGCTTGATCGGATGAAGGAGAACATTCTTGCCTAGATCAATGGCAAACTAGGGACACCTAAAGGAATATCCTTTCGGGGGATCTTTACCCACATTGTTATATTTACTCTCATGTTTGAGTGGTCATGATTCTATAAAAAGGAAGTTGGGACATCATAAGCAACTTATTTTGAGAAAGCTCAATCTCAAGAAGCTCCGAATCTTAGCCGGAGGCATTAAGGTCAACTATCCTTATAAGAGTTAGTCGAGGGTGATCTATAGAAGCTCACCACATCCAACAAGCTTATGATAGGTGTGGGATAGGAATTCTTAGCATAATTCTTGCAGAGTCTCATTGTAGACAATTATTGTAGTGAATTGACAATGCTTGAAGGTATAATCTCTTTACTTGCATTAACCTTTTTTATAACTTGTTTATTGTTGTGTCTTTATTTTTCTCCAGTGAGGTCTACTTTGACAAGGGCTGCATGGTGTAAGGCGTCCTTTCAATCGGAACCTTGACCACGATCGCATCAATTTTGTATTGGAGCTTAGGATTTGGAAGTTATGTTAGTCGAGCTTAGGATTTGAGAGTCTGTTGCGAGAGGTTAGTCAGAGTGTAGGATTTGTGAGTCGGCCGAGGAGATTGGTGTAAACATCAATATGGGTTTTGTGAGTGACCTTAAGATTTTTGCTTTCCATATTAGGGGTGTGGGTAGAAGGTAGTTGTAGACATCTCTAGCATTGTGTCATTGGTTAGAGGGTGTAAGGTTGTAGAATCTTGTTGTGAAAGATTGCGAGGAAAGATGGCACATAGAGTGAACATAGCGCGCAAGTCTTTTAGACTTGGCGGATGTGATTAGAGGAATGCAATCCCATTTGAGGCCACAAAGACCACACGCAGTGTAGAGGAGTTTTGATGAGAGTGATGATGATTGAGAAGTGAGAGAACTTGCATGTCAAGAGGCTACAACAAAGCATGTAGATGAACAAGAGGACCGGTTTTGCGAGTAATCACGAAGATTGGGAGCAAACCGCACATAGAAGTTTCGTGCTACTTTGAGAACATGGATCTTGAAGACTTGATAGATTGGATAACAAAAATGAAGAAATCTAAGTACGAGGGTGTGGAACATAATAAGAGGGTTAGATTTGTGAGTACCAAGTTGAAGGGCCATGAATCTTTGCGGTGGGATCATGTCTAAAACGAGAGAGTTCAAAGAGGTAAAGATAAGCTAAAGAAGTGGGATCAAATGGTAACAAAGTTGAAGGCTAATTTTATGCTTGCGGAATACTAGTCTCATTTATTCAAGTAGTTGCAAAATTTGCCTTGAAAACAATTGAGTGTAAAGATATACATTAAGGAGTTCTATCGGCTTAAGATATAGGATGGAGAGGTGGAGGATGAGATTGAATATATCTTAAGGTATGTAAATGAAGCTGTGCATTTCTATTAAAGATGAACTTAGTATGGCTAGGCTAAGATTTGTGGAGGAAGCCTATAAATTTGTGGTGAAGGCAAAAGAGAAATTGTATGTGAGACAATATAGCACTCCATGGGGAAAAGAAAAGTTCCCACGTAGTGGTGGAAGTATGTGTAGTGATGCACAAAGTGATGCGCAAGAAGGAGAGATGAGTACCTAACATGATTAGAGTGTGATGTCCCCTTTTAGGACAAGTTAGAAATTAACCTAAATCTGATCACACAGCTGAAAACAATTAATATTCAAACCCCGGACTGCTGCAATTTTCAAAAATTCATATCTTTTGCTAGAGAAGTCCAAATGAGCTGAAACTTTGGATCTTGGGCCACAAAAATATGAAGAATAATATTCCAAAATCAGTTTTCGCACAACAAACATGAAACCCTAATTTTTCCTAAAAAAAGGTCGCCCAACACATTTAGGGCATCAAATCAACTCCAAAAATTATGAAGTTAATTTCTCCTTATTCCTCCTAATTTCTACAACCAAATCCAATGTTAAACTGATCCCAAACTGCAGGTCTGAAATAAATATTAATTAATAACAAAATAGCTTGCAGACTGAAATCTTCTAAAATTCATAACTCATTCAATACTCCATATTTTGCCATGAAACCAAGTGCATCATAAACTAGAATTTCAGAGCTTTCTAATGCACTATGAATCAGATTTTTTGAGCATTAAAACCCCACCAAAACAGACCCAAAAATCTCAGACCAAGTCGCTAGGGTTAGAGAAAAATATATAAAATATTTCCAGCACTTTACTAACTTCCAATCACACCAAAATAATTGCCCCTTGCTCTGAAATAAATGCTAAGACACAACAAATTTCAGATCTAGCTCATATGCTATCAAAACATGCTAAAATAGTCTCCAATCTAAGTCGTTATAGCTAGAATAAATGCATCGGTATCAACAGTAGAAAAAGTACCTCAAACCCTTCCAAGAACACTTCAAAAAGAGCAATAACATACAAATTTAACCCCAAATAAATGCGCCAATATTCTCAATCAAGTCGCCAATCTTAGGATGAATAAATCATGCATATATTCACTCAACAATAGCACAAGAAGGCTTCACACATGGATCCTTGTCAAAATCAGATTTACTTCATTTTCAAATCGAATGAGAGAGAGAGAACACAATGAGAGCTAGGGCATACATCCCATTTCTCCAAGCATGGAGAGACATAAATGATCAATTCCGATATGCCAAATGATGGCCATACAACCTCCTTTTATAACATAAGGGGAAATTGCCGAACTTTTCCCTTTTGGAGGGAAAACTAATAAAACTTACATTAAAATATTAAAAGACCCACTTAAGTGCACTTTATTATTTTTAATTAAATAATAAAGAAGTAACTACTCTATGTGCACCTTTTAAACTAACTAAAGATTCCTCCTTGTGGCGCTAGGCATGCCAAGGTTACAATGAAAATAAAAGAGATGAAGCGATATATTAGTAATGCCCCGGAAAATGAGACATTACTGAGTCCTCCCCTCTCGGAGATTGCTTGCCCTCAAACAATAGAAGTGTAATGTCCCCTTTTTTGGGACACTATTAATATTTATTTTTCATTTGCATTGTAACCCTTGACATGCCTAGCTCTACAAGTGGGAGTCTTTTAGTTAGTTTAATGTGCACATAAGTTAGACACTTTTATTTATTTAATTAAAAATAAATAAAGTGCACATAGTCTTAGTATTAAATATTTTAATGAGAGTTTATGTTTTCTCTCCAAAAAGGGAAAGGTCGAGTCTTTATTGGATATTGCACCCTTTAGTTCTATAAAAGGAGGTTGCATTTCCTCATAGGGTTATGTTGATTGATCATTTGATTTCACTCCATGCTTAAGTATTGGGATGTATGCCCTAATTCTTGCATTGTACCCTCTTTCATTTGGAAGCCATTGTTGAAGATATCGAAGACTCTCTTGTTCCAGTCATTGTGTTCCTTTGTGTTGAAGTATCTTTCATGCATGATTTATGCTTGCTAGCATTGGTGACTTGTTTAGATGTGTGGTGCATTTATTTGAGGGGAATATTTGAGTTAGTGGTGATTATTGAATGTTTTATGATCTGATTTTTATCTTTGCATTTATTCTAACCCTAGCGGCTGGGTTTAGGATTTTGGGGCTGTTTTGGAGGGTTTTTGGTCTTCTAAAAATTCTGATTTTAATATCTTTGGAAATCTCTTGAATTATAGATTAGTCCGCACTTTATTTCACGGAAAAGACGAAGTATTGAGCAAGTTATGAATTTTCCAAGTTTCATTGTCGTAATGGGGTTTTATCTACACCATTTCAGATTTTGTGGGTTGATTTGCATGCCTTCCACTTATCCAAAAATTGTGATCCATAGCTTGTTGGAAAGCTAAAAATATGAAGAATCTTTTGGCATTGGTTTGATAAAAAAATATTGAACGGTGAAGGAGTTATTAATTTTGAAATTTGCAATGATCTAGTGCATTTATTAATTAATTATTGATGTAATAAATTTCAGATTTGAAGTGATTAATTTCTAACCGGTTCTCCCACCTAATCCACCACCTTGGCTCACTCCAACCCTATTTGGATTATATTCAAGCTAACATTGGATTATTTGAGGTCGAACTAGGAGGGTTTAGTCCTTCTATAGTCAATTCAATAAAGTAAATTGCATATTTGGATAATATCCCAAAAGGGGGATATTACTGAAAGCTCATAGGTTCATGTATCGTGCACCCAAGTGAAGAGATGAAGTGATGTACCCAAAGTCTTGCTCCGGTACCAGTCAAGTGATGAAGCACTTAGAAGAACATGTGGGCTTCCTTTGTGGCAATCCAAACATGTGTGTGATTATCTTCGTAGTAGAACTCTAAGTGGTAGTGCCTTCCTCATAGGGAGATGAATAAAAATCCACATGAGCTTTGATAAGCTCCAAGGTTTCCCACTCGATAATGCCCTCATGAAGTGAATAGGACAACAGTGTTTCTTCACATGTCTTCAATCCTGCACATGAAGCAAACACATTAGAAAAATCATAAGTGTTGAGAAACACTTTTTCAGCTTCTTCTCCATGTCTCCAAGGCATGAATGGGTCACAACTCATCCTCATACATGGGCTGTTCCCAAACTTTGTCATGCTGCCCCAAATGCTGTTGTAGTCGTGTATTTTCTTCCCAAAAATCAGAACTTAAGTGGCGGGTATCCACCCCAAAGTAACCATGCATAAGTCAACAATGATCACCAACAATAAATTCATCAACTTCATGGCTAAAAACTCAACTGTAGAAGTAATAAGAGGGCTGGAAATAATGATGACAATCATGAAAATGATAGGACAACTATCATACTTCAAAAACTTTATCCCAACATGAAAGAGCAACAAACCAGTAGAGGAAAATGACTAAAACTTCACCCCCAACTTTTGCAAACTGAAAAATACTCAAATGCATGGCCAAATGGATAGAAAAAATTGCATCTTGGTGATTTTGAATCATGCAATGAGTAATCAATCTGAAACACATCTTGCCCTTGCTCATGCCAAGTGCACCATCGAAGCATTGAATGACAAAATCCACAGTGGCTTCCTTACCAAGTTTTTTAAACTGAAAATCATCATTTGCACTCAGAAAGACACCTTTCCCATTGATTTCCGGATCTACCGAGGTTAGGACATGTTTGCCAACACTTTTGTTTACCATATTCAATTTTGAAATTTCACTTAACCCCATGAAATCAAATGTAAAAATCAGAAAATCAGAAATATAATTCATGCAATGAATTTCATACCATTCATTGTGCCAATGGACTTCCCTTATGAAAGGAAGCAATTCACCTGAAAAATGATTGGGGTTGCCCATCATACCTTTGTGCCATGGAACACCGTCATACTCCTTAGACTTTTCAAACCAAACATCATCTTTTACCTTGGAATCATGCAACCTTATTTGTGATTTGTGTGGGGGTTCCTTAGACTTCATTTTTGAGTGAATGAAGTCATTTATTTGCTCTCAAATGACTGTTGTGCTTTTCTGAAGCTAGCTGAGAATGATCTAAAGTACCTGCTTAATGCCTTTTCTCTATGGGTATAACTTCTACCCATGCCACCCTCATGTTCCCTCTTCAAAACTGATTTTTTTCTACTCATGTCCAACTCAATGTAGTTAGTAGGCACCAATAATTTATCAAGCATCAACAAATTATTACCACTAGATGAATGCTCTATGGTTTCCTCTTTTGTCCTAGGTAGCCGAAACGGCACCCCAGGGCTGTGGGAGCGGGAGCGGGAGCAGCGATGGGAGCAGCTTGGGAGCGGGCAGGGAGCAGCAAGGGGACTGCGGAAACGGCTGAGTACAACATAGACCGTACCGGGTGTTTCTACACGGTCCCCTTGCCGCTCCCGTGCCACTCCCAAGCCGCTCCCAAGCCTAAACACATTTTTTTAATTTGTTTTTTATTTTTTTCATGTTTTAAAAGCCCAATAACATAAAAAAATTAAATATTCTTCTAATTTACACCACGTAATGATGATGATGTAGCTGATCTTGATCCTCTTGATGAAGAGGAATATGATGAATATTGACAATGGAAGATAGTATGAACTTTGAATATTGATCTATGATTGAATTTAATATATCATGAGATTCATGACATTCACATTGTGTTCGATTTAAGTATTTTAATTTAACTTTTAAGCTTTTAAGTTTTAAGTTTCTAAGTTTTATCGGGGTATTCTAGCTTGTTTGTTGTGGTTATTCACTTATTTAGCTTATAACTTGTCTTTCATATGCATAATATGTGGTTAATGAATTAAATTCCTATTTAGAAGGCTGAAATTTATATATTTTTTAATTTTTATATAGTTTTTGTACTTTGCCGTATCCGGGGTCAATTTTTTTTTTGTTTCCACGTATCGGATACTCCGTACCCGCTCCCGTATCCAAAACGTTTCAGCTACTTAGCTTTTGACTCATCTCCCATGATCACTTTAGCATCATGCATGCAATCATCAAAAGGCAAATAAACCTCTTCAATCAACAAAGAATCTTTACCTCGCTTATTTTCATCCTGGATTGCCTCTTCTTCCTTCACTTTCTCTTGAATCAAATCTGATTTTTTTGTGCAATCATCAAGTTGGATGCAAGCATCAGATATCAATAATTTATCACCAAACACCAAATGATTCATACCTTGGAGAGCTGATCCTTCTTGCTTCATAGAAGACCTTGCTAACATATATGCCTTCACCTTGCTTGAACATTGACCCAAAACACCTTTGGCTAAAGTATGAGCAATACATGACTCCTCTAGTCTCAAACCTTCCTCAAGCATGGAGAGCAATGGTTGTGGGGGATCCTCATATTCATTCAACATTAGGGACAAGATGGTTTGCATTGCAACCATTATTTTTTGTGAGTGATCATCATGTAGGAAAGCAAAGAATACTTCAAACATGTGTAAAATGAGATTATCACAATCAAGATCTAACATGGGTACACAAATTGTTACCTTTTTCATGTTATCCAAGATCTTAACCCTCTTATCAAAGTAAGGGTTTGTGGTGTACCAAAGATTTTGAAAGCTTCCTATCATGAGCTCAAAGACCTCTTCCATGGTGGTGTCATTGTAAGGCAAATTTGGGGCTGTTATCGTTGTCACCTCACTAATGCAAGTGATGACTATGAGCCTCACATCCACCTCATTCTCGCCTTAATAGTTCGGATCTAGCCAAATGAGTCACTAATGAATCCATTGCTGAAAACATGGAGCCATAATCTGATTGTTCTATCATAGCCAAACAACTTGTTGCTTCTTCTAGTGTGTTGAGCAACACCCTCTTCACATGTGAAGGAAACTCAAGCCATCTCCCAAGTCGCGTAGAGCTTGGCCCTCAAATCTCCATCACTTGCTAATTCTATGATTCAAAACTCTGCAAACAACATCCCACGGGAGTAGAAGAAAGTTGCTCACGATACCACCGTGATGTCCCCTGTAGGACAAGTTAGAAATTAGCCTAAATCTGATCACACATGACTAAAAACAATTAATATTCAAACCCCAGGCACCGCTGCAATTTTAAAAAAATCATATCTTTTGCTAGAGAAATCCAAATGAGCTGAAACTTTGGATCTTGGGCCACAAAAATATGAAAAATAATATTCCAAAATCAATTTTTGCACAACAAACACGAAACCCTAATTTTCCCTAAAAAGTAGGTCGCCCAACACATTTAGGGCATCAAATCAACTCCAAAAATTATGAAGTTAATTTCTCCTTATTCCTCCTAATTTCTACAACCAAATCCAATGTTAAACTGATCCCAAACTGCAGGTCTGAAATAAATATTAATTAATAACAAAAAAATAGTCTTGCAGACAGCTAAAATCTTTTAAAATTCATAACTCACTCAATACTCCATATTTTGTCATGAAACCAAATGCATCATAAATTAGATTTCAGAGCTTTCTAATGCACTATGAGTCAGATTTTTATGAGCATTAAAACCCCACCAAAAGAGACCCAGAAATCTCATACCAAGCCGTTAGGGTTAGAGAAAAATATATAAAATATTTCCAGCACTTTACTAGCTTCCAATCACACCAAAATAATTGCCCCTTGCTCTGAAATAAATGCTAACACACAACAAATTTCAGATCTAGCTCATATGTTATCAATACATGCTAAAATAGTCTCCAATCTAAGTCGATATAGCTAGAATAAATGTAGCAATATGAACAGTAGAAAAAGTACCTCAAACCCTTCCAAGAACACTTCAAAAATGAGCAATAACATGCAGATTTAACTCCAAATAAATGTGCCAATCTTATAAATTAAGTCGCCAATCTTAGGATGAATAAATCGTGTATATATTCACTCAACAATAGCACAAGAAGGCTTCACACTCCAATGGATCCTTGTCAGAATCATATTTACTTCAATTCCAAATCGAATGAGAAAGAGAGAGAGCACAATGAGAGCTAGGGCATACATCCCATTTCTCCAAGCATGGAGAGACATAAATGATCAAATCCAACATGCCAAATTACGACCATGCAACCTCCTTTCATAACATAAGGGATGCAACATTCGAATGGCCTACCTTTCCCTTTTGGAGGGAAAACAAATAAAATTTACATTAAAATATTAAAAGACCCACTTAAGTGCACTTTATTATTTTTAATTAAATAATAAAGAAGTAACTAGCCTATGTGCACTTTTTAAATTAACTAAAGACTCTTTCTTGTAGCGCTAGGCATGCCAAGGTGTGATTATTCAAATAAAAGAGATGAATCGATATATTAATAATGCCCGAAAAGGGGACATTATATAGAGTCATGAGTAGAGAAGTGGAGGAAGGTTAACGTCCTTAGTAGAGAACGCCGACAAGGAAGAGGATTTAACATAACCTATTTCTATTATGGAGAGATTGGACATCATGCATTTTTGTTCCCCTGCCGTAAAGTAGTGGCAATCGAAGAAATGATGCTAACAACCATGTTGCTCAACACGCAAATGCATGAAGTCATGTATCGGTAAGTAGTGTAGAAGATTCGAGAATGCGCTAAAGCGTTGAAGATGAAGAGGGTGTTATTGAAGCTTGTGAAGGAAGATAATGTACTTGCACAAAGGAAGAATCTATTCATAATCATTTGCATGTGCACGCACGTAAGTGTTGTAAAGTCACTTACCTCCGGACTTAATCTTAATCTTCTTCTAGTGGCACGAAGAGAATTGATAGTGGTAGCAGCGATAATCTTGTTTTTGATGAGATGGTTAAAAAGCTTGGTCTGAAGAGGATTAGAATCGAACCCATATAATGTTTCGTGTTTGTTGAAAGGGCATCAATTACTTATGAATGAGCAATGTAGATTGCATATCGTACTTGGCGCATATGAAGATAAAGTCGTGTGATGCGGTGCCCATGGACGTATCTTTTTTTGGGGAGACCTTGGTAGTATGATAGACAAGTGGTTCATGATAACCATGCAAATACCTACACATTTGTGAAAGACGGATGGAAGTGCACTTTGAAGCCCTTGAAGGATTCAAGTGTAGAGGTTTAGAGGATTCTGCAAGTATTTCTTTTTTTTTGGGAAAGGAGTTCGTGAATGTTGTGAGAAGGGAAAATAGATGTTTTACATTCATTTGAAGCTCCCACAACAAATAGGGAGGAGTACAATGACGCAAATAAAGGAGATATTTTAGAAAGTAAGAGACATGTTGGGTGAGTATGCAGATATCCCGATGAAGGATTTTCTAGATGGACTACCACCTACGTGTAGTATTAGTCATCAGATGGACTTGATTCTAGGGGCTAGTTTTCCCAAAAAGCCGCATATAGGTTGATGCCTATGCAGAATGAAGAAATGAGGAGTCGAAGTGCAGGCGTTGCTTAACAAAGGGTTGATTAAAGAGTCTCCGAGCCCATGCATAGTACTCTCTGATATTGGCACCAAAGAAAGGAGGAGAATGGAGGATGTGTCTTGATTCTAGAGCCATCAATAAAATCACTATCAAGTATAGATTTCCATTGTTGCGCATAAATGATTTGATGGAATTTCTAAGTGAAGAAAAGTACTTCATGAAGATTGATCTGAGAAGAGTGAATATCGTGAAATCACAATCGAGAGAGGGGATGAGTGGAATACCACATTCATAATGTAGAATAAATTGTATGAGAGGTTGATCATGACATTTGGGCTAACCAACACACCAAGCACATTCTTGTGATTGATGAATGAAGTGTTGAAGCCTTTTATGGGTAAGTTTGTCATTGTTTACCTAGATGACATTTTGATTTTCATCAAAACATAGGAAGAGCACTTATTCCATTTATAGAAAGTGTTAGAGTGTTTGCGAGAGGATAAATTGTTGAAAAATTTGAAGAAATGCTATTTCATGCGGAAAGAATTGGACTACTTGGGATTTGTGATATCTCATGAAAGCTTGAAGATGGATCCTAAGAATATGCGAGCTATAGTGGATTGGCTGTCACCTAGAAGCATCATGGAGGCTTGTAGCTTCCATTAACTTGCGAGCTTCTATAGGAAGTTCATAAGAGGGTATCCTGAGATTTTTATAGCAATCACTAAGGTGATGCAAAAGGATAGAAAAGAATTTATGTGGATCTGTGAATGTAGAGTATGCCTCTAGAAACTCGAAGGAGAAGGTCATAAATTAGCTAGTATTAGCCTTGCTTGATTTCATGAAGGTTTTTAAGTTGATTGTGATGCCGATGGGGTGCCAATGAGAGCGGTGATGAGTCGAGAAGGGAGACCGTTGCATACTTAAGTGAAAAAATGAATGATGCGAGGAGAAAGTATTCATTTTATGACTAGGAGTTTTATGCCATCGTGGAAGCTTTGAAGAAGTGGAGACACTCCTTGTTTCCCAAGGAGTTCATGTTGTATACTCACCACAAAGCACCGCAATCGATCAATAGTCAAGGGAAACTAAATTAGAGACATGAAATGGGTTGAGTTCTTGCAGAGCTACTCATTTTTCGTGAAACATAGAAGTGGGAAGTCCAATCGAGTTGTAGATGCGCCGAGCGAGAAGATGTGTCTTGTTGACCCGGATGCGAGTGGAAGTAGTAGGTTTGAGGCAATGAAGGAGCTCCACGTAGAGGATAGATATTTTGTAGAAGCATGGACAACATGTGCAAAGTTAAGACTTTCTATTCATAGGCATACAATTGTGTGTACTGTATGAGGATCAATGAGGGAGAATTTTATTTGGGAGTTTCATTCAGAGAGGAACGTCGGGAACTTTGGGATAGGTAAAACCTTGGCACAATTGGGTGAGAGGTATTTTTGGATGTAGATGGCTGATTGCACAAAAATATGTGTAAAGATGCAGAGTATGCTAGTTGGCAAAAAGGAAAACTAAGAATGCGGGGTTATATCGACCACTTCCAATATCCGAGACACTATGGGAAATTTTGAGTATGGATTTTGCTTTGGGATATCCTAGAATGCAAAAGGGTCGTGACTCTATCTTTATTGTTATGGATAGATTCTCGAAGATGACTCATTTTATTGCTTGTAAGAAGACTAGTGATGCTACACATAATGTGAATTTGTTTTTAGGGAGGTTTTGGGACTGCATGGTTTTCCGCACACCATTTTATTTGATAGAGATAATAACATTTTGGAGCACTTTTGGCACACATTGTGGAAGAAACTCATCACGAGGTTGTAGTTTAGTTCTCGTATATCTCTCATAGAAGGACGACCAATTAGAAGTTGGGAATAAGGGCATTGACAATTTGTTGCAACATTTGGTAGGGGAGAAGGAAGAAATGGGGATGCTGATGCTTGCAGATGGAAAAGTTCACATACAAAACTCTGTCATGCGAAGCACTAGGAAGTCACCTTTCCAAATAGTGTATGGGACAATCCTAGAGGAATTGCTGGCCTGGGGTAGATACCGCGAGAAGAAGGGAAGAGTGCAAAACTAGATAAGATAAGATAATATTATTAATGTCCAACACATGACCACAAAAGTATGTCAATGAGACTACAGAGTACAAAGCAAACCAACCCAGCAAGAGGACCCAAACGGGTCGCCCGAAATACAATGAGAGAAGGAGAGGAAGAGAAGGAAACAACAGAGGCCGAGAAACCTAGAAACAAAGAAGAAAAAGATGATGGTGGGGGGGGAGCGGAAGAAGGAGCAACACCCCCACAACATCACCTAACACTCAAGGCCGGATGGGAGTGACTCGCAGTGCGTCGATGACCCAGAAAGCCGAGACTTGTAGAATGCCAGGGAGTTGGTGTCAGGGAGGGAGGCGGTGCCTCTGAGTAAGCCTGATGGGTCGTTATCTATGCGGAGGGGCCCTAGGACGTGCTTGAGATAGGGAGCCTTAGGTGGAAGAAACGAGGGTCTCAAGACTGACGGATGCTGGGACGGGGGTCCGGACACGTGTACAAGTGCCACTTGACACCCTCACCGGGGAGAGCATCGGGAAGAAGGAAGTGATCAATCTAGTATTCATCATGTGGGGGAGGATGGAGGAGCCTGTCCCGAAGCCTGAGGGCCTCCTGAAGGTAGAGAGCAAGACATCTCTGATCATAGTATTTGAAGAAAGCTGTGAAGGAGGAAGCTCATGGAATAGGCAATGGAAACGCCCACAAATCTCATAGTAAATAAGACACCTGAAAATGAAGTGTTCTTCGGTTTCAACCTCTTGGAGAGAGCAAAGCAGGCAAGTCCACTCCGAGCGGTTTAAGTGATGATCAATCTCAACACGAAGTCGATGTGAGCCCACTCTAAATTGACCCAAAGAGATACAAAGGACCTATAACCAATGTCGGGAAATGTACATGGGTCTGAAAATGACCCCATCACGGATCTCAAGAAAGTGTGCCGCATAGAATGACATCTTTGGACGCCCCCCGGGGTTGGTCCAGGTGTGCTGGATGAACTGTTTGTAGATATCATCTCTGATTATCCTATGAAGGTCTGTTGGTTGGGTAGGAGGTGGGCAGGGGCATCCAGAGAATAACTGAAGGGTGGGAGATGGTCCATCTGGATGCCAATGGACTCAAAAAGGCGTGAAACGCAGGCATACCAACAACGAGATCGTCTACTGTGATATGAGGATGCAATAGCTTCAGAGGAGCAGTAGGCAAGATAAATGTACTGTCTCGCCAATAAGAGCTAAAAAACCCCCAAATACGGTGCAACAACACAAGGCTGAAGATGGTCTCCAAATGAAAAGGGTGAGCCCCAAACTCAGCAAGAATAATGTTGTGAGGAATAGATTCTTTGCACTTGATAATACGTTTGAGCATGAGGATCTGAACACACTCAATAGTGGCCCAATCTGAGTCCAAAAGAGAGGGACTGACCTTCGCACAATACATGAAGAAAGAGCACGTGCGATTGCGTAGATAGTTGGAGAAGAGAAATGCACAATACAAGGAATGCACATATTTGTAGAGGAGACACTTGGAATTTAAGGTGGGAGAATTGGTTCTTGTGCACTTTGAAGAAAGAGAGGTTCCCGCGAGGAACATATAATAAACTCAAGTGGAAGAAGATTGGACCATGTAGATTCTGTGGAAGTTTGTAGAGAACACATGAATTGGAGCTTCCAAAAGGGATAGACATCTCACCTATCTTCAACATAATGGATCTATACCGATATTATGAGTGGTAGATAAGATAAGATAATTATATTAAATGTCCAACGAATGACCACAAAGATAGGTCAATGGGACTGTACAATACCAAGCAAAGCAGAAACAACAGGGAAAACCCAAGAGGGTCTCCGAAAACAACAAAAGAAGAAGAAGAAGAAGAGAGCACAAGGGATGAGAGGAAGGTGGAGGGAAAGGCCTCGACACCAACCCTCGGGATGAGAGTAGTGGAGAAGAGAGTTGTGCGAAGTAGATTGGAGACACCAACTACCAAAGCTCGATTAACTGAAATGAAGCTCAAATGTGACCTATGTATGATTTCACCAAAGAGAAATTGAGGGTTTTCATCCCCAAAATTTGTAGGCTAAAGAGGGTTTTTGTCCTCAATAGCTGAAGGTTGAAGCAACAATCTCAACTTTCCAGATAGAAATGAAGATGTGGCAAAAGTTCCCCAAAATGACCCCCATCGAAATGGAAAAAGCTCCGCAAAATAACCCTCATCAACGTATTTTATGGATTTGCGCACAGCCTGATCCCGAGGAAGAGCTCTCAAAAGGGGTCGATCCAAGTCTATTTGGCTGTTATGTTTCACTTTATGGCTCATCAAGTCTATTTTGATGTTGACTTTGCCTCTTAAAAGGCCACTTTCTATTTTAATGATATAATCATAAGTTGCTTTTGTATAAAAATAATATAAAGTCACTTTGGCAACTTAAATTATATCACCAAATTACTTCCCTTGCAACACCCCTTAAGCCCACGGGAAGTCAAACTTGGGCTAAGGGTCTTCTGGCGAACTAGCTTTGAGAAGGGGACTTTACACGTATGCATCAATTTTTCTTTGAATTTTCAAGAAAATATGTAGCCTTCTCCCAAAGATAAGAAATATAGGAAATCCATGTTAGATTAGATGTATGGTCCCAAAGCTTGACCTATATTTCAAGATGAGATTTTGTTCCAATTCTTGAATATTTAGTTTTGCAGCTAGAGTGTGAAAGGTGTCTATATACTCTTGAATAGATTGATCATGGCCTTGGTGCGATTTTACAAATTTGATGTATTGGTCATCATAGTTTCCAACAAGGTAGTTTGTATTTTTGAGTGCTTCAACCTCCACCTAAAGCCTTTTGGGATTTGTTTTCCACTTGTCAACTTCATCTTTGGGCATCCTTTCTCTGCGCTTTCTTTTCTTGTGAAGTTTTCCTCATCTACCTTCTCCTCCTTCATGCCCTTTTTTCTCCACGGGATTTCTCTGCACGCTGAATTTTTATGCATCATTCTTTTTGTCCTTTCCTAGTCACCTTTTCACCACAACCTACTCTCCTCACGGATTTTCCTTTGTGCACTTGCTGGCTACTCGGTTCTTTGCATGCCCTTTCTCCTTTGTGCCATCAATTATACCATCTTTTCTTGCTTTCTTTCCTTCCGCATGTTCATCTCTTCATGCACTTGTGGGTTTGGACGCATCGCTTCGCTTTTTGCGTGTCCGTTTCTTTGCGTGCTTTGCCTTGTGCATTTCACTCATTTTCTTCATCTTCTTGACCAATGTCCTTTTGTGGGCTTCTTTGTCACTTCTCCTTTTCTTGGCCTCTGTTAGACTACACTTCATCTGCGTGTGCATCGTTAAGCCGCTATATGCTCGCCGCAAACTTCTCTCCTCCATCTTGTCATGGCTACGCGCCGCCATCTTCTTCTTCTCTCTCGGTGCCTTTCCTCTTGCATCGTTCTTTCTTCTTCATTGCACGTTTGGGCGTGCACCACACCTTCTTTCCCTCTTTAGTAGGAAACTTTTCGCATCCACATTCTTTCTCCGCTCATCCACGATGCTCCCTCCTTTCCTCCATTGCTTTGTGGCAACCTTTGTATCTCCCTGCGGTGTCTCCGCACTACTACCGTGCCCTTCCATGTCTGTGCGTTCATTCTTATGTGCATCTTTTACACCACGCCCTTCCATGTCTGTGTGTTCTTTCTTATGTGCACCATGCCCTTTGGTATCCTCTTCCTTGAACCGCTCCTCCTTGGTTACCTTCGGGACAACTTCTATTTCCTTGCATAATTCCTTTTTTTTTGCGATCTTCTCCCCTTGCGCATTCCTTTGCACACTCCTTGAGATCTTCACGGATGTCTTCTATCTCCAATGCGCTATTTTTAGGCCCACTCTCATAGCCTTCTTTGTGGGCACGCTTTACTTGATTTCCTTCAACGCAATCTCTTCCTCTCCTTCCTCCATTTCCTTTGCAAAGGCGCTCCCATTGTTATGTGAACCATGACTTGTGCACTCCTCAACTTCTCTTGGAGTTTCCTCTTTCACATGTTCTTTTGTGCTCTTTGGCCTTCCCACTTTGAGGCCTCCTTTCTGCGCACTTAACCGCGCACCCCATATGTCCTTCCTCCGAGACATTTCTTTTGTGCAATCATCCACACCCTCCATTCCTTATACCAAGACTCCTCGTTTTGCGCTCTCAATCCTTAGTTTGTGCAATCTCCCTATTCTCTCTTCTTGTCCCACTTCTATGTGCAGTTTCGCGCAATCCTTTCAGGCACTTATGGCCGTATTGACCATCTTCTTATCAATGACAACTTATTTCTTGGTGCAATACTCATGTGCACCTGCTGCATACCTCCAGTGACTGATTTCTTCACCTTTTGCTCAACTCATGAGCTCTCTCCATGTGCATTTCTTGGTGGTATTTCCACAAGTGTCTTCTCTTCGCTCTTACATTCTTCTCATGCAATCTCTCGGCTATGCCTCTACACACGCCCTATCTTCCTTTTGGCACTCTCTACCGGTGCTCTCGTTGCGCAATATTCTTTGTGTTGTTGACTCACGAGTCTTTCTTCTCCTTCCGGGCATTTTGCTCCAGCAGAACCCTTCTTCGTCGATGGCCTTCTCCAACATTATACTGATCTGGTCCTTACACCCTTGAGTTCCTCCAATATTTTCACGATCTGTTGCATTTGACGAGTCCCTTCTCCTGGCAGCATCTTTCCTTCATGTGCAAGATTATGGAGCTTACAAACTCTCTAATGGATCATTTATAGACCTCTAGTGCCTCTCCTAAGGACCTAACCTAGATTGGTTTCCTTGTGCATCACAAGTGCATTCAATGAATTTGGTTCTCGTCCTTTTCAGTCTTTCTCCATTGTTGCCAACCTTCTTCTAAATGGTGAACTTGGCCTCCTTTTATAGCTGCGACTTCCTAATTCTCTCTCCTAGCTAGTTTCTTCTAGAAACTTCTAGATTTCGCTCTCGATGTCGATGTTGGTTTAAGGAGGTCTCACGAGCTCTTGGGGGCGGTGGTATTCAGATGGATCATCTCCCACCCTTTCGGTACTCCTTGGACTCTCCAAGCCACCTTCTTCCTACGAAACAGGAGATGAACAGGATCATTAGAGAGGATATCTACAGAAAGTATATCCATACCACTTGGGTAAATCCTCGGGGGTTTACGTCCCAAGATGGCCTTTTACACTTAGCATTTTTAGAGCTGAGGGACGGTCTCATTACCCTTCCTTAGTACTTCCTTCCGCATTGGACACATGCCCTTCTCGTCCCCCTTGGTCAATTCAAAGTTGGATCTCATAGACTTCGTTGTGAGACAGATTGCCACCTCGACCGTTCAGACAGGACCTGCTAGTTGTGTAACCTCCAAGAGACCGAGATAGAAACACACTTTATCTTCCGGTGCCCCATCTACTATGAGATCAGA
Organism: Taxus wallichiana var. yunnanensis; assembly: GCA_018340775.1. Lineage (NCBI taxonomy): Eukaryota > Viridiplantae > Streptophyta > Pinopsida > Cupressales > Taxaceae > Taxus > Taxus wallichiana. The sequence continues at coordinate 87,778,873 of CM031233.1, read as the reverse complement.
GGGAGGTTTCACTGTTTATTTAGGAGGACGCAAAGTGTCTTTCTGAATTTTTTTGGTTCGAGGATCAAAGGTGTCTGGCTTTATATTTATAGGAAGCTTTGAAGCTTTAGGAGCATACTCTTCAGCCACATCCTAGACCGGACTCCCCCCAGTGGATCACTTCCTTCTTCACAGTGTTATCGGCGGAGAGAGGCGTCAAGCGCCCTGGTGAGACCACCCCTGCTTCCTCCTCTAGATTGGTTCGGTCCAGGGATACCCTCCATGGTTCTCCGAGTCATCACAAGCATGCACGTACTAGGCCTGGCCTTAGGAGACATACGAGATTCGGACACGGAGGAATATTATTGTCTCCAGATGAGAGTCGCATTAGGCGGGCTCTCACTTTGACTGGTCAACATTCTATTCTCAGCTTCTTCCAATCGACCTCGGATGTTAGGAGAGTTGGTTCTTCCATCCCCTAATGGGCTTTCCTCCTTTCTCTTTTGGGATCACCTTTCCCCCTCTCTTCCTCTATCTTGTTTTTCCACCCTATTTTGGGTGTTGTGGTTTATTTCTTCCGATTGGCCACTTCTTTGGGCCTTTGTATTTATTTTTGCTTGGGATCTCTTTGGTTTTCCCACCTTGTATTGGTGCTCGCTGTTTTTCGCACTCCCTTTGACTTGTTGTGGTCATTTGTTGGACATTAATATATTTATCTTATCTATCTCAAACTCAAAGTTGGTCTTCGAGTTCATAAATTCTTTGACCTACTTCTACGCCATTTTGATGTCCTCGCCGTGCCACGTCAACTTGGTCAGCTGGGTTCTACCTTGACCGCTAATTTGTTTTTATCCGCCTTGATCAAAGAGTTCGACCATTTTGTTGCTTTACGCCAACCACTTACTTTGTCGCGCGCACTTCTAGCTTCCTTTCTCCTTGCAAGCCGCTTCACAATACTTGCGCGCATTCAAAGCTTTGAGTTGTACCTTTATCTTTCTTTTGCGTGCTGCCCTTGGGCTTCTAGGACTTCTATTAAAACATTTGTGCTTTCTTCGCATTCGAAGCCTTTGTGTAATCTCTCTTCATGCCTTTACGCCTATCCTTTCCACAATCTCTACGTGCCTCTAGTCTTCTTGGCTGAACCAAATTGTTGTGCTCCCAAAATCCTATGCACATCGGTGCACATTATTTCTCCGTGCCTAATTTACTCCACCTAACCTTTCGCAATCCTAGTGTGTGTTAATCACACGTCTGCTCCTTGCGCATTTTCCTGTGCATTGTGCCTTTGCTGATTCCTATCGTGCACGGTGCTCGTGCACTTCCACGTGAACTTCCCCTTTTTTGCGGACGTTTTTGTTCCTTCTCATGTGCTCTCCAACTTTCATGCGCACCCATACTTAGCCAAAATTTTGTTGTCCCCGAGATTTCACCTTGAGATCTGGGACTACCCCTTTTAAATTTTTCGTTCTTTTTAAGTAACGGGTCGTGTTTTGTGTTTTGTTTTTCTTGCAATTGCTTGCATTTCTCTAAGGTATCCCCAGAGAGTCATAAGAGCCACATTCGCCAAATACCCACATGCTGAAGCTCACTCAATTCCTTCATCAAGCTTTGTTTGAAAGCGTTTTATTTATTTTAATATTAAATAAATAAAGTTATTTTAAAAATAGATTGAGCTAAAATTGGAGGATTTGGGTTATATAAAGCACTTCACCCCATCATTATTACCACAGAACATTCACTCGGGGGAAGAATTTTTGCAGATCAGCTAATTGGAGAAATTTTTCGAGCAATTGCCTACAGACTTCTTTTGGGTTTTGTTTTTATTTCTTTTGTCTGTGTTTTGGTTTTTCTCGTTTTTCATCTGGCAATCCCCGTAGCCTATTCATTCTTCCTGCCAGATCTTTTCACGAGCCTAGGGTTTTGAAAATCTATCCAATCTTTTTAATTCGCTTAACTAATTTGTCTATAAGTGATCGAGCTCGGGATTCCTTCGAGGAGATTGCAAGAGGTTGCTTGGTCCAAAAAGGTGCAATAATGAATTTTATGAAAATAAGGAAAATTCTGCAACCAATGCGTAGAGCTCGAGAAAATATGCACTTTTGGAAAAAACGACACCTAAAACAGAGCCACTGAGTGAATGTTATGGCACTCACAAGTTTTTGTTGCTACATTTTCCTGGACCCTTTCCAAAAATGGAATATTTTATTTTGTCTTTGTGTTTTCTTCACCGAAAATCCAAAAATGGAAAGAAATACAATCTAGAGCCAAAACGTGGTTTTTCAAATTGCCCTCATCATCAAACTTCCACGCAATTATCCAAAGATGAAGTTTTTATGCAAGTCGTGGTTTTTCATGCCTTTGTCTTCTTGTTTCAAGCAGCCTTCACTCTAGAAATCCATGCCATATTTTAAAGGGGCAATTCCACTTAACCAAATCATGGTTTCTAGAACGAGTCTTCTATTTTTCACGCACAAGTTGGAAGGAGAAAATCACTTAAGTGAATTGTGTGGATGTCCGGTGTCTTGTCTTCCTTTTGCAAAGCATCCTCTCCCTTCTAAATCCACATAATCCTCCTCCCTTGGAATCCACACAATTGTTTTAAATAAAAAGTAAATCACTTAAGTGAATTGTGTGGATGTCGGTGTCTTGTCTTCCTTTTGCAAAGCATCCTCTCCCTTCTAGATCCACATAATCCTCCTCCCTTGGAATCCACACAATTGTTTTAAATAAAAAGCAAATCACTTAAGTGAATTATGTGGTTCTTGGCAGCCCAGTCTTCTACCAAGTCGTGGATTTCCAACAAAGAGTCTCCTTGGATTTTAAACGCAATTTTTGAAAGGTTAGAAGCAACACATTTGGAAGCAAGTCGTGGTTCTTAGGGGGCTTGTCTGCTAAGTTAAAAGCTGCCCTCTCTTTGCAAAATCCATGCCAAAATTGGATCACCACTCAAGCTAACTTTTCCATATTCCATGCATCCCATGAAAATGCATGCAAAGTCTCCCAGTTATTCCCTCTAAAATCCCATGCATGTTATTTCCAATCTCCCAGTTGAGCTCACATCAAGCCTACTTCTATTTGCTTTCACCCGGAGTGATTTTCAGAATTCAGAATTGCTCATATGCAATTAAAAATAAAAAGGTGGTGAGTTTTGTCTGAATTGTTTACGGCAAACATTTCATTGGTGCACATACTTGAGAAGAACTGCAAAAGCTTCAAGGATAAGAGGAGAAGACAGGTCAAAGGCAACACATGTCACGATCGATTTGCTCCAGATCCAGTTTGGTGAGAATCAAAAGGAAGGATTCAACAACATATGGGAGAAGAAAGAGCATCTCAGATTCAAGGTAGAGATATCATTCAAGATCATTCATGAGGCAGAAGTGCAATACAAGGTTGGATCAACATGCAGAGTATGGAAGAAGAACAAAATGGAGAGTGTTGCAGCTGGAATAACTTCTTTTCTTTCTTCTTCTTTCTCTTATTTTCTCCGACAAAGCAATTGAGTAATCAATTAAATTGTAAAACTTAGGTAATTGGTTTGAAAGCCGTTACTTCGAGTTACTAGAAAAAGTCAATTACTTGGGAATAGGTGGCAGACATGCAGGGTATTGATTTAGTCTTCAGATGCATGTCATGCAAAGAGGAACTCCAGGAGATAGATTGCCAGTTGTTTCCTTTAGAGCTTCCACATGTGAGAGTTCATTGAAAGTTACCTATTTGTATTTGCCCTCTATGCACTATAAATAGAGGAAGAGCCTACAGTTAAAAGATCACAACTTGTTTTATCAGAACTTGCTTTAGCAAGAGCTTTCGTAATAAGAGCATTCATGAGTTTTAAGACTTTGTGCTGGAACCCTTGGTGTGATTGTTGCGAAGGCTTGGGATTAAATAAAAGGTGGATTTTCTAGAGAACTTTGTATCTATAGTGCTTTGCTGATCACTTCTATTTAAGGTTTTAGATAAACTTTGTGTTATCTCAGATCTAGGTTAGAAGCTATTCTTTTCCTTACTGCTGAATGTTGTGAGTTTTATCTATTTATTTAATTTGTGTGGATGAGACCAACTCTGATAATTATTGGTTGATTCAACACATCTTCCTTTCTTCTTTCCCTACTTTTGTTTTTCCCCTTCTACAAATAATCCTCAACACAGCTGCTTACTTGTTGCAAAATTGCCCAGCTTGTGGTTCACGAGCTGTGGGAATTAAAGTAAAACCCTTGGAAATAGTTATTAGGATTCACCCTTACCAAATTGATAAACATCTTACATGGGAGCCTCACCGTTAAATGAGGGAGATTTATCTCATGACTGCCTAGGTTTTAAGCTATGCATAAAATCTAGCCAACCAATTCATGTAGGACTACCTTGAACCTTCGATGCTCCTTCATCATATTGCCTCCTTAATATGTCACTTTCTACCAATGTTAGTAGTATACCCACCTTTAGGAGTATCCAATCCCAAACCCTCGTATTGTACCTCCTCAAAGTTTGATTTCAATTTCTTGGACTGTAAGGAATATCTACACATTCCCCTACCATTTGGAATATCCGCAACAAATCCAAGGATTGATTTGTCATCAATTCCCAAACCTCTAGGCTCCAAGTTCAGTTTAGCACTAGGAATGGATAGAAAATTCCCCTTTTCAAATTGGGACTGGGAGTAGTCTTTTTGCTACCTTTCTTGCTCTTATGAGCATTCTGAAACGAGGAGGCAACCTCAATTAGGATGGCTAAGACTCTGGAAAAATTTGTCCTTAGTTGATTAGATCATAAGTATAAGAGAAAAGTAAGTTTTCTAGTTTCTCTTGATATTTTTCAGAAGATTGTGCCTGAGTAATGCAAACGTTTATATCCTTCTCCTTTTCATTTGGGACAACTTGTTATGGAGACAGTTCCTCATTCACCTGGAGCAACATATGAAGTACTATTGTGCTTATGAAATGCTTCTACAAAAGTAATTGTGGGACCTTTTTCAGAAATGAAGTATCACCAAAGTGGGTGACTCCCGACTCAGTCAGTGTCCGTCTTTGCTGCTTTTGGAGCAACATTCTTTTGTAATGACCAGAATTGGTGGAAAAAGGGCAAGAGCAATCTGATTTCTGAAGAAAAGGTCTTACAGTGAAAATATGATTTTTTTGCGCCACGATTGGTGGACAAATGGGCAAGAGAAATCAGTAGCAACATAACCCCCAATCACAAGCTCCAAATTTTCAAGAAGACCTTCTTTAGTATCAATCTCAACAAGGACTTTGGCTAAAAATCAGATATAACCGGACAAGAAAGAAGTGTCCATGCTTAATGTCCTTCCAAGAGTGTTTCCTACCTCAAAAAATTCTCCGTCAAAAATCCAAAGAAAATCTCAGTAATTTAACCCAAATGAGGAAGCTAGGGAAGGATGGATTGAAGATAGGATGCCAGGGTTTTAGTGACAGTGAGGCTGTATCCCAGAACCAGTGGCTTGAAGAATGTTTTCTTGTAATGTCCCCTTTTCCGGGACATTATTAAACAAGTATTGAAGACCTTTGGTTCAGTTTTCCCCATGGACTAAAGGATCAATTTGGGGACTTTATTTTATTAATTAATTAAGATTACCCGAATAGTGATTTTTATCATTTATCCACATAAGGCAATTTTAATTATTTAATAGAATACTATTTAAAAGTGGTTTTAACCACTAAGGTACTTAAAATGTATTTTTAATTAATTATTTCCCCAAGTGATTTAATCACTCTCATAAGTGGGTGAATTAATTAATTATTTATTTCATGTATTTATTAAATTATTGCCTTAGAGTAATTTTAATTACTAATTGTATTTGGCAATTAATTTAATGTCGGCTATTGGAACAAGGCAAGATTAAAAGCAAGATAAGCCGGAAGGGGGAATTCAAATTGTATTTTCCCTCCCAAAGTGATTCGCCCCACTTGGGAGGGTATTTGAGCGCAAGCAAGGCTCATTTGAAAGCAGGCTGATTAATATATTTGATATTTCTTCATGCTTGAAGAAAGGGATGGATGCCCATTGATGTTGCTGCTGATTGGAGACTTTGTGTTGCTGAATTTGAAGGTTTTGTGTTGCTAGTTGAGTTGTTGTTTTGGAGCCATTGTAGTTGTTGTTCGTAGACTTCAATTGTTGAAGTATTTCACTTGTATCTTGTTGTTTTTCCCTCCTCTAGGGCAGCGACTGGAATTGGCTTTTTAGTGTGGTGTTTGATGGTGATTTTGCCATCCAAAAATTGTGATTCATAGCTCATTTGAAAGTTGTTGTTTAGTAGATGAAATTGATCTTTGATTTGCTAGAAAATTCTAAGTCTTGAGCAAGTTATTGAGTTTACAAGTTTTAGTTGTCTTTCACGAATTAAAAATCATATTTCCAATATTTTGTGTTTTCGCAAGTTCCATTGTGTTTGGTAATTCAAGGGTTGTTCACATTTCAAGTTTCATAATTTTTGGAGAAGTTCTAAGTGCGCAAATACAATCTTACCCTAGTCGCCTAGGGTTCAAGGAGATATTTTTCTTTGTTGTTTTTATTTTGTGATTTTTCCCGATTCGTTCCATTTACCTCGGCTCTTTCCTAACCCCATTTGGGTTGGAAATTGTAGACATTGGAACTTTTCAGGGTATTTAAAAATCAAGGGTTTTGATAAATACTTGTTGAATATTGATTTGTCCAAGTTGGGGACATTACAGTGGTATCAGAGCACCGATCTGGTGCACCTGTGAGGGTTTGTGGATGCAGATTTGAATGCAAGCTGAAAAAGAAATTCTATATTATCAAAGGAGAAAGAAAGCCATGGGTGATGAAGGGTTCACTTCGGATCAAGTGAAGTTTTTGCAAGAGTTGGTCAAAGAGAGCCATAAGGATCTGCAACACACCATAAGTACACAAGTGGCAGCCATGTTGAAAGATGCCCTAGATTCAAGCAAAAACCATCATACTAATGGAGAGGGGAGTTCGAATGGTGGTGAAAGGATTTCTACCCACCCCACCCCCAAATTCTTCAAAGGCACCTTCTTGCATAGAGAACCAGTTGAGGAAGAGGAGACATCAGTAGGTGAATTGTTTGATGCACAAAGACAAGAGTATTCCACCCTACATCCGGCTACACGAGCAATCTTGAATTTCAATGAATTTTGTGCTTTGAGGATTGGATCAAAACCAAGGAGACCAAGTATGCAGCCCCATAGAGATTTACAACAGAAGTTGGGTAAGGTTTCCTTCCGGTTTTGATGGCACTGATAGAATTCCGGTGAGATCTTGGTTGCAGAAAATGGAGACTTATTTTTCACTCAACCCTATGTTTGAGGATGAAGCTCTCAAATTCATCACTCTTCACTTGGAGGGTATGGCTCATGAGTGGTGGTTTCATGGCATGATCACCCAAGGCCATGGATCTATTACCACCTTGGAAGAATTCAGCAAGAGGGTAATGGAGAGATTTGATCGGAAGGATCCAAAGATCCACTTCGTGAGTTGGCTCAGCTCAAGCAACAACATGATGTGGAAAGGTATGTTGCTGATTTTAAAAAAATCAGTCATGGTATTGGATGTTAGTGAAAAGAGATTGGTTGTCCTTTTCACCGAGGGTTTGATTGAGCCCTTGAGAGGTTTGGTAAGAGCTTTCAACCCTACTTCATTACAAGATGCAATCACTAAAGCCTTGGATTTAGAATGTTCAACATATAGATTGGTGTCGCCAATATTTCACCCTAAAATCTAGGACTACCCCTTTTAAAAAAATCGTTCTTTTCAAAGTAATAGGTCGTTTTGTGTTTATTTTGCTGCAGTTGTTTGCATTGCTCTAGGGTATCCCCAAAGAGTCATAAAAGCCAAATTCGACAAATACCCACATGCCAAAGCTCACTCAATTCCTTTGCCAGACTTTGTCTGCAAGGTTTTATTTATTAAATAAATAAAGTTATTTTAAAAATAGATTGAGCTAAAATTGGAGGATTTAGGTTATATAAAGCACTTCACCCCATCATTATTACCATAGAACATTCACTCGGGGGAAAATTTTTTGCAGATTAGCTAATTGGAGAAATTTTTTGAGCAATTGCCTGCAACTTCTTTTTTGTTTTATTTCTTTTTGTCTGTGTTTTGGTTTGTTTTCTCCGGCAATTCGTAGCCTATTCATTCTTCCTACTAGACCTTTTCTGGGCCTAGGGTTTTGAAAAGCTATCCAATATTTTTAATTACTAATGCCTAAAGGTGATCAGAGCTCAGGATTCCTTCAGGAGATTGCAAGAGGTTGCTTGGTCCAAAAAGATGCAATAATGGATTTTATGAAAATAAGAAAAATACTGCCACCAATGTGTAGAGCTTGAGAAAAGATGCACTTTTAGAGAAAACGACATCGAAACGGAGACACGTGAGTGAAAGTTATGACACTTGCAAGTTTTTGTTGCTACATCTTCCCGGACCCTTTCCAAAAATGGAAAATTTTATTCTATGTTTGTGTTTTCTTCACTGAAAATCCAAAAATGGAAATAAAATGTTGCTGATGAGTTTTCACACAACTTTAAAAGTAGAAGTCATGCAAGTTGCACTTTTTGGGAAGAGCAATTTCTTAATGCAAGTCGCACTTTTTGGGAAGAAGCTTTCTTCCATGCAAGTCGCATTTTTTGGAAGGAGGGCTTTTAAGTGCCAATGGGAATTTTGGTGGTGGAAGGAAGGTGGGAATTTGGAGCCTTCCTAGAAGGTTGTTTTTTCCCATCATTAAAGTTAAATCACTTAAGTGCCAATGGGAATTTTGGTGGTGGAAGGAAGGTGGGAATTTGGAGCCTTCCTGGAAGGTTGTTTTTTCCCATCATTAAAGTTAAATCACTTAAGTGCCAATGGGAATTTTGGTGGTGGAAGGAAGGTGGGAATTTGGAGCCTTCCTAGAAGGTTGTTTTTTCCCATCATTAAAGTTAAATCACTTAAGTGAAAGATGAGAATTTTGGAGCTGCTTGGAAGGGTAAAAATTCCCACTTCCTTGCCTTCTTATTTTTAACATGACTTCTAGCCAAAAAGTGTGACCCATTCTGGCATAGCTAAATGCCTAAAAGCTGACTTTTTTTAATTGTCGGGAAGCATCCAGTTTTGGCGCCTAGGGTTGGAAAGGCTTCCTTTTTATTATTCTGGCTATCTGCATGTTGATGTGAGTGCACAGGTGAATAAAATAATATTTTTAACTTGCTTGGCATGCAAGCAAAGTCTAAAAATAGAGGGCAGCAGCTTTATAATCAGATCTCGGTGAAGAAATTAGATATTCATGCTATGGACTGCATACTTGTCTGAATTATTTGTAGGAATACTTCATTGGTGCTCATATTGGTGAAAAGAAGACGAAGTCAATGTCTGATACATTGAATATATCTTCAGAATCAGAGGAAGAAATAGATCCAACTCTCATAATTGCAAAGGCTTCCGGAAAAATTCATCCTCTTGTTTCTAACGCAGCCCAAGTGGAAGTCATTGCATGGAAAATTCCTTCCAAGAGCTTGTGCATGTGCTCCCAATCTTCCAGTTGAAGCCTTCATTGAATTTACTTGTATTTGCCTTCACCTGGAGTGCTTTCCAGAATTTAAAATTGCTCATATGCAATTAAAAATAAAAGATGAGTTTTGTCTGAATTGTTTACGGCAAACATTTTACTGGTGCACGTATTGGAGAAGAACTACAAAAGCTTCAAGGATAAGAGGAAAGACAGGTCAAAGGCAACACCTGCAAGCAAAATCACGTTCATTGCTTCCAGATCCAGTTTGGTGAGAATCAAAGGAAATGATTCAACAACATATGGGAGAAAAAGGCATCTCAGATTCAAGGCAGAGATATCATTCAAATCATTCATTGCTAAAGTGAATGAAGCAGAAGTGCAATATAAGTTGGATCAACATGTAGAGTATGGAAGAAGAACAAGACTGAGAGTGTTGCAGACTTTCTTCTAATTTCTTCTCCTCTTTCTCTTATTTTCTCCGACAAAACAATTGAGCAATCAATTAAAATTGTAAAACTTAGGTAATTGGCTATAAAAGCCGTTACTTCAAGTTACTGGAAGAAGTCAATTACTTGGAAATAGGTGGCAGACATGCAAAATAAAAGGTTCTATTTTCAGTTATAAATCATGCATGTCATGCAAAGAGGAATTCCAGGAGGAAGATTGCCAGTTGCTTCCCTTTTTCATAGCTTCCACATATGGCAATTCATTAAAAAAACTTCCTATTTGTAATTTCCCTCTATACACTATAAATAGAGGAAGATCCTACGAGTTAAAGGATCACAATTTGTTAATCAGCATTCTTGAGTTCTAGACTTTGTGCTACAGCCCTTGATGTCATTTTTGTGAAAGATGAGGAATTGAATAAAGGCAGATTTTCAGAGAACTTTGTGTCCACGGTGCATTTGCTTCTTACTTCTGTGTGGATCTTTAGATAAACTTTGTGTTATCTAAGATTTAGATTAGAAGTTTTCTTTTCCTTTACTTCTGAATATTGTGAGATCTACTTGTTTATTTAATCTATATGTATGAGACCAACTCTGTAAACTATTGGTCGAATTACATATCTTCCTTTCTTCTTTCCCAAATTTCATTATTTCCCCCTTCTACAAATACTTCATAAACAACTGCTTACTTGCTGCAGAATTGCTTAGCTATGGTTCATGAGCTTTGTAATTAAAGTAAAACCCCACAAATAGTTATTAGGATTTATACTTACCATTGATAAACATTTTACACGGGAGCGTCACCGTTAAATGAGGGAGATTTATCTCATGATTGTCTAGGTTTTTAGCTATGCAGAAAATCTAGCCAACATAGAGGCAATGTATGGCAGAAAGGACAGCAAGGGACAACCACTCATTCGCTGTCAAAAGTTGGAAATATGGGACAGCCAAGGTCTGATTTTCGTGGACAGCCAAAAGCCCAAGGTGGACAGCCTAGGGCAGCACCCAATGAGCCCCCAAAGAAGCCATTCCAGCCCTACGTACCACCTCACAAAGCGCTGCCTAACAGCAGCAACAATAAATACACAAGAGATGAGTTGAGGAGGAAGGGTTTGTGCTTTGATTGCAGAGATCCGTGGACTAGAGGCCATCATTGCAAGGGCAAGGGAAAATCCACTACATTGAGGTAATTGATGAAGATTCAGACTTTGATTTTGATGATACTAATGCTGTACCAAATGAGGATGTTGTTAGTGAGCATAATCATGAGGAGGAAGCCAAAGAGGTGGGCAGCACACTTGCTTCTCTTTCGGGAGCACCCAAGTACCATCCTTTCCGGGTGAAAGGAACATTGAACAAACACAAGGTAATCATTTTGATTGATAGTGGGGCAACTCACAATTTCATTGGCAAAAATTTGGTGGCTAAGTTTGATTTGGTTGTAGAAGAGTTCAAGGGATTTAAGGTTACCATAGCTGATGGGTTTTCTTTGCCATGCACCAAAAGAATATCCAAGCTTACCATTTCTTTAGGTGAGTATGAAGTGTGTGATGATTTTTATGTAATTGACATTGGGGATATGGATCTTGTGTTGGGGGTCCAATGGCTGCATTCATTGGGGGAATTCACCCTCAATTATCAAAGCTTGATGCTTAAATTCAAGGTGGGTGACAAGGAAGTAACACTTCAAGGTATGCTCAATGGGTCACCCCAAGCTAATTCTATGTTCAACAAATCTTTACAAGAGGATGCAGAAATCTGTTCTATGTCATTTATAACAGCAGATTGGAAGGAGTTAATTATCTCGGAATATGCAAAAATAAGTTCACTAACAATTTGCTTGAGGGGGTAATTGTTGATGAAAGGTACAAAATGTTGGATGGGCTTATACTCTACAAAGAAAGGGTCTATTTGGTTCCAGAATCTAGGGTGAAGAACCTGATTTTAAAGGCTTCCCATGACACTCCATTAGCTGGTCATCAAGGGTATTTTAAGACCTACAAACTTGTGAGGGAAAGATTCTTTTGGAAGGGCTTGAAGAAGGAGGTCCTCAAATACATTCGAGAATGCTTAGTATGTCAAAGGAATAAGAGTGAACATGCATTTCCAGCTGGACTCTTGTAGCCCCTCCCTATTCCATCTCAAAAATGGGAGAGCATCTCCATGGACTTCATCACCGGTTTGCCTATGGTACAAGGTAAAAATTGTTTGTATGTTGTAGTGGATAGACTCACAAAATATGCACATTTTTATCCACTTCCAGCCAAGTACAATGCTCCTATGGTTGCTGATGTGTTTTTTAAGGAAGTATTTAAATTGCATGGGCTACCCAAAAACATTGTGAGTGACAGGGACAACAGGTTCATGAGTAATTTTTGGCAAGAACTCTTCTGTCTAATAGGACGGAACTCGCACCAAGCACTAGTTATCACCCACAAACTGATGGGCAAACTGAAATTGTGAATAAATGGGTGGAAGGATACTTAAGGATCTATGTTTCAGGGCAGCAATCAGCATGGATTAAGTGGCTGCATATGGCTGAGTATTGCTACAACACAACTCATCACATGTCTATAGGTATGACTCCTTTCAAGGCACTCTATGGTTATGAAGCAAATTCTTTCATGGACTTGATTATGACGGATAGTAGAGTACCAAGTGCTAAGGAATTGGTGCAGCAAAGCTATGATATCATGAAAGCATTGAAGGAGAATCTACAACAAGCACAAAATAGACAAAAATTGTATGCAGATCAGCATAGAGTTGAGAGGTCTTTTGAGATAGGAGATTGGGTTTTCTTAAGGTTGCAGCCCTATAGGCAGTCTTCCCTCAAACAAAGAGGTGTTGAGAAGTTGAAGCCACGTTTCTATGGACCCTACAAGGTGAAGAGCAAAGTGGGGGAAGTGGCATACGAATTGGAACTTCCGAAAAATGGTAAGATTCACAATGTATTCCATGTTTCTTGCATTAAAAAGGTTCTTGGGCAACATACCACTCCTTTAGAGCTGCCCCCTCTAGATGAAGAAGGTAGATTGATATTGATTCCGAAAACCATCATTGAGATGCGTGAAAGGAAATTAAGAAACCACAACATCAAAGAGTATTTGGTGAAATGGAAAGATTTGCCACTTGAGGATTCTACATGGGAAGGTGAGTTAATTTTGGAGCATCCAAGCTTACAATTGCTTGAGGGAAAACAATTTTGGGAGGGAGGATTGTAATGTCCCCTTTTCGGGACATTATTAAATAGGTACTGAAGACCTTTAGTTCACTTTTCCCCATGGACTAAAGGATCAATTTGGGGACTTTATTTTATTAATTAATTAAGATTGCCCGAATAGTGATTTTTATCATTTATCCACATAAGGCAATTTTAATTATTTAATAGAATACTATTTAAAAAGTGGTTCTTACCACTAAAGCATTATAAAAGTGGTTTTAACCACTAAGGTACTTAAAATGTATTTTTAATTAATTATTTCCCCAAGTGATTTAATCACTCTCATAAGTGGGTGAATTAATTAATTAATTATTTATTTCATGTATTTATTTGGGTGAGTAATTTTAATTACTAATTGTATTTGGCAATTAATTTAATGTCGGCTATTGGAACAAGACAAAAGATTAAAAGCAAGATAAGCCGAGAAGGGGGAAATTCAAATTGTATTTTCCCTCCCAAAGTGATTCACCCCACTTGGGAGGGTATTTGAGCACAAGCAAGGCTCATTTGAAAGGATGCTGATTAATATATTTGATATTTCTTCATGCTTGAAGAAAGGGATGGATGCCCATTGATGTTGCTGCTGATTGGAGACTTTGTGTTGCTGAATTTGAAGGTTTTGTGTTGCTAGTTGAGTTGCTGTTTTGGAGCCATTGTAGTTGTTGTTCGTAGACTTCAATTGTTGAAGTATTTCACTTGTATCTCACTGTTTTTCCCTCCTCTAGGGTAGCGACTGGAATTTTGTAATGTCCCCTTTTCTGGGGCATTACTAATATATTTGTTCATCTCTTTCATTTGCATTGTAACCCCTTGGCATGCCTAGCGCTACAAGTGGGAGTCTTATTTAGTCTTAAAATGTGCACATAGGTTAGTTACTCATTATTTAATTTGAAAATAATAAAGTGCACATAAAGTTAGTCTTTTAATATTTTAATTAAGTTTTATTAGTTTTCCCTCCAAAAGGGAAAAGGTTGGCCATTTGAATGTTGCACCCCTTATGTTATAAAAGGAGGTTGCATGGCCATCATTTGGGGATGTTGATTTGATCATTTATGTCTCTCCATGCTTGGAGAAATGGGATGTATGCCCTTGCTCTTTATTGTCTCTCTCTCTCTCTCTCTCTCATTCGATTTGGAATTGAAGTAGATCTAATTTTGAAGACTCATTGAAGGATTTTGTGCTTGATGCTGGTTTATGTTCCCTTCTAACCCTAAGCGCATGGTTTTGGAATTATTTTGGTGAAGTTTATGCATGGTTTGAGCATCTATAGAGTGGCGAATTGATTTGTGGTTGGTGGAATTATTTATGCCCTAAGCGCATTTTTTGGGAGGGTTTTCTATTGCTGATTTGATATATTATTCACTGCTGTTCCAAATTTGTGCCCTAGCGACTAGGGTTTTGGCCTATATCTCCACATTCCATGCTCAGAAAAATCTGCAAAAATATTCATTGGAATCCTCATATTTTTGTGAACATTTTGATATATCATTTGCATGATTTGGTTGGATATTTTGCAAGATATTGAATTTACAAATTTCGACTGCATTTAGGGCAGCGACTGGGTTGAAGTGTGATTCCCGCCTATGTGGTGCATAAAAATCATATTTTCAGTTCAGATCTGGTTTCTCATATTTTTGTGAGTGCATGCATGTAATTTAGTGAATTTTTGGATGAGTATAGAAGTTGGAATTATTTATTTAGTGAACAGCAGTATTTTATGCCCTGGGCGACCAGCCTTTTGCACAAATCTGATACTTTTCTTATAGCTGGGTGGAAGTGGATTACATGATCATATTTCCCATATTTTATTGCACCGGAATCCAAAGTTTGAAGGCTTTTGCTTGGTTGGTTAAGCGGGAAATAATTTTAGAAGTTGCAGCAGTCTGGGGTTTGATTATTAATTGTTTTCCAGCTGTGTAAAATCTGATTTGAATGTGTTTAAATTCCAATTGTTTTCTTCCAATCTATCCCACCACCTTGGCTAGTTCCAACCCCATTTGGGTTCGAAATAGCTGACATTGAGATATTTTAAGTTGATACAAAAGGGGTTATCCATCCTTTGCTTGATTGCGACAAGTATTTCTTCATTTCCTAACTTGTCCAAAAGGGGGATATTACAAATTGGCTTTTTAGTGCGGTGTTTGATGGTGATTTTGCCATCCAAAAATTGTGATTCATAGCTCATTTGAAAGCTGCTGTTTGGTAGATGAAATTGATCTTTGATTCGCTGGAAAATTCCAAGTCTTGAGCAAGTTATTGAATTTACAAGTTTTAGCTGTCCTTCGCGAATTAAAAATCATATTTCCAGTATTTTGTGATTCCGCAAGTTCCATTGTGTTTGGTAATTCAAGGGCTGTTCACATTTCAAGTTTCATAATTTTTGGAGAAGTTCTAAGGGCTCAAATACAATTTTACCCTAGTCGCCTAGGGTTTGAAGGAGAGATTTTACTGTTGTTTTTTATTTTGTGATTTTTCCCGATTCGTTCCATTTACCTCGGCTCTTTCCTAACCCCATTTGGGTTGGAAATTGCAGACATTGGAACTTTTCAGGGTATTTAAAAATCAAGGGTTTTGATAAATACTTGTTGAATATTGATTTGTCCAAGTTGGGGACATTACATCTCTGCATCCTGTTCTTTGTCGAAGCAGAAGCTGATCCAGCCTCTAGTCAATATATGGAAAGTAAGACTGCACCCTGTCACTGGACACCTATGTCTTTGTATCCAATTATTTAGGGTATATGAAGCAATATGCTATCCCAAAAACTTCACAATTATTGTCTTCCCTAGCAATTGTGTAATCTGGTCCACATGGATGTCCTCACCAACAACCAATTTTACCTTTGATTCCTTCCTCTTAATCACCTTGTGGTGTTTTCTAGCAATTGTTTCACCACCAGTGAGCGAAGGAGCAGATGACTCTTTGTACTCACCTACTAATTCACCTGCATCCAATTGACACCCAATGAATCTAGAAGCACCTAATCCATAATCTCTCGTAGTGGATTCATGCAGCAGTTTGGCATCAGAATCCATAACCTTCAACAGAGAAGTAGGCGTATTCTTATCTTTAAATGTAGTTTAACAAGGGGGCTCTGCAGATTGTTGTGGATCAAATGCTTCTAAAGTGGCAGATTTTGGGCATTCTATTATCACCTCACATAGCATCGGATCGAAGCAGCTATCTGAAAAGCTGCATTTAGTTCCAAAGTTTACCAAATTCATTGCAACACTGCTATCCATGACCTCCACAGGCCCTTTCATAGTTATCAGCTTTGAATATCCACTGCCAAGAGCAAGTAGTGAGTCGCTTAATGAATCATCCTGAAGAGTCTCTATCTGATGTGGAGCCTCATAGGCAAAAATCTGTGTCTGCAGAAGGGTCCTCTGAATAACCTACCACCTGAATCTCCTCATACGACATGGCAAAGGAGAGAAACCAGTCTACCAACTAACCAACCAAACTCCCCACATCTCTTGTAGGTATATGGGCTGCCTGGGAGGATTGTAACAAAGTCAAGCACTCACAAAAAGTAAGGCAGGTACTCGTGAGTGAGTGATCAAATCTACTCCCAGAATACAAATGCTTTTATGAGAGAGTAGCGAAAACAGTTCTTCGTTTCCACCCAAGAAGAAAAATTAGTATAAAATGTTCAGATTTATGTTCAACCTCTGTAGGATTCAGTACCCTGCAAATATTGCATTCCATGAGAGTCCCAATCCAATAAGTGAACCACACCACCGTATCCAGATTCTGATATTGTGAACCCCTCGGGACAAATTGACAAATCAATTAGTGTGCAAGGAACAATAGTGAGATGTGTGCCCTCAATTTGTATTAATAATGTGCTCTCCTCTGATAAGTGTTGTTGATATCATGCTAATCCACTTATTGTTATGCTTATTCCCCTTAAATGTTAACACTGCTGAAACCATAATATTGTTCTGACAAGAGCTTCAGATCTTCTAACAAAGCAAGGACTGGAAAAACAAGTGAAATTTTGTGCACAAGAAAACAGAGCAGACTTCTTTCACTTACTGTGCTGTGGGTTAGGGTTTGTGGAGAAACATATTTTGACATTTAGTCAAACAAATGCCGATTGAGGAATCATTTATATTGACTCTTTCTAGTGACAGGTAGTTTGTTTCTAACTTCAGGCCCTTTTGCTTTTCTCTTTGATAATACTGGAAAAAGCCATCTTCCACAGACTCCAAATATAATAAAGTTGAAACTCAAATGCCAGAAAATGCTTTTGAGCTTATGAGCATTTCATCAAACAGTTTTTATGAAATCTCATAACACGGAAATCTGGCAGATAATGGGATGCAAGAAAAGTTCCTCAAACACTCTATGACCATGCAACATCATTGGATGACATTTATTCTTGGCTTGGTTTTGAGTTGAGTTCCTATCCTGAAATATTGGGTGGTTCAAAATGTGCCAAACTTTTAATAAACAAAGAGTACATGCCCAAAACAGTTTTGAGTCTCTTGGATAAGAAAGCAACTAGGTTTTTGGTTGGAGAGACACTGGTACTCACAATCAATCTCAACGAGAACCGTGTCTTTTGAATTTTTGGAAAACCATGAGTCCCAGGGTGACCTCCTTTGGGATGAAGTGCTTTTTCAAGGCATCTTCAAAAGTAGAGTCACTGCTTGCTTTCTTCACTTTCCAAAAAGTTGGGGATTTTCTCCGCTTTCTAGTAGTATCCACTATAGAAAAATGGTCTTCCATCTTTGAATAATGGTCTGATGTATTTGTGACCACTTTCGCATTTCCTCTATCTTCCCTTAGTCACTAGAATGAACTAGCTTGAAGTGCTTCCCGCTCCAAAGGATTTCTGCTTGTTGCAAGTCAATTTGAAGTTGACATTTATCTTTGACACTTTGGGTTGGAACTTATTGTTTGGCCCTTAACTAGATTTTAATGTTCAGGGTTAGCATTTTACTGCTTTTCTTTGATCAACTCAATCCTATTTCATAAGCGTTAGTAGAAAGAACATGCAATCATGTATAATTTCAGATTTGATCTGGGAAATCGTTGTTTAAAACTTTCATTATTATTTTTGAAAAATATGTATGATTCAATTTCTCCACAGCATATTCAATTTCGTTATTTCTTTCTCTGAACTATATGTATAATTTTTATTTGGCACAGCATGTTGGGCTTCGTTTTCCTACATATGTTCATGTATGCAGCAGATTTATACTTTTGGCAACGCTTCCGAATCAACTATCCCTTCATTTTTGGATTTAAGTCAGGGACTGAACTAGGATTCAGAGAAGTGTTTCTAATCACCATGGGAATTTCTGTAATGTCAATTGCTGGTGTCATTTCAAATTTACACATGGATACACAGTCTCTGTCAACACTTGGAGAATGTGTTCCGCTGATTTTGGTTGTGGTAAGATAAATATCAAAGGGTTCTTGATTTTATTGTTTTCGTTTAGCATGAGGATTCTTAACATTTGATTCTCGAGGAAAATAGGCATTTTCTGGCACCCAAATAAAACAAACAAAGGTAAAATATATAACAAATGGTGTAAATAGGAAAAAATTAGCAAGATTAAGTGAGATATAGGATCAGAAAATTGGTTTGGATCTTGAGAAAAATGATTTCGCATTCAAAATTTGACTGGTCTTCTTATTTGGGGGCAATTTTGGGCTTATTTACAGATTCTACTGCTAGCACTATTTTGCCCTTTCAAAGTTCTTTATCATTCAAGTCGGCTTTTCTTGCTTCGAAGTGCATTTCACTGTATATGTGTCCCCTTTTACAAGGTACAAGTTAATTATTATAGCCTCTAACTGAATTTCATTCATAATCGGAGCTCTATCCTAGGAAAACTGATAGATAATCCTTTTTCTATATGGCAGGTTTCACTTCCGGATTTTTTTCTGGCAGATCAATTGACCAGTCAGGTTTGTTTGTCTCCTTCCATTAAAATAGAAGTTTTATGTCACAAGCTCTGCTACATGTCTAAAAATATGGTGTTGGTCCTGTTGTTATCTATATAAATTCAATATACTAGTCCAATTATGTTAAAGTGTGGTGTCCCCAAGATTTCACCCTGAAATTTGGGACTACCCCTTTAAAAAAATTCGTTCTTTTCAAAGTAACGGGTCGTTTTGTGTTTTTATTGCCTGCAGTTGTCTCCATTGCCTTAAGGTGTTCCCGGAGAATCATATAAGCCAATTTCGACAAATACCCATGTGCTAAAATTCATTTTATCTCTTTGTCAGGTTTTGTCTGAGAGAATTTTATTTTATTTATTTAATAAATAAATCGTGCCGCAATTGAACCCTGCTGAAGATTTGCACGCCAGTATTTCCGCCTCTCAGTAGAGTATTCACTAGGGATGAGTTTTTACTAACCAGTTATTCGGCAGAGCAATTGTCTACAACTTCTGGCAATGTTTTTCGTTTTTATTTATTTCTTGTGTTTGTTTTCGGTTTTTTCTCCACAGTTTGTCTGTTAATTCCCCTTGATCCGTTCATTTGTTCTATATAGCCTGTTTAATTGCCTGGAAGTATTGGAAGTCATCCATGGCCTCAGACAAAGAAAGAAATTAATCATGGAGTGCTAATTTCTAACAAATAAGGAAGAATGCAAGTCGCACTTTTGGTGAAATAAGCTTATTCCATGCTAGTCACACTTTTTGGAAGGATGGTTTTAAGTGCCAATGGGAATTTTGGCGTTGGAAAGAAGATGGGAATTTAGAGCCTTCCTGGAGGGTTGTTTTTTCCCATCATTAAAGTTAAATCACTTAAGTTCCAATGGGAATTTTGGAGCTAGCAAGAAGGGGGAATTTGGAGCCTTCCTAGAAGGTTGTTTTTTTCCCATGATGAAGGATAAATCACTTAAAATACAAATGGGATAAATGATGAAGGATAAAATACAGCTGAAAACCTAGGCAGTCATGAGATAAATCTCCCTCATTTACCGGTGAGGCTCGTGTAAGATTTTGTCAATTATATTTCCTAGTATCTATCTATTGGTGTTACTTTAATTGCGTAGCTCATGGACCATAACTGGGCAATTTTGTAGCAAGCAGCTGTAAGCAATATGTGCAGAAAAGGGAAATAATTAAATATGAGAAGGAAAGGAGATGTGCAACCTAACCAATAGTTGACAGAGTTGATCACATGCACATAGACAAAACAAATAGATCTTAAAATGCAGAATTTGAAGCAAAGGAAAGTTTCAGATCTAGATCTAAGACAACACAAAGTTTATGCAGAGATCTAAAAAGAAATAAGAAACGAATGCACCGTTGACACAAAGTTCTCCGGAAATATGCCTCTTCTCTATTCCTCTGCTTGCAGAAAGCTATCAAGGGTTTCAGCTCAAAGTCTGGAACACAAGAATGTTGATTACAAATTCTGATCCTTTAACCCGTAGGTTCTTCCTCTACTTATAGTGTGTAGAGGGGAAATTACAAATGGGAAACTACAACTGAACTAGAACATGAAGTAGTAAAGGGAACATCTGGCAATCATCTTCCTAGAATTCCTCTCTTAGTAACATGCATCAAGAGCTTAAGCCAAAATTGTGCACATTTGTCACTTATCTTAAAGAATCTTTCCAAATAACTTAAAGTAATGGTTTTTAAACCAATAACTTTAATCTTACATTTTCATCCGGGAACATAAGAAGAAAGAAGAGAAGAAAGAAGATCTGCCAGTTGTAACACCTACACTTTCTTTTTGTTCTGATATTGAATATACTTGTCAAACATGTAATTCAACATTTTCCCATCCATTTTAACAATAGCCTCTCTCTCGGTTTTGAGTTGCGTGTAACCCTCTACACAAAGCAATAGTATTAGCCTTTACCTTCTCTAAACCAGGCCCATATCCCTCAACATCTGCTGAAGCTTTATGAGTCTGCCAATTGAATCTATCGTGAAAGGTATGGCGGCTTCATCAATTTCTTTCCACACAACCAGAATAAATTCCTCATGGGAAGCAGGTAATTCATTTGGAATGCTCTCGGCACTTCTCCCATCTTATTTTCCAGCAACTGCATCCTTTTCAACATAAGCTTGAGGATCTCTACGCGGAAGGAAACTGAAATTTCTAACTGCTTCCCCCTTTCCATCAATCCACCAGGTACAATCTGCTCTGCGATTAGCACATCCTCTGGTAACGAGTGTATCTTAGCTAAAGTATCCAGATGACTTTCAACAACTATGTTCTCATCTTCTATCTGTGTCATCAGTTCCTTTAGCTGAGATATTGCCCTGTGCATATTCTCCAATTCAGTTGGTATTCTTTCGAACTGCTCTGAAGCTTGGTGAATGATTTGCTCTTTCCATTGAGCAATAGCTTTGACCTAGTCCCCTACATCTTCCACCTCTTTAATCAGATGATTACTCACTGCTCATGTGCTAGAATGGGCTGAGAGGAAGGTTTGGCAACCTTAGCAATGATCTCACATAGCTGGGAAACTCCTGCTTTTGAAGCTTGGCTTTCTCAGCCTTCTCTTTGTCAAGCTTAAGGAATAAAGCGTTCATTAGTGTTTGTGTATCTTGCTTTAATCCTTTTGTGGTAGTTTGACCTATTGGCACTTTGGTCACTACTATATCAGCTGCCGTGAGCTCTCCCTTGTGTTTTCCTTGTTGGGCTGAACGGTAACTCGGCGAACTTTGTCCTGATTCTTCAATAATCAACCTAGAAGTTATTTTGGCAACTTTAGGTCTTCTATCTCTTCCGCCCAAACTCAGGAGCAGCTGCAAGTCATGTTCCTCCAGGTTGATCTCCTCTCTGGCTTCTGGGATTGTCTGCAAAGCCAACCATGATGAAAAGTTGCTTCTCGGGAATGAGAAGTCACTGAGTGCACCACCATCTCATGCTTTGATTCTTCTCTATCCGAATTTGCCACCGTGTTGTGATTGCCACCCTCTGAATTGTCCAAAGACAATGCTTTTTCAAACTCCACCATCATGCTTTCAACTTCTCCGCAGGGAGAGGTGAAGATCTGAGTGGTTGAGGAGAAAATACAAATGACATTTGGATTCAACGGAGGAACGACAAGATCTCTCTAGGGGTTCGGGGCTGCTGAAGTGCTATGAGTTGATGTTGGAGAAGCTGGAACTAGCACGATAGCTGTAGATTTGGCCTTCTCTGTGCGTGAGACTTCTTGTGAACTTTAAGTTTTTGGCCTTTTGCTACTTTCACCTTCGTGCTTTCTTTTGTTGGAGTCTCCTATGGTAAAATTACCTGTGATCTGATTCATCAAAGCTTCATCCAGGCAATACCCCTTTGTCAACAACCAATTTGAGGTGTTAACTAGAACCATGGAAGATCTTTCCTCAATCGTCTGGTAGCCACCAATGTTTTCCTGAAGAGTAGCTCTATCCCCTCCCATCTAATGATATGAGTCAAGTATCACATGCCCATCATCTGCGAGATCTGCAGGTATCCGTGCTAAACCATAATTAGACACTTGTTGCACCGATAACTTGTTTAAATCTTTCTTCTAACTTCATACTCGTTTCTGCACCTCATCCAGAAGTCTTCCAACAAAGGTACATGTGAGTATTCCTGGGAGATTGTCTTCCTCGCTACCCCATATGGATCAAAGTTCAGCCGCGTTGGGAAGAACTCATGCTCATATTCAGAAAACATTTCGGCTTTGATTCCTCTAGCTTTGTGGATGCTCTAACAAGCTGTAATAACCCACTGTGACTGGAAAGAAACCCGTAGACTTGTGCCACTTTGATTGTAAGTCATGCATCTCCACGAGTTGTCTGCACAACTCCATGATGACCCACTTGTCGCTTGGATACCTTGGCAACTTAACTGGTTCTCCTGAAAAGCCGGTTACCCTAAGATACGTGAAGTCTGCAAACTGGATGAAAATACAACCATGTTGGGATACTGACTTCCCAAGCTTCTTTGCTTACCCTATTGGTCTTCAGATCACTATTTAATTTGCAGATGAATCCATAGAAGAACCCATCGTTGACCACCTTGTAATCTTTGTGGCATTCAGGAACTATCAACTGTGGGAAGCACTCAAAAATAGGATCTTTCGCCAGTATGCCCCGTCTATCTAGCTTGGAAAATATACCCTGCGAGGCTGCTGCATATACTAGGTATGAAGTCATTTTGAAGTTGTACGTCCGCCTCATGTTCGGAGTTGCTCACCGATGTTGTCACTGATGATCTCCGCCCAATTGATTATCGAATCAGCTCTGTTGATCTCAATGGTCCTCACGAAAGCATACATCCATGAGCGAAAGTTGTGAGTATTGGCTTCTCCACTTAACCTGCAAAGCAATTTAGTAATATCATCCACCTCCTGCACCAAATTGGATCGCGGAAGAGTCCTCGGGAACTTTGATGGAGACCCGAGATTCTTCATATATCTGCTATTCATTATGCCCACGCAATCTGCTTTGTGTTTCTCCCATCTATTGCCAGCATCCAGCATGCTAATTGCAATCACCACCGGTCGTGTCGGAATCTTCAGACAATAATTAATAAACTATGCATCCAGCCTGATTATTGTCTTTCCCGCAACATCCCGAATTGTTCTAGAAAGAGGATGATATGACCTTGCACACTCCATAACAAATTCAGGCAACTGAGTTGTGACTGGAAACGCTAATGCTTGAATAATTCCACTGCTTTTTATTGCCCGCATGAGAGATGTCTTTCGGTCCTGGATCTGTCAATTAATTCGGAGACGGGTTCAAGGCCTATGTCCGTGTCGTTGATATCAAGCAAATCTAGAAGCTATGCATGATTATGTTGATTCTTCTTTTTCATCACGCTTCATCATGGCTGGAGCAATCTTTGTCTGAACAATCTTTGTTTGAGTTCTTTTTCTTTTAATCCTGCCGGAATTCTTTGCAACTGGATCAATTTGTGCAGATCTAGCAATTTCTTCAAATTCGGAAGATATATTCAATGTACCTGACATTGATTTGAACTCCCTTTCACTTGTATGAACACCTGTAATGAATACCTACAATTAATTCAGACAAAGATGGAGTCAAGGCATGAATACTTGATTTTTGTCACCAAAATCTGCATATAAAGCCTGCTGCCCTAAAATTTGAGGCTTTGCTTGCATGCAAAGCAAGCATAAATATTTTTAAATTCACTGGGCACTTATACCAACATGCAAATAATTATCATAGCAAAAATCAAGCTATTCCAACCCTAGGCGCCAAACCTTGAAGCTTCCTGGCAATGAAAAACACCTTTTGATGCACAAAACCTCCTTTCCTTGGCGCCAAAACTGTCTGGGCTGCAATCCTTAGCAAAAAGAATTAATTGCTTCTTCATTATAACAGCCCAAGGTTATATAACCCTCAACATACTATTTTTAATAATTGCCCTTCCTATTCCTGGCAATTTAATTAATAAATAATCATGTCTATTCACCCAAATTGGGTGCCCAATTATGCATGTTGTTGGTTGCTTTTAAATAAATTTATTTTATTTATTTTTAGCATGCATCCTTCAGTTCTCTTTGGCTTGTCTTCTTGCATTGACTTTTCTTCCATACATGGCGCCAAAATTAGGTGAAAAAACCATAAATAAATATCATTAAATACATTGTTTAATGCTAAGGTGGGTCGCACTTTTTGGCAAGGGTAATTTCTAAAAATAAGAAGTCAACTTTGATGGGAATTTCTACCCTGCACTGCAGCTCCAAAAATTCCCTCTTTAACTTAAGTTATTTGACTTTCATAATGAGAATTTTTACCTGTAAGGCAGGTAAGAAATTCCCGCCTGCCTGCCACTGCTAAAATTTCCATTGGCAAATTAAAACATCTCCCAAAAAGTGCGACTTGCATTAAAAATAGTTTCCTTTGATAAAGTGTGACTTGCATGGGTGAATAAACCTCTTTGGTGGGAAAGCGTTAGCTGCTTTTAGGCATGCAAAAAATTCCCATGATGCTTTAAGTGATTTTTCTTTATTTTATAATGGGAATTTTACCCTGCAAGGAAGGTAAGAAATTCCCAACCGCCCTGCCACCTCAAATATTTTCATCACGGCTTAAGTGACTTTGACTTCATGGGAAAAAGTACCCTACAAGGCAGATAAGAAATTCCAACCTGCTTGCCACTACTAAAAATCTCATTGCAGTTTAGACCCATTCATTCCAAAAAGTGTGACTTGCCTAGGAGAGGCTTTTTGTGCATGACTTAATCTTTTTTGGTCAGAAGTTTGCCTTCTGAGGCTGATTCCTTTTGGTGTTGAGGTCGTAAATGATCTCCAGATGCTCCAGGCAATTAAACAGACTAAATAGAACAAGGAATGAATCAAGGGGAATTAAACAGACAAACTGCGGAGAAAATCGAAGTAAAACGCAAAAAAAAAAAAAAGCGAAAAATGTTGCTAGAAGTTGCAGACAATGCTCTGAATTCATTCCTGGTGAAAATCCTATTGAGATGTGTGAATACTGGCATGCAAAACTTCAACAAGGTTCAACCGGAGCACAATTTACTTCAAACGGGGCTTTATTTATTTAATAAAAAATTTCCGTGAGACAAAATTTGGCGGAGGGAGAAAATGAGTTTCAGCATCTGGGTATTTGTTGAAATTGGCTCATATGATTCATTGGGAATATCTTAACGTAATACATACATCTTCTGGCAATAAAAACACAAAAAGACCCATTATTTTAAAAAGAACAATTTTTTTCAAATTGGTAGTCCCAAATTTTAGGGTGAAATCTAGGGACACCGAGAATTTTGGGGCTGCCAGGAATGGTAAGAATTCCCATCAAAGAAGTTTTATTCACCCATGCAAGTTGCACTTTTTTAAAAGAGCTTTATTTTATGCAAGTCACACTTTTTGGTAAAGTAATTTCTAAGTACTAATGGGAATTTCCCGGCTGCCAGGAAGGTGGGAATTTAGAGGCTTCTGGAAGGTTGTTTTTCCCATGATGAAAGATAAAATCACTTACGTAATAAATGAGAATTTTCGAGCTTCCTGAAAGGGTAAAAATTCCCACTTCCTTGCCTTAGTATTTTTAACATGACTTCTAGCCAAAAAGTGCGACCCACCTACGCACAACTACATGCTTTTAATAATATTTATTTTATTTATTTCTAGCTAAAGTTGGCGCCATAAATAGGAGGAAATTCAAAGCATGAAGGAAGGCTAAAAATAAGACAAAGAGGCTTGATAAAAATAAAGGAATTAATTGTAAGGAAAAGCAAGCTAAAGCATGCAAACTTGGGCGCCCAAATTGAGAGAAAAAGCATGTCTTATTATTAAGAATTGTTAAAAATAAGAAGAGGCAATTATTAAATTTAGCATGCAGTTGCTTATATAAGCATGGGATGCCATAAGAAAAAGACAATTAATTCTTTTACGTGGAGCACGCTGCCCTGGAGAAGTTTGGCACCAAAGGAAGAGGTGATTTGCATTAAAAAATATTTTTTATTTCCAGAAGCATCTAGTTTTGGCACCTAGGGTTGGAGAAGCTTTCTTTTTATTATTCATAGCATCTGCATGTTGGTATAAGTGCACAGGTGAATTAAATAATATTTTAGCTTGCTTGGCATGCAAGCAGAATCTTATAATTTAGGGCAGTAGGCTTTATAAGCAGATTTTGGTGATAGAAATTAGGCATTCATGCCATGGACTCCATTTTTGTCTGAGTTATTTGTAGGTATTCATCACAGGTGCTCATATTGGTGAAAAGAAGGCAAAATCAATGTCAGATACATTGAATATATCTTCTGAATCAGGAGGAATTGCAGGTTTGCACAAATCAATCCAATTACAAAGTCTTTTGGTAGAAATAAAAGGAAAAGAGCTTAGACAAATATTGGTCCAGCTTCTAAGCATCGACTCATAGCACTTCTAAGCTGATATAGTAGTGACCAAAGTGCCAATAGGTCAAACTACCACAAAAAGATTAAAGCAAGATACACAGACACTAATGAACGCTTTATTCCTCAAGCTTGACAAAGAGAAGGCTGAGAAAGCCAAGCTTCAAAAGCAGGTTTCCTAGCTATGTGAGATCATTGCTAAGGTTGTCAAACCTTCCTCTTATCCCATTCTAGCACATGAGCAGGTGAGTAATCATTTGATTAAAGAGGTGGAAGATGCAGGGGACCAGGTCAAAGCTATTACTCAATGGAAAGAGAAAATCATTCACCAAGCTTCAGAGCAGTTCGAAAGAATACCAGCTAAATTGGAGAATATGCACAGGGTAGTATCTCAGCTAAAGGAACTAATGACACAGATAGAAGATGAGAACATAGTTGTTGAAAGTCATCTGGATACTTTAGCTAAGATACATTCGTTACTGAGGATGTGCTTATTGCAGAGAAAATTGTACTAGGTGGATTGATGGAAAGGGGGAAGCAATTAGAAATTTTAGTTTCCTTCCGCGTAGAGATCCTCAAGCTTATCTTTGAAAAGGATGCGATTTAGAAACTACGATGGGAGAAGTGCCGGAGAGCATTCTAGACGAATTACCTGCTTCCCATGAGGAATTCATTCTGGTTGTGCAAAAAGAAATTGATGAAGCCGTCATACCTTTCACGATAGATTCAATTGGCAGACTCATAAAGCTTCAGGCAAATGTTGAGGGGTATGGGCCTGGTTTAGAGAAGGTAAAGGCTAACACCATTTGCTTTGTCTAGAGGGTTGCTATAGTTCAAAACCGAGAGAGAGGCTATTGTTAAAACAAATGGGAAAATGTTGAATTACATGTTTGACAAGTATATTCAATATCAGAACAAAAAGAAAGTGTAGGTGTTATAGCTGGCAGATCTTCTTTCTTCTCTTATTTCTTATGTTCCGGATGAAAATGTAAGATTAAAGTTATTGGTTTAAAAACCATTACTTTAAGTTATTTGGAAAGATTTTTTAAGATAAGTGACAGATGTGCACAATTTTGGCTTAAACTCTTGATGCGTATTACTTAAGTGAGGAATTCTAGGAAGATGATTGCCAGATGTTACCTTTACCACTTCTTCATGTTCTAGTTCAGTTGTAGTTTCGCATTTGTAATTTCCCTCTACACACTATAAGTAGAGGAAGAACCTACGGGTTAAAGGATCGGAATTTGTAATCAGCATTCTTGTGTTCCAGACTTTGAGCTGAAACCCTTGATAGCTTTTTGAAAGTGGAGGAATAGAGAAGAGGTAGATTTCAAAGAACTTTGTGTCAACGGTGCATTTGTTTCTTATTTCTTTTTAGATCTCTACATAAACTTTGTGTTGTCTTAGATCTAGATCTGAAACTTTCCTTTGCTTCAAATTATGCATTTTAAGATCTATTTGTTTCGTCTATGTGCATGTGATCAACTCTGTCAACTATTGGTTAGGTTGCACATCTCCTTTCCTTTCTTCTCGTATTTAATTATTTCCCTTTCTTGCACATATTGCTTACAGATTGCTTACTTGTTGCAAAATTGCCTAGTTATGGTTCATGAGCTACGCAATTAAAGTAAAACCAATAGATAGATATTAGGAAATATAATTGACAAAATCTTACACTGAGCCTCACCGGTAAATGAGGGAGATTTATCTCATGACTGCCTAGGTTTTCAGCTATGCAGAAAATCTAGCCAACACTTTCCAAATGCTCTTAAGCACAAAGGTGCTAACAATTTTGATAGGCACTGGGGTAATGAGTAGATTGACAAACCCCAATCCTTTCCATGCAGGGCAGCCATAAGGGGAACCTTCAGCAATACCGTGTCGTATAAGAACTTTCCAAGCTTCTTGGCCAGTAATGTTTCGATAATCCATTTAGCGCAAAGAGCTTGTCCTTGGCGTTGAATGTGAATAAGGCCAGAGACCCCTAGAATTTCGAGGCAAGCAAAAAATGTCCCAGGCTACCTGATGAAAACCTTTTCCTATAGAAGCATTAGCCCACAAGAAAGCTTTGAGCAGTTTTTCCAGCTTCTAGATGGAAGCTTTGGAAGGAACCCAACATGACGAGTAGTAAACATGTGTGGCTGCAAGAACTTTGGAATAGATTTGGAACTTGCCAGCCAAAGATAAAGGCTTAGTGATCCAATATTCCAACTTTTTGCCACTGTTGAATGACATATTGCCATAGCTCGGTCGGGGAGGCTTGAAAAGCAAAAGGAATACCTAAGAATTTAAAAATCTCACCATGTGTTAGGATTTTCCATTCAAAAGTGGCAAGCCAATCAGGCACGGGAAGGAAAGATTGCCGATAACACTGGGTTTTTCGCCATTGAATGGATGAGCCAGAAGCTAAGCAGAAAAATATCCAAACATTGCATAGCATTACAAATGTTGGTTTCGTCTTCAATGAGCGTAAGAAAGGAATCATCCATGCAAAATGCCCATTAAGAAGTTGAGAAGTGGGCTCAGTAGGAAGTGAGATTCCTCGAACAAGACCTTGTGCTTTGGCATGAGCTAACAAATAGCCAAAACCTTCGGCCGTGAGCACATACAGTGCAGGGGCAAGAGGGCAACCTTTCCAAATAGAACGAAAAAGCCCAAAAGGTTCTGAGTTGAGGCCATTGATAGAGATCTGAGCAGAAGCATCCGCAAAAAGCATATTGACAGATTGAATAAAAATGGGACCAAAGCCAAGGGCTTGGAGCATGGCGAGTATGAATGGCCATTCAATCCGATCATAAGCCTTCTCAAAATCAATTTTGATAAACATGGCGACCTGATTAGACCTGCGAGCCCATTCCATGCCTTCCCACACCGCAATGATGTTATCTAGGATGTATCGACTCGTATAAATCCTATTTGTTCTAGTTGAATAACAACTAACAGAAGATTGCGTAACCGCAAAGCTAACGCTTTGGCAATGATTTTATAGGAGACGTTCAACAACGTAATCAGACGCCAACAGGTAATTTTCTTTGGGTCTCCTTGTTTAGGGATGAATTTGATGTTTCCCTTATTAATGTGTGGCCCTAAGGATTGTTTCTGAAAACCTTCAAGATAAACACAAACAGTCTTGACCGACCGAGTCCCAAAGGGCTTTATAGAATTCGCAAGGGAACCCATCGCAGCCCGACGCTTTATCATTAGCCATTTGCATGGTGGCTTCATGGAGGTCTTCAATGGTGAGCATTCTCTCACAGATCACCTTTTGAGCCTCTGATAATTTGCGCGGCACAACACCCAAACATTGATCAAGAGCAGCTTGGCGAGCTGCAGAGGGTTGTTGAGCTTGAAACACGAGCTTGTAGTGGCGCACAAAGGCTTGCAACATAAGTTGTGGGTCAGTAATGCGAGCTCGCCATCCATGATAGCCCGGATCTGTTGGGAAGGTTTTCTGGCTCTGAGAGAATTCTTTGAAACCCGATCTCAATTTTGAGCTAGTGCATCCGAGCCCGGATCTATGCACCCCTAGCATTGTAATTATCTACAATTTGGATTTGTTGCCAAAGCGTTGCAACTTGAAGTTGCAGAGTTTCAGAGAAGGGATCATTAAGAAGTGCCACCGCCACCGGCTAAGAATTGAGGTGTTACCTTTGGAGTATGAGCGGCGCAAATTATTGCCAATTTGTGTCATTGTAGATTCTAAGAAATCTTGTTGTCCGAGTCAACGCGTCCTCCCACCACTGAATCCAGTTGGCTTGCATAGGTGGATGATATCATGCTAGCAATGATTAGGTTGTGGAATTAAATTCCAAACACGCTTGATATGATTGATGGTGGGGCCATGTTGCATCAAGGCAAGTATTAAGAAAGAATTGGCCTTTATGACAAAAGGGGCGCCATCATGCCAATTGATATGAAATCATATTGGAGAATGATCTAAAAGGACAAAGTTAGGCATGACCTCCACTGGCATAAAATAAATGCTATCAAACTCAAAATAATCTTGAGCTGACAGCATGGCCTTGTCAGCCGTTTGAGTACGCGATTTGTCCCTCCACGTAGATTGGTCCATGTATACCAAGCTTCAGAGGTGGGAAAGCGAGATGCGTTAGGATCAAAAAAATCCAAATTTATTATGCATGAAGTACCATGCTTCCCTTTCGCTAGGTGTCCACCTCATAGGCAAGTGGCCACATTTATCATTAGGTGACTCAACCATATTAAAATCTCCACTTATTACCTAATAAGCATCGGGAATGGAGTTGGTGATCCACCACCACAGATCGGCCCTTTCGGCCGCATCGTTTTGAGGCGTAAATATTAATGAGGCCAAAAGGGCGCCGTCCACATTAAAGAGGACCCATATGGCACGGTTGGTGGGGTCGATGCCATGGTCAATTAGTAAAGGCTGCCATTTGGGAGCAAAAGCAAAATTAAACCCCACTTACCTCGCTTCATGATTGCTATGAAAGTCAAGTTATCGGGCGGATAAACTTGCAAACCATCTCTGAAAAACCTGTAATTTTTACTTCCTGCAAAAACAAAACATCCAAATTTGCACATTATTGCCGAGTTTCATGCACAACATATTTACGACAGGAGTCTGTAAGACCCGAACATTCCAAGATAGACAATTCATGGGAAACGATGGTCAAGAGCCATATCCCCGTCCTCCAAGCCATCAAGGGCATCATATTGATTTTGCAAGAAACGAGCAATGTTGTGCTGTAAAAAATCCTACAAATCAACTTTTTTTCGATTGGCGTACTCAATGTTGTACTCCACTTCGGTGGAATCAATGCTGTGAGCTGGCTATGGTCCCGAGAGATGTGAGAAGGGCTTCGGGGCCTTTTGGAAGGCCCTTGTGAGTTGCTTGGCAGGAGTAACGACACCGAGTGCGGGATGGGAACATTATAAACAGAGTTTGACTGGTCCATGAGAACCGACGCCACGAGGGGTGTGCTAGAGTACTTTGGCAACAGGGTAGCTAAGTTGGCAGCGGTAGTTGGTTCTTTAGCAGCAGCCGTTGGCTCTTTAGCATGCATGTTATGCGGTTGTCCCAATGACTAGATCCCGGTGACCATTAGAGCAAACGTCTTGTATTGTTGGGCTTTTCTCTTGTGCGCCGGCCTCCAACAACTTGCCAACCTTCCCCTCCGGGGGTTTGAGAGGAAGAGATTGAAATCCCAGTTCCTACACTTACGTGAGAGTTTTATCGACTAGGCCTCGTTTGGTCTCGCCCTACCCTTCAACCTCATGCCAATAAGGGGTATGGCTCTTTGGCAATTTTGGAGAGACATTGTTTCTGCCACCACTTCCAAGACATATTGTCAAAGATATATCTCTCGGATTCTCTTGTGAGACCCATAGTTCTCTATGGCTCTAAAGCATGGGGGCCATCCCTGTTTGACTCTGATTGAGCCACTATTGAGTGTGTTCAGATTCTCATGCTCAGATGTATCATCAAAGTGCAGAAAAGCAGTTCCACACAATATCCTCTTGGTTAAGTTTGGGGCTCACCTGTTTAGACTGGAGACCATCTTTAGCCTTGTTTCGCTTTTGCATCGCGTTTGGGGATTTTTAGCTTCCTCCGCAGGGCGGGGATAGGTATCTCTACCTTTTCCACTTTGTTCCTCGAAGCTATTTCTCTTTCGACCACATTGGTCACTCTTGCTCTTGAGTACGTTGGAGTCTCTCATCTTCTTGGTTTGTTCGGGATTCAGATGGACCACCTCCCACCATACAGATATTCTATAGATGTTCCTGCCCATCTCCTACCGAGTAAGAAGGATCTTCACAGAATTATCAGAGACGACATCTACAGGCAGTTCATCCAACACACTTGGATCATCCCTCCTGGGGTTACGCCCAACATGGCTTTCTATGGTGTACATTTCCTTGAGGTCAATGATGGACTTATTAGGCAGCGACGTTATATCCCGATCTTGGTTCAGATCACTCTGCATACCCTAGGCCAGTTTAGAGTGGGTTCTCATAGACTTCGGGTTGAGGACCACCGACTTAGACCGCTCGGAGAGGATTTGCTAGCTTTGTTCTCTCCAGGAGGTCGAGACAGAGGAACACTTCATTTTCAAGATGCCCCATCTACTATGAGATCAAAGGAGATTCCATTGCCTCTTCCGAGAGCGTCTGCCATCTTTACTGACTTTCTTTAGGTATCATGATCAACGGTGTCTTGCCCTCTATCTACAGGAGGCTCTCAGACTTCAGAATGAGTCCCTTCAGCCCCCTCCCAGGCAGGTTGCTACTCGACAGATCACATCTTTCTTTACGGTGCTCTCACCTGAGAGGGGCACCAAGAGGCATCTCGACATCAAGTATGAAATCTTATACCAGATCCGTCAGGAGCCGGATCTACCTCCCGATTCGGGGGCTTTCATGTTCACACTCGGTTAGTGCCCCCCTATGTACCACGATCATCCAGAGAGTCTGAGGACTCGTTCAGCCCGTCCTTCTCCCACACACCGACATTCCAAACTCTCCATAGTTTCAGCTCTAGGTTACAAGCATATCGCCAGCTACTTCCACTCGGCCTCGGTTGCTAAGTGACAACATCGGAGTTGGGGCTTTTCTTCAGCTCCGCCCTTCTGCACTCTTGTTGTCGTTGCAGCCCTTTCTTCTCATTCTTCTCTCCTTTCTCTTCTTTCTCTTTTCTTGTTGTTCGGGGGACCCTTTCGGGTCTTCCTGCTGGCTCTTTTGGCATTGTATTGTACAGTCCCATTGACCTACCTTTTGTGGTCATTTGTTGGACATTAATATTATTATCTTATCTTATCTTATCTACTTTGCCATTTGCAAAACTTAACGCTTGCTGGGGCTTGCAATCTGCTCATTCCACCTAGCTTCACAGACTTTCCCATGCTTGGAATTCTTTTCGGAGCCCAAAGTTAATCATTTTCTGTGGTGTCTTATTTATCAGGGCCTTCCCGTCGGTGAAAGATTAAGTCACATTGGCATCCCCAATCCTAAATGCCCTTTTTGTTCCAAACCTGAATCTTTTAAGCATTTATTTTGGTCTTGCCCCCATGCCCAGGCCATCTGGTCTTGGATTCATTCATTATTTCAACCCTTCCACCTTGAATTCTTCCATTGGTGTCGGCTTTGTTTGGGGATTTCAGCCCTTGGCCTCATTATATTGATACTCTGTGGAAACTTTTTAGAGCTTGCATTTTATTTCATATTTGGAAAGCGCGAAATTCTATGTTATTCCGAATGATCATTCTATTGCTTTGTTTTCCACTAATGACAAAGTGGTTATCTTGTCTATTGTGTGCATACAAATTCAAGCTCAAGCGGAGAAGGTTGCCTTGAATTTGCTCATTTGCAGGAGTTTCGCACATTGGGGAAGTGCGCCTTGCACGATGAGTCGGGTTCATCCGGACCCTATGCCTCCACCACTTCGGCCATCTCCGCCTCGCAGACGCCTCCACGAGGACCACGCCAGGAGTTGCTCTAGTAGTCACCGCTCCGCCTCTCCTCGGGGTCACCCTTGGCTCCATCCTCTTTTGAGTCCGGGGCAGCCCGCCTCCGAGGGGGAAGGGTGCTACTAGCTCTCCACGATGGGCCTCTCCTCCGCCCTGGCATTCAAACTCGGCTAGGTCTCGCCCGTGGTTGGGGGATAATTGTTCCTTTCGCAAATATAGATGCCCAACTAGGATGGTTGGTAGGTGGACCCTCCTTCGGTTCATCCGTATCGTGGAGTGTACATCCCTCCCGGGATGTCCCTCCCGGGATGATCCTCCCCATCCTCCCGCAGCGGCGGCTTGTGCCTAGTGCTCTCTTTTCTTTTGTAATTCTCATGCTTTTTGGTTGCCCTTTGGGCGTTTTTTGCTGCCTACATGGCGTTTTTGTGGGACCGTGAGTTTTCCGATCGCCCTACTAATGTAACTCTCTTATATTATTAATATAATGGGTAGTTCTAATAGTAATAAGATGAAATATCATGATTGCATACAATGATGAATTAGAAAGGAGGAGAGAAGAGGAGAAAGAATGAAGAGAGGAGAAGAAGGGAGTTGACTATTCTAATGAAGATGAAACCCTATATGATGGAGAACTTGCTGATTCATGATCCCTGAGGGAGAGTTTCCAGAATGAACTCTTGTCCTTTGAATTCTTTATTGAACTGAGCTACCATAGGTGCCACCTTGTCTTCTTCAGGAATGCAAACGCATCTCAACACCTTGATCCATGTCTTTGAAACATCACTGATATCCTTGCACTGATTAGACCATTCTTTGTGATCTCTTGCAATGTAGTAAATAAATCCTTTAATGCTGAGGACTCTTAAGGTATCTTCATTGAAGGAAAGAGGATTACCTGCCTCTTTCTTGACCAATTCCTGGAGGAAACAATGAGTTCTTTTGATGATGAATTCTCGAGAGTGGAGGGAACTCAAGTCTTTGAACATAGTTGCAAACCTCATTCAAAATCTTAAAAGCATTTTGTCCACTAGAGTCAAGTTCGGAGATTGCATCTTCGATCATACCATATCTAGCATCCATGATGTGGACCCAAACTAGGGACAAATTGTTGGTAGCTGATGTGAACACATTTTTACTCACGAGGGTGTGAGATTCGAGGGAGCTCATCTCGGACACAAGTGGGAGCACCTCATCCAAGTGAATCTTTTCTTTCAATCTCCTCCCTTGCTTTCTTCACTTTTGAAAAAGTGGTGAGAATATACTTGATTAGAGAGGACCTCTGGAAACAATGTCTTTCCTTTCTTGATGATCTTCTCGATCCATCTCTCATTAGCCTTCCCTTGCATCATATACCCTTGTGCTTTCTTGATCACTTCAGGGTCAAAGATACTGATTGGAGGAATGCCTTCTATAAAGCAAGAGGAGGTGTTGAACCGGGCTTCAAGAAAGGTTGGATGTAAGCACTAAGAGTTTTTACATGTTCCTCCAATTGCTCAATTGTTCGTTTGTATTCTTCATTTCATGCAAGAATCCAAGTTGAAGACTCCTTGAACAAGTGAGCATCACCTTCATGTGTAGCTTGACCCAAAGAGACCTTCATCATTACATAATCATCTAGGTGTCACTTCTCCCACGGGCTTATTTACCCTTGGACGTGCCACCTCCACGTATTGAGCTCTGAATGCCTCGTTGGGGAAACATGCAGTTATTTGTGCTTTCTTGCCCTTCTTGGTCCTCATGTATTTCAAGATGAGCTCGAAGTTGGGTGCCACAACCTCTGTTGAACTGTTCTTGACTCCTCTCCAAGTAAGTCATTTACCCATGAAAAATGCTTAGCAGGTGTGGAAATGAAACTAGGCATCTCAGGTGCTTGGTGAGAGACCAAAGCATGACTGAGATGAGCTGATTCAAGTGCTTTAGCAGGAACACCTGGATCTATCGGATGATTAGGAGACTGAAAAGGATCAATCTCATCCGGCTCAAGTTGTTCCAGAGGATGTTCTCCAAACTTGGACCTCTTATAGATCTTCACAGAAGGAGATACTTCAACATCATCACCATCTGCCCTCCTCTTTCCCGAATGAGATGAACATGCATCTTCATCAACCATGGTTCTTTTCTTTGATGTCACATGTTTCTTGAACATTCATGAAATCAAGGAAAGAGAAGATGATTGCACCGCTCCAAACTCAGGATCAAATGGGGGTATGAAGGTGTGTGTGAAATTTGAACTTGATCTGGATACTTACTATTTTTAGTAAGTCACACCTCACCCTCAATTTCTATTTTTAGCCAACTTTCCCAATTTTTAAATTTTGTAGTTTGTTGAGTTCCGGACTTAGGAGATTGCACGAAGGATTCAAACTTATTGCTTCTTTGTCTTCAACACTTACTATTTTTATAATGGCTTTGGTGCCAACTTACTAAAAATAGAAGTGTCCCTTCTGAGTGTCTGTTTGAGCTGAAATTGATTTTTTTAGATTAGGTTTTATTATGTGATTTCATGCTCCAATTTTTAGTTGTTTCCGATCACCGGAACTTCAAGAATCTAAAAAGGCAATTTTGTTTGCTGGAATATTCAAATGGATGCTATAAAAAATGCAAGGCATCAATGGAAAATTGGTTTACATCATCTTCAAGGTGTTCAAGAATGCAAGCTACATGCAAAATTTCATAGAAAATGGAGTAAGGATTAAGGAGAAATGTGGTTTCCAATGGAGGGTTTCTGGGAATTTTGGCAGTATAACAACATATTGGCAGCAATGGAGGGCTGCAAAATATGGAAAATGATTTTTAAAAATGGCTAAGTACTTGCATTATACTCATCTCCCCTCGCTAACCTAGCTAACTCACACCTTACCTCACCCTGCTTAACCCGGGTTAGATAAGATGAGAGCATGGGGTTAAAAGTTACTAAATGAGTTTCATATGTCCCCATGTCTCTTACCACATTTATTAAGGGACAAAGGAACATCAGGGATGTGAAAATGCGCCAAGGGTGGAGGCATCATGAAGAGGGGGTCAAAACATGCAAGTTGGAGAGTTGAAAACACAAACCTAGTGAGCAAGTTATGAACTTCAAGTGACAAAATTTCTCCTCTCCATGTGGTGGCACACTTTTGTGTCTCCCATGTTCCTTTAACAAAGAGAAAAGGGATATCTTCCTCCTCCAAATGTGCCATGGGTCTTCTCATCATGAGGAAGGGGCCAGATTTGAGAGTGAGGTTGAAAACATCTTCTAACCACCCAGTTTGTGATTTAAGTGGCAAAACTCTCCCTCCTCCATGGTGGTGCACTTTTGTGTCCCCATGTCTCTTTGGCAAGGGGAAAAAGGGACATCAACCCCTCATTAGTGCGCAGAGGGTTTATCCATCATGAGGAAGGGGCCAAGTTTAAGTTGTGAGTGGAAGACACCTTTCTAACACCTCAAGTGACAATTTAAGTGACGCAACTTCAAAACATGAACCTCTCACCATGGTGGCGCATTCTTGTGTCCCCATGTCCTCTTTGACTTTGGTCAAAGGGAAAAAGGGACATCAAGGGTGTCAAAGTGCGCATTTTCCACTTTTGGAAGCTTGCCTTCACCAAACACTACCCGAAATAGCCACCCGAGTCCATTTTCTCACCATCGAACTGGGAATAGACTTCCAAGGGAAAACCTTATATTATTTTAAGTGGAAAACACCCAATGAATCCATTTCCACCACTTTTAGGACCTGGTTCTGCCTCCTTTTTGAAATTCAAGCCCCTTTTCAAATCTGGTCATGAGCGTTTCGTAGAAGGTCAAACTACCACCGAAGATAAATTTGCATTTTCATCCAACTCAATATATGGAGCATGTAGAGGGTTCCTTTATATTCACTTTTTCCTTTAGATCAGCTCTCAAATCTCCTTGGAACTCTCATAATCTTCATTGAATCATCACCAGGATTAGGGATCTTCATCTACACTTCCAAGCCAAAATCTGAAAATATGCTCCTTAAAATATCCTGAAACCTTTTGCACTATGGAGTAGGCATTCTTAGCTTTCTGATGAGTATCTGATTGTTTTCCAAATCATTCCGAGGCTCTGATACACCGGAACAAGCCAACTAGCTTTTTCACTACTTTCATTTCCTTATACCATGCTACAACTAGCCCGGTATTACATAACTTGTTCCTAAACCTGATTTTTCTTGCAAAAATTTCCTAAACTGCCTCGGATGATTGCATTTATCTACCACATACTTGATGGATGCTCTATATTTTCTCTGTACGTTCCCGGGGGGTGCTCACCAGGTACAAACAGGCCAAAAATAGCTCTTGTGGAGCCTCCAGGAGCACTTGGATCCAAATATATTCATGAATAAAATTGAATAAAATCCCCGCACATGAAACACACTTGAAAATCACATTAGCACATTCCTTCTGGTCATTATGACGGTAACATCGTGACTAAGTTGGCCGGAGGATAGGTTTGCATTGACCAAGGGAAGGATTTTCAAATGTGGCTTAGGTTGTCATGGCAAAATTTTTGAATTTTTCATGCTACACATTTAGCATGACAACAACGTCCTATCACCAAACTGAGGATTTAGGCGTCCTGTCACCAAGGGAAGATTATTGGGAGAGCCATAGGCTTTTCCCTCCAACCGTTAATGCTTCCCCACAGATAAGTGCTACAGCAGATGATCACAAACCCAATAGGAATCGGTAACATATGATCACGAGAAAATAGAGTAATTAGTTCCCTTTCCCAAAGTATGTAACTTGCCACTGATTTTGTTCTTGTTGTTCTTGATAATAACTGTAACTGAGTGTTGCTAGAAATTGGAAAAGATTGTCACTGGAAACGTGTTGATCCTATAATGTACCTGTTTTTGCCCCCTAGACAAAACCTACCAGGTGGGACACTAGTACCCAACGCCTGGTCTGTGTTGGGTGCTTCGTCCCTCGCATTGATTTTGACCCAATTTTGATTCTGAACTTGTTTCTTAGCTCTTGTGTATCCTAATTTTGTTGTGTACCATCCTGTGTTTGGTCTCTGGATTGTTGAGAGAGTGAAATAGTCACCCAAAAATTGCCCCCACTTCTTTGGGGTGCATGAGATGAACCAAGGCGAGCATGGCCCAAACGAGGAAAGTTGAAACTGATGTGCACATCTAAAATAGATAGGTGCACTTTGAGCAAACCATGCTATTGGGAGTAATCTAAGGACAAAGCGAAACACCAAATTGTCAACACAGTCATTGTTGGATTCTTATACTAGATTTGGAGAATTAAATCCCATGCAGATTGGTGATAGACTCTTGATAGGTAGGGAATGGATAGAGAAATCAAAGTAATCCGTTACCGAACTCGCGCCTCGCTCATGCATCATATTCAAAGAGATGTAATGTCCCCTTTTTCAAGACATTATTAATATTTATTTTTCATTTGCATTGTAACCCCTTGGCATGCGTAGCGCTACAAGTGGGAGTCTTTTTAGTTAGTTTAATGTGCACATAGGTTAGTTACTTTTATTTATTTAATTAAAAAATAAATAAAGTGCACATAATCTTAGTATTAAATATTTTAATGAGAGTTTATGTTTTCCCTCCTAAAGGCAAAGGTCAGTCTTTATTGGATATTGCACCCCTTAGTTCTATAAAAGGGAGGTCTCATTTTCCTTAGAGGTTATGTTGATGAATTATTGATTTCACTCCATGCTTGGAGAATTGGGATGTATGCCCTAGTTCTTGCATTGATCTCTCTCTTATTTGGATCCATTATTGAAGATTATTGAAGACTCCATTGTTCTTTCCATTTTGCTCTCTTGTGTTGAAGGTGTTTATGCATGATATTTTCTCTCTAGCTTTGGCGACTTGTCTAGGGTATTGACACATTTTATTGAGGGTAAAATCTGCATGTTATTGAATATTTTGAAGGGTTCTAAGTGCTGGAAATTATTTATGCAATTTATTCTAACCCTAGCGACTGGGTTTGGGATTTCGGGGCTTTTTTGAAGGGGTTTCAATTATCATAAAATTCAGATTTTTATATCTTTGGAAAGCTCTTGAATTATAGATTAGTCTGCACTTTATTTCATGGCAAAAGATGAAGTATTGAGCAAGTTATGAATTTTCCAAGTTTCAGTTGTGTAAGTCAGGGTTTTAACTACACAGTTTTAGATTTCGTGGGTTGATTTCCATGCCTTCTACTTATTCGAAAATTGTGATCTATAGCTTGTTGGAAAGCTAAAAATATGAAGAATCTTTTGGCATTGGTTTGATAGGAAAATAATGGATGGTGAGGAAATTATTAATTTTTGAAGTTTGCAGCTGTTTAGTGCATTTATTAATTAATTACTGTTGTAATTAATTTCAGATTTGAAGTGATTAATTTCCTAACTGGTTCTCCCATCTAATCCACCACCTTGGCTCACTCTAACCCTTTTAGGGTTGTATTGAAGCTAACATTGGATTATTTGAGGTCAAACTAGGAGGGTTTAGTCCTTCTAGAGTTGATTCAGTAAAGTAATTTTGCATATTTGGATAATATCCCAAAAAGGGATATTACAAGAGAACTGATCCAAAGTGTTTTATCCTTGAAGAAAAACGCGCCCATCAAAAATATTGGCAACGAACATTGTCTTTTAGGTGTGAGTAATTCAATCATTTAATCAAATCAAACATTGATAGCTTTGGTTAGATGAGGAGAAACATTCAAAGAAAAGCAATGAAACTATGAAGAAGTTGGATCCTGTGTGCTTCCAATGCTGAAGAATGAATGGAGAGCTAGATCTTTTGGCCAGTGGCTAGAGGATGTTTCCTAACTTCTTGATGCAGTGCTTGGAATTTCTTGATTTGGCACTTGGTGAATTTGCGATCATAGCTTTCATTTTTGACAATAGTACAAGTGTCAAGATAGATCCACTAATCAAAACAAAGGCATGAAGCAAACTTCATGTGGATCTTGTCTCTCCATGTAAAATTTGTTTTATAGATTAAACTTTTGAGCATTTCGTTTGGGACGAGCTCATCAATGAATACTTTTTGGGCATGGCTTCGTACAAGATATAAATAATTGTTTAATCACTACCTACGCTTCCATGGAAAGTTCATTTTATACGGGACATGTGGATTACAATAGACTGATACAAATTGTAATGTCACAATTTGGTTGTTTGCTATTAGATTCTTGTGGTCCTAAGCAAGGAGTAAGGGATCCTTTCATGAGGACCCTGCAGTTCCCAGATTAGGGGAATTGAGGAAACACGAATTGGCTCTTATTGAAAATGCTATATTGAAAATATCCCATAAAAACATTGAATCTTCGCCTCATGGAGCACGTAGGTTCAAATCTTAGCATTTATCATTTTTTAATGAAGAGACTCTTCTTTTGATCTTCTTGTTATATTCATGCAACTCTCCATTCCTTGAAGTTTAATTTAAGATGCATTCTTAAACAAAATATAAAGTTTGGTAGATATTAAATTATCACCTAGTTTGGCTTGTGGTAAATCTCAAGCGTGCTGCCCTAGTCCTAGTGAAGATATATTTGCTTTGGAAAATTTGAAGAACAAGTACGACAAAGAAAGGAATGACTTCATGATCCTGACATCTCCCAAGGAATTCTAGATTTGCAATATGCTCTAAGAGTCTTATCCCTAGCTTCTCAAGAAGCCATACTTTGAAGAGAAGGTCCTTTTCGTATAAAGAAAATACTAGAGAGTTCAAGCTTCCACAATGCATATCATTAAGAAGGGAGCTTATAGGAAAAATTGGGTAGAAGTTTTTATTCGGATCAATGTTGTAGGCCACTTTTTGTAACCCATCATCAAGGTGAGTGATGGATATGATTACAAATTGGAGGTCCTTACGCAGATAGCTTTAGCTACAGCAGGAGATGTGTAACTTTTGGCCTAACCTTGGTAACATAAGCATCACCAATTATAAATTTATTAAATGAAAAGTGGGCCTTAGTTACTTCAATATTAGACAACTTATATTGCTTCTTGTGTTCATAACTTGGGCTCACAAATTCCCTAACTATTTGATACGAAAAAATCCTCGGTTCAATATGACAAAGTATAAAGATTATCTATTCAGGACCTTAATCTAGTAAACTTTAAAAACCATAAAATCATATGTTTTAGTTAATTCCATTTGTAACTGGAATATGTAGATGTTCATTTTGCAAAAGAAAAGTTGTTTCCTAGCTCACGTGCATATATTCTCAAATCATTTTAATTTTCAATTGATTTATCAGTAATGTATTGATGGAAACAATCATAAATTAACTTGTATTTAGTGCTAATGCCTAGGTATTTGTCAGAAAAAGAGTTATTGCATGGAGATGAAAACAAGCTCTAATTATTTGACCTTTCATGTCTTTCAGGTACAAGCAATAAGGATTTTTGAGTACTTTATTTGCTATTACGGATGGGGAGACTTCAAATCAAGAAGAAACCATTGCAAAGACAGTAATGTGTATACGACCTTCTATTTCATTGTTGCTGTGATCCCTTATTGGATTCGATTTCTTCAGGTGCTCCTCTTGATATATATTTCTTCTTTCTGAAAACACACATGCTTATGTATGGGAATATGTTTGTGACATGACTTTTTGTGTGTAATTTTAAGT
The DNA here is from genome assembly GCA_018340775.1 of Taxus wallichiana var. yunnanensis. Classification (NCBI taxonomy): domain Eukaryota; kingdom Viridiplantae; phylum Streptophyta; class Pinopsida; order Cupressales; family Taxaceae; genus Taxus; species Taxus wallichiana. The sequence continues at coordinate 87,735,895 of CM031233.1, read as the reverse complement.
GATGGTAATGATTTCCATTTATATTATTGTTAAAAAATTGCAGTGGGCAATATACAATCGTGTACAACATGGAAACCACTTATAGTTTGGAGTATGTGTTGTAGTGTGTTCGGCGTTTGGTTGAAGAAAGGGATGCAATGCAAGGATATAATTCATTAAAGTACTTTTCAACAATTGTGGCTGTTGTAATGAGAACAGCATACAGTCAGACAGAACATAAGGGCTGGAGAATAATGTCTTTTGTGACATCATCTATTGCAGCAGTTGTTAGTACATATTGGGACCTTGTTATTGATTGGGGACTCTTACAACGTAACTCACAAAATCCTTGGTTGAGGGACAAGCTTGTTATTGAGCAGAAAAGCGTATATTTCATAGCCATGGTGAGCTATGCTCTAATCCTATACAAGTTTGCTAGTTCTATTTATTCACCACTATTTATTTACTATAAGAAAAATTTCGTATTCTGTGTATTCCATGCTCATGTTCTTTAATTCCAATGGTGTCCAATTTACAATTTGTCACAGTTTTATTTTATATTATTGGAGTTTAAAACTAATGCTTAATCTTTGATTTGTAATAGTTAGTTTCAATATTTCATTTTCTTTATTCCCATTTGTTATGTATTTATCGGGTGATGTTATTTGCTACTAACCCAAGTAATTATCGTTGGTATGTACCCTTAGTATTACAGGATTTATTTAGTTAATATTAGATAGCTTTTGTAGGAAGCTAGCCTTGCCTACTTTTGTTATCAAGGGAACTAATTGTTGTGCTTGGATGTCTTGGATTATATCTATGGATGTACTTGATAGTTGACCCTCTTTATTGCAATGTCTCAGATTAGGTCTAAACTATTTTTATTTCTTATTATATTAGTAAGCTTTTCTATTCTGTTGACATCTCTTGGTTTCCCAATGGCTATTCTAAATATTGTCTTAGACAGCCATATTAAGTGTTTTAAAAGCTCTTTTGCAGTCTTGATGGTTTTGTTGTTGGCTTTATCCTCATCCTTCACTATCGGGTGAGTATAATATCATTATTAATACTCTGTAGAGTATGAATTGCCTTTAGGATTTTTGGAAGCTTGGGATGATGGTGTCCCCAAATTTCACCCTGAAATCTGGGACTACCCATTTAAAAAAATGTTCTTTTTAAAATAGCGGGTCTTTTTGTGTTTTTATTGCCAGAAGATGTCTCTATTACGTTAATATATTCCCAGTGAATCATATGAGCCAATTTCGACAAATACCCAGATGTTGAAACTCATTTTATCCCTCTGCCAAGTTTTGTCTGCAGGAAATTTTTATTTAATTATTTATTAAATAAATAAAAACCCGTTTGAAGTAATTATGCTCCAGTTAAATCTTGTTAAAGTTTTGCATGCCAGTATTCACACATCTCAATAGGATTTTCACCAGGAATGAATTCAGAGCATTGTCTGCAACTTCTGGCAATGTTTTTCGTTTTTATTTATTTCTTTTGCATTTGTTTTCGGTTTTCTGCAGTCTTGATATTCATTAAATTCCTCGATTCACTTCTTTTTTCGTATAGTCTGTTTAATTGCCTAGAACGTCAGGAAATCATTTATGGCCTCAACACCAAAAGGAATCGGCCCGAGAAGGCAAACTTCGACCCAAAAAGATGAAGTTAAGCGAGAAAAATGCATCTCCGGGCAAGTCGCATTTTTTGGAATAAATAGATCTAAGCTGCAATGAGAATTTTGGTAGTAGCAGGAAGATGGAAATTTCTTACTTGCCTTGCAAGGTACTTTTTCCCATGAAGTCAGAATCACTTAAGCGACAATAGTAATATTAGAGGTGGCAGCAAAGCGGAATTTCTTACATGCCTTACAAGGTAAAAATTCTAATTATAAAAGAAAAATCACTTAAAGCACGAGTGGGAATTTCTTGCCTGCCTAGCAGGCTAACTTTTCCCATCAAAGAGGTTTGTTTACCCATGCAAGTCGCACTTTTTCAAAGAAAGCTATTTTCCATACAAGTCGTACTTTTTGGGAGATGAATTAAGTTGCTAGTGGGAATTTCGGCAGTGGCAGGGAGTGGGGAATTTCTTACCTCCCTTGCAGGTGAAAATTCCCATGATGAAGGACAAATCACTTAAGTGGAAGAGGGGATTTTTGGAGCTGCAGTGCAGGTGGAAATTCTCATCAAGTTGACTTCCTATTTTTAGCAGTCACCCTTGCCAAAAAGTGCGACCCACCTTGGCATTAAACAATGCATTTAATAATATTTATTAATGGTCTTTCTGCCTAATTTTGGCACCATGAATGGAAGGAAAGTCAATGCAAAAAGATAAGCTAAAGAGAAGTCATGGATGCATGTTAAAAATAAATAAAATAAATTTATAAAAAACAACCAGCAAAGCATGCATAATTGGGCCCAATTTGGATGAATAGATGTGGCTTTTAATTAATTAAATTGCCAGAAATAGAGAAGGCAATTATTAAAAATAGCATGCACAAGGCTATATAAGCATGGGACACCATAAGGGAGAAACATTTAATTATTTTTATGAAGGTATCAGCCCAAACAGGTTTTGGCGCCAAAAGGAGGATTTTGCATTAAAGACTATTTTCCACTGCCGGGAAGCTTCCAGTTTTGGTGCCTAGGGTTAGAATAGCCTAATTTTGGTCATTCTGAATATCTGCATATTGGTATATGTGCCCAAGTGAATTAAATAATACTTTTGTTTTCTTTGCATGCAAGAAAAACCTCAAAATTTAGGGCAACAAGCTTTATATGATGATTTTGGTGATAAAAATCAAGTATTCATGCCATGGACTCCATCTTTGTCTGAATTAATTGCAGGTATTCATCACAGGTGCTCATATTAGTGAAAGGAAGTTCAAATCAATGTCAGATACATTGAATATCTCTTTCGAATCAGAAGAAATTGCCAGATCTACACAAATTGAACCAATTACAAGGGATTACTGAGCAGAATTAAAAGAAAAAGAGCCCAGACAAAGATTGTTCCATACCAGATGAAGCATGATGAAAGAGAAGGATCAGCTGAATCATGCATAGCTTCCAGATTTGTTGACATCAATGATACAGACATAGGCCCTAAACCCATCTCCAATTTAATTGACAGATCTAGAGCCAGAAGGACCTCTCTCATGCGGGCAATTAAAAGTAGCGGAATTATTCAAGCCTCCGCGTTTCAAATCCACACGGCTTAATTTAATTGTTCGAATTTGTTATGGAGTGTGCAAGGTCATATCATCCTCTTTCCAGAACAATTCAGGATCATGCGAGAAAGACAATAATCAAGTTGGATGCACAATTTATTAATTATTGTCTAAAGATTCCAACGCAAGTGTGGTGATTCGCAATTAGCATGCCGGATGCTTTGCAATAGATGGAAGAAGCACAAAGCAGATTGCGTGGGCATAATGAATGGCAGATACATGAAGAAGCCCAAATCTCTATCAAAGTTCCCGAGGACTCTTCCACGATCCAATTTGGTGCAGGAAGTTGATGATATTACTAAAGCGCTGCAGTTAAATGACGCAAGCTAATACTCATAACTTTCACTCATAGATCATCAATTAGCATGTTGGATATTGGCAATAGATTGGAGAAGCACAAAGCAGATTGCGTGGGCATAATGAATAGTAGATACATGAAGAAGCCCAAATCTCCATCAAAGTTCCCGAGGACTCTTTCACGATCCAATTTGGTGCAAGAAGTTGATGATATTACTAAACTGCTTTCCACATTAAATGGAGAAGCCAATACTCGTAACTTCCACTCATGGATGTATGCTTTCGTGAGAACCATTGAGATCAACAGAGCTGATTCGATTATCAATTGGGCAAAGATCATCAGTGACAACATTGGCGAGCAGCTCCGAAGTGTGAGGTGGACATTCAACTTCAAAATGACTTCATACCTGGTATATGCAGCAGCCTCGCAGGGTATATTTTCCAAATTGGATAGACGAGGGTTTTGTCAAAAGATCCTATTTTCGAGTGCTTCCCACAATTGACAGTTCCTGAGTGCAACAAAGATTACAGGGTGGTCAACAATGGGTTCTTCTATGAATTCATCTGCAAATTGAATAGTGATCTAAAGACCAACAGAGTGAGCAAAGAAGTTTGTAAGTGTATCCCAAGATTGTTACATCTTCATCCGCTTTATGAGACTTCACGTATCTCAGGGTCAATGGCTTTTCAGGAGAACCAGTCAAGTTGCTGAGGTATCCAAGCGACAAATGGGTCATCATGGAGTTGTGCGCAGCAACTCGTGGAAATGCATGACTTACAATTAAAGCGGCACAAACCTACAGGTTGCTTTCCGGTCACGGTGGGTTATTACAGCTGCCAAAGCATCCATAAGGTGAAGGGAATCGAACCCGAATTTTTTCCGGATATGAACATGAGTTCTTCCCAACACGATTGAACTATGATCCATATGGGATAGCGAGGAAGACAATCTCCCAGGAGTATGCACACTTACCTTCATTCGAAGAATTTTGGATGAAGTGTAGTTTAGTATGAAGTCAAGAAGAAAGATTTTCAGCAAGTTATCGTGCATCAAGTATTTGATTATGGTTAAGCACGGTTACCTGCAAATCTCACGGATGATGGACATGTGATACTTGACACATACCATCAGATGGGAGGAAATAGAGCTGTTCTTCAGGAAAGCATAAGTGGCTGTCAGACGATTGAGGAAAGGTCTTCAGGGTTCTGGTTAACACCTCAAACTGGTTGTTGACAAAGGGGTATTACCTGGACGAAGCTTTGATGAATTAGATCATAGGTAACTTTATTGCAGGAGACTCCAACAAAAGAAAGCACGAAGGTGAAAGTAAAGCAGGAGGCCGAAAAGCTTAAAGTATACAAGAAGTCTCAGATACTGGAGAAGGCCAATTCTACAGCTATCGTGCTAGTACCACTTTCAAACGAAGCTTCTCCTATGTCAACTCATAGCATTTCGGCAGTCCCTAAACCCTAGGTAGATGTTGTTGTTCCTCCATTGAATCCAGTGTCATTTGTATTTGCTCCTCAGCCACTCAGATCTTCACCTCCCCCTTCGAGAAGCTAAAAGCACAGATGGCAGAGTTTGAAAAAGCATTGTCTTTGGACAATTCAGAGGATGGCAGCCACAACACTGTGGCAAATTCGGATGTAGCAGAGTCTGAGCATGAAAAGGTGATACACTCAGTGATATCTCATTCCCCAAGAAGCAATTTTTCATCATGGTTGGCTTTGCAGATGGTTCCGGAAGCCGAGAGAAGAGATTAACATGGAAGAGCATGACTTGCAGCCTACTCCCGAGTTTCGGCGGAAAGGATAGAAGACCTAAAGTTGCCAAGGTAACTTCAAAGTTGATTATTGAAAATCAAGGCGAAGTTCGACGAGGTGATAGTTCCAGCAGTAAGGGGGAACTCACGGTGGCAGATATCTCAGTAACCAAAGTGCCACTAGGTCAGACTACCACGAAAGGATTGAAGCAAGATACACAGACACTAATAAACACTTTATTCCTTAAGCTGGACAAAGAGAAGGCAAAGAAAATCAAACTTCAAGAGCAGGTTTCTTAGTTGTGTGAAATCATTGCTAAGGTTGCCAAACCTTCCTCTCAGCTAGTTTTAGTACATGAGCAGGTGAGCAACCATCTGATTAAGGAGGTGGAGGATGCAGGTAATCAAGTCACGACTATTAATGAATGAAAAAGCAGATCATTCACCAAGTTTCAAAACAGCTCAAAGAGGTACCAGCTAGTCTAGAAGTTATGAAAGGTGCATTGTCTCAACTGAAGCAACTCATGACAGGCATAGTGGATGAGAATGTAGTGGCTGAAGGTAACTTGGACATTTTGGTTTAAATAAATAAGCTGTCGGAGGAGGTTTTGATTGCGGAGCAACTTGTGCCTGATGGACTGATTGGAAAGGGCAAGCAGCTTGAGTTTGTAGTTTCTTTCTGCATGGAGATTCTCAATCTTATGCTGAAAAGAATGTAGTTGCTCGAGGATAGGATATTGTCATTGCCGGGCAATATAGTTGCTTTCACCGAGGAGGAAGTAGTTGGGGATGTTTCTTCCTGCAGAAGAGCTATTCCAAACAAGGTGCCTGCTTCTCTTGAAGGATTGCTTCTAATGATTCGAAGAGAGTTGATGAAGCTATTAAGACTTTCACGTTGAATTCAAACAAGTTTCGATAACACTTCAATCGAACATTAAAGAGATTGGGCCTAGTTTGAAGGAGGTGGAAGTAAGCATTGACATTCTGTCCGAAGGGTTGTTGTAGTTCAAGACCGAGAAAGAGGTTGTTGCTAAAACAAATGGGAAATTGCTGAATTATATGTTCGACAAGTATATTCAATATCAGAACAAGAAGAAAGCGTAGGGTGTAACATCTAGCAAATCTTCTTTCTTCTCTTCTTTCTCTTATTCCTTATGTTCCCGGATGAAATTGTAAGATTAAAGTTATTGGTTTAAAAGCCATTACTTTAAGTTATTTGGAAAAGTTCTCTAAGATAAGTGGCAGATGTGCACAACTTTGGCTTAACCTCCAGATGCATGTCATTTAGAGAGGAATTCTAGGAGAAAGATTGTCAGATGTTCCCTTTACAACTTCCCTGCATGTTCTAGTTCAGTTGTAGTTTCCATTTGTAATTTCCCTTCTATACACTATAAATAGAGGAAGAGCCTACGGGTTAAAGGATCAAAATTTGTAATCAACATTCTTGTGTTCCAGACTTTGAGCTGAAACCCTTGATATTTTTCTGAAAGCTAAGGAATAGAGAGGAGGCAGATTTCCGGAGAACTTTGTGTCAACGGTGCATTTGTTTCTTATTTCTTTTTAGATCTTTGCATAAACTTTGTGTTATCTTAAATCTGGATCTAAAACTTTCCTTTGCTTTGAATTTTGCATTTCTAGATCTATTTGTTTTGTCTATGTGCATGTGACCAACTCTATCAACTATTGGTTAGGCTACACATCTTATTTCTTTTCTACTCGCATTCAATTATTTCCCTCTTCTGCATATATACATTTCTTACAGTTGCTTACTTGTTGCAAAACCGCCTAGCTATGGTGCATGAGCTACGCGGTTAAAGTAAAACCAATCAGATAGATATTAGAAAATATAATTGACAAAATCTTACACGGAGCCTCACCGGTAAATGAGGGAGATTTATCTCATGACTGCCTAGGTTTTTAATTGTGCAGAAAATCTAGCCAACAAGTTTTGGCAACTCCTTCTGGGGGAACAACAATCTTTTGCAGATCATAATTTATCTTTCTAGTTCCCACTCGAACTCTCAACTCGGTGAACACCCGTTCACACGATTTGTAAAGGCTCAAGGACTGATCATTTCTATAGAGTGCAAGAGAAATTCAATTTCAATCATCCTCAAGTTAGAAGCCGCAGATCTAGTCTTTCGCTAGGAAGAAGAGTACAAACTCCTCCAGCATTCGGATCGTCTTCGCATAATCCGGTAGTTTGGAATTATCTATAAAGTCTACCCGGAGAAAACGTGTTTCGCTCATCATGCTAAACCAAAACCAACATCAACCGTGTGATATCCCCTTTTAGGGCAAGTTAGGAATTAACACAAATCTGATCACACACAGCTGTAAATAATTAATTTCTAAACCCCAACTGCTGCAAACTTCAAAAATTAATTCCCGCTTAACCGTTCATGCAAAAATCTTCAAACTTTGGATTTTGGGTCACAAAAATATGAAGAACAATATGCAAAAATCAGATTTCACACAGCCAACCCGAAACCCTAATTTTGACCTAAAAAGTAGGTCGCCCAACACTTTTAGGGCACAAAAACTCCTCCAAAAATTATGAAATCAATTTATCCTTATTCCTCCTAATTTATATAATCAAATGCAATATTAAATCAACCCCAAACTGCAGATCTGAAATAAATATTAATTTACCGTACCTAGAAAAGCTTGCATATAGCTGAAATATTCTAAAATTGATATCTCACTCAAAACTCAATATTTCTTCACCAAATAAAATGCAGATTGTTCTATAAATTAATATCTTTCCAAAGAACTAAAGATCTAAATTTTGTGACCGCCGAAAACCCTCAAAAATAGCTCCCAAAATCCTCAACCCATTTCATTAGGGTTAGAATAAGTTTACTGTATTAAAAATCAGATCATAAAACACCCAACAATCATCAATAACATCCAAATATCCTCCTCAAATAAATGTGCCACTTATCCAAACAAGTCACCAATGCTTGCAAGCATAAATCATACAAAGAACATACTTCAACACAAGATAACTCAACAAATGGAACAAGAGAGAATACTTCAATTGATCAAACCAGCTTACTAACTTCCCACGCAAGAGAGAGAGAAAGCTTTAATGGGCATGCATCCCAACTCCAAGCATGGAGCATAAAATAAATATCATCATAACATAAGTCTAACAATGATCCTAGCACTCCTTTTATAAGCAAGGAGGCACAAAATTTGAAATCCCTAGGAGAGGGAAATTATTAAATAAAAGCAGTTTATTATCCCTAGGTGTGGTGTCCCCTTTTAAAAAGGGTGATTTTAATATTTAAAAGTCACCTAAATATTATTTAATTAATTCCCCTTTTTAATTTGTTTTTTGGGAATTTAATTAAATAATTACTTGTGCCATAAATATTAAATAATTAAATAAATATTGCTTTATAATGTCAAATGATTAAAATCACTCTCCAGGCAATATTATAAAATTATTTAATATAATTTTCCCCTTGCAACATCCCTAAAGCCCATGGGGAATAACAGGCTAAGGGTCTTCAAAAATGGGAACATTACAATCCTCCCTTCCCAAGATTGCTTGCCCTCGAGCAATAGCAAGCTCATGTGTCCGTGTCCAAAAGTGTGGTACTCCAAAAGTCGTGCTCCCATGCCACTCAAATGAAGTAGCCTTTGCAATATCTTGGACTGCTTAATTCTCCTAGAAGTTAGGAGTGTAGTCTGTTGTAATTTCCTCTTCAAACCTGCGCATGAAGCAAACAAATTAGAAAAATAAGTGTTGAAGAACACTTTTCCAATGTGTCTCCATGGCATGTACAACTCCTCCATGTATGGGCTGCCCCCAAACTCTGTTATGTGGCCCCAAGTGCTGCTGTAATCTCCAAAAATCAGAATTGGAGTGGCTGGTTTCCACCCCGAAATAATCACCCATGAGTCAACATCAAGTACCATCACCCATGTCATCGAATACATGTGAAAAATCTGAATTATGGAGGTGATATCATCCATAGAAATTAGAGGACAGCAGCTATCATGTTTCCAAATTCTTTTTCCCACATCAATGAGCAACCATCTAGTAAAAGCAATAGGCCCCCATGCAACTGAAATTTCACTCCCTATAATAAAAATCTGAAAATCATTCATATGCACAGCTGAAAATGAGACTCTTACCATGCCATGTGAAGCCCATGTGATCCATTCTTCATCATCACAACCCTCAATACATTGTTCCCAAGAAAAAAAATGTTGAAACTCAATCATATGCATGATATAGAGCTGATTCAAAGTGAATCTCATGACAAATGTGGTACTTCTCACTATCATGGCTGAAAATACAACATGCTTACCCTTTTTTCTCAGAACATAACATGACAACTCAACACCAAACCTTCCTCTTCGCTGCTCCCAATGTAAAATAAGTGTTAAATGGTCAAAAGAAGAACCTGTAACATGTACCAATGATGCTCCAAACTGAAAATCAGCATACCATATGACTAAATCCTTTTGTAAGCATGTTAACATGTCCTCAAACAAACCAAAAATGTACATTACAGCAGTGTGAATGTTAAGTATGCACATATTCCTCTTGGATGCAAACTCAAACATGAATAGATGATGCTCGTACCTTCCTCTAATGACCTCAACAATCAAAAACTGAAGTTTATCAAGGTATGAGAACAATAGAATGTCCATGTTAATCATCTTATAAGCACTAGTAAATACAAACAACTTGTTATTTACTTCTCCATGCCATGTAGAGGGATGACATCTCACTATTTTTGTTGCACCATGCATATAAAAAGAGAAACCATAATTCATGCATCCATAAACCATATCACCGTAAACCCAAGGAACTTCAAACCTTTGATTGTGCCCATGTACCTTCTTTATGGATAAAGAAAATAAATCTAAAATATCATGCTTGGGGCTGCTCATTACATTTTCGCACCATAAAACATCACTTCTCACCTTGTAATTATGTACCTTTACTTGACATGTGCATGGAGCTTCCTTGGAACTTGATTCTAGAAGAGAAAACACGCTTATTTGCTCCCTAATGACTGCTGTTATACACAGGCCAGCAAGCTTACTATCATGATTTTCGTTTGTAGGAGTTTTAGGCATCCCTTTTCTTTTGCCATGTTGATACTTATGCACCCAAGTGTTAGGAGCAAAAACATCAACAATAGTATGACCAAAATACCTCTTATCTATCCATCTAACATGCTCATACCCATATTCATCAAAGCTCAATATATAAGGAGGAAATAAACATGAATAATCATACCTTGGGCTGCCCCCAACATCTACAACAATTTCTGAGTTTAGGACAATGCTCTTTCCCTCATCATTTTCTTCATCTAAACCCCTTTTTTCTCCTTCACCAATGCTCATGTCATGTAGGAAATGACTTGGAGTAACCATGAGACTCATACTCCCTTCTTGTCCTTCAAATGGCTCATGATGGAGGTGAATGCTTTCCTTCAAATCTGATTTTTCCTTTTTATCATGCACATGCTCATCAACAACTTCATCATTAGTACTAGCCAAATCAAACTTGGAATAATTTATTACCTCAATGTAGTTGTTATGTGGTTGCCTTTTATGTGGAGGGAGATATGGTGAAATAGACCCCTTTAGGGCCATATTGAGGTCTACCCTTGGCTGCCCCTTTGAAGCTTGTGTTTGATCACTCAATAGTGACCTTGGCTGCTCCTCCTTCACTATTTTTTGCTGCATATGTACAGCAGTACCGTATGGACCAGCAAGCTGAGAATGGTCTAGAGTGCTCAGAAATGTCTCTTCTTCTTTCCTATCATTCATCCCCTCATCCTTGCATTCATTGCCAATCCAAGTAGCATTAGTAACAACAAAAGAATGACCATGGATTACCTCTTGGCTACCTTCATTTTGCTTGTCCATGCAAGCTTGCAAATCAGATTTCTTTCTTTCCTTGGACTCCTCTCCCATAACCATTTTATCAACATGCATGTGATCAAATGAAAGCAAAGAAACCTCTCTCATCAACAATGAATTTTTACCCCCATCTAATGGCTCTTCTTCCTTCACTTCCTCTTGAGTTAAATCTGATTTCTTCTGGCACATATTCAAACCCATGTAATCATTAGATGCCAATAATGTATCATTAAAAACAAGAGAGCTCATACCTTGGAGAATCATAGTTTTACTTTGCTTGAACATTGCTCTAGAACACCCTTGGCAAGTGTATGAGCAACACGTGATGCCTCTTGACTCAATCCTTCCCAAGTAGTGATAGCAACTGTGGTGGGGGATTCTCATATTCATTTAACACCAAAGACATAATGGTTTGCATGGGAACCAATACCTCTTGAGTGTGATCATCATGTACAACATCAAGGAACACTTCAAACATGTGAGAAACAAGATCATTACATTCTAGGTCCATCATTATCACACAAGATCTCACCTTTGCCATAGTGTTTAAAATACTAACCCTCTTACCAAAGCAAGGGCTTGTAAGGTCCCAAAGGCCTTGGAAACTTCCCACCATGACCTCGAATATGTCTTCCATGATGGCATCACTATACAGCAAGTTTGGGGCTGCAATCCGCATAACTTCACTAATGCAAGTGATGACCATAATTCTTATTTCCCCATCTTCATGATCCAACAATTCGTGCCTAGCCAACTGCATCACCAAGGAGTCTAAAATTGGAGACATAGAGCCATAATCTGATTGCTCTATCAAGCATAAACAACTCACTATCTCTTCAAGAGTGTTGAGCAATACACTCTTCAAAAATGAAGGCCTCTTGAGCCTTTTCCCAAGCTTATATAGCTTGGCCCTCAAACCTCCGTCACTAGCAAGATCCATGATGTACTCTACAAACAAACCCACAAGGATGAAAGAAGGTTGCTCTGATACCACTGTAATATCCCCTTTTAGGGCAAGTTAGGAATTAACACAAATCTGATCACACACAGTTGTAAATAATTAATTTCAAACCCCAATCTGTAAACTTCAAAAATTAATTCCCGCTTAACCGTTCATGCAAAAACTTCAAACTTCGGATTTTGGGTCACAAAAATATGAAGAACAATATGCAAAAATCAAATTTCGCACCCAACCCGAAACCCTAATTTTGACCTAAAAGTAGGTCGCCTAGCACTTTGAGGGCACAAAAACTCCTCCAAAAATTATGAAATCAATTTATCCTTATTCCTCCTAATTTATATAATCAAATGCAATATTAAATCAACCCCAAACTACAAATCTGAAATAAATATTAATTTACCGTACCCAGAAAAGCCTACAGACAACTGAAATATTCTAAAATTGATATCTCACTCAAAACTCAATATTTCTTCACCAAATAAAATGCAGATTGTTCTATAAATTAAGATCTTTCCAAAGAACTAAAGATCTGAATTTTGTGACAGCCGAAAACCCTCCAAAACAGCCCCCAAAATCCTCAACCCAGTCGCTAGGGTTAGAATAAGTTTACTGCATTAAAAATCAGATCATAAAACACCCAACAATCATCAATAACATCCAAATATCCTCCTCAAATAAATGCGCCACTTATCCAAACAAGTCGCCAATGCTTGCAAGCATAAATCATACAAAGAACATACTTCAACACAAGATAACTCAACAAATGGAACAAGAGAGAATACTTCAATTGATCAAACCAGCTAACTTCCCACGCAAGAGAGAGAGAAAGCTTTAATGGGCATGCAGCCCAACTCCAAGCATGGAGCATAAAATAAATATCATCATAACATAAGTCTAACAATGATCCTAGCACTCCTTTTATAAGCAAGGAGACACAAAATTTGAAATCCCTAGGAGAGGGAAATTATTAAATAAAAGCAATTTATTATCCCTAGGTGTGGCGTCCCCTTTTAAAAAGGGTGATTTTTATATTTAAAAGTCACCTAAATATTATTTAATTAATTCCCCTTTTTAATTTGCATTTTGGGAATTTAATTAAATAATTACTTGCCATAAATATTAAATAATTAAATAAATATTGCTTTATAATGTCAAATGATTAAAATCACTCTCAGAAATATTATAAAATTATTTAATATAATTTTCCCCTTACAACATCCCTAAAGCCCACGGGGAATGATAAGCTAAGGGTCTTAAAAATGGGGACATTGCAAACCGCCACCTGTCCCATGGGGTGCACTTTTGGGCCACCGAACCTAACTCCACCTATTCATGAATTGCCTAAAGGGTCAAGAAAAAATTTCCCGAAATTCTTTGGAGATGGCAAGCAAAATTCTAGATGATCACTTGGCGGCATTATTTATATCTTGTGTTGTGCTTGCGGTGGAGCATGAGGATGTTTCGGTCAGGCTTTTCATTGAGACTCTACTTGACTTGGCCGGAGAATGGTTCTATCGGTTAGCCCCTGAGACTATAACAAATTGGGCATCCATGCGAGAACAATTTCTAAAGAGGTTCAAACTTGTAGAAGACGCTAGTACACTGATCACCCAACTGACGCAGTTGAAGAAGGAACCAAATGAGAACATGTGGGACTTTATTGCTAGGTTCCAAAGGATTTTGTATAAAATTGCGCTTAGCGATGAAAATCAAAAGACGTTTTTATAAACACTCTGTTGCCCGAAGTTGGATATTAGCTGCGGAGGGCAAGACCTGTGAATCTATTAGAAACACAAAATGCTACGGTAGAGGTTGAAGATAACTTGATCATGGCTGGGAAAATCAGGTAATCACCCCATAAAGGTGATGGAACTTCTTCAAGTACTTCCAATCCTTTGCTACAAAAGTTAGCTAATGACATGCTACAAATCAAGAAGCAGATAGCTCGAGGGGAAATGGAAGATCCCAAACCCCTTTTGCTCTGAATACTTTTTTTTTTAATATATATTGCTTTGGCTCAAATCTGAACTGATAACATCAAAAGAATCCATAGAACACCATACTCAAACTGCATAGATAAATTAAATAAAACAAACTAGGTGAATACAGAAAAGGCGCCTAGGGTTTAACAGGCAGATTTCTTCATGAACAATTCAGCCGTGTATTTAATAATGATTTCTGATGCTAAATATTACGGCAATACAATTATAAATCTGTAGATAGATTGATAATAAAGATTGTCCAAAACCCACTGTAAATGATTCAAACCAAATCGATTTGATATATAACTGATGCTGGAAATTACAATAATTATCTAGCATGAAAAATACCTCAGATACTGCATAAAACAACTGTAGAATAAGTCGCCCCACTCTAGAAGAAGTCTGTATGCCCACTGCTGCAATTTATTTCTCTTTCAAACTGCTGAAATGATAAAAACCTGTGAATACAATGAAGATCCCTGAATAGGAACTCCTCTCACTACTCCTGGGGTTTCCGTCCACAAGAGGAATAATCCAGAGGGTTTCCGTCCTTGGATTTTGTCTGCAAAAGCTCAAAGCTAACTGCCGGGAGAAAATAATAATAATCTGGAATACCTTTCCCCAAGTCGCATTTTTTCCTTATAGCCAAAAAACCCTCCAAAGATGCAAGTCGCACTTTTTCTCTGTAATGTCCCTCTTTCTCGATTAGTTCGGTCGAAGACCTTTTGGCTCGTTTTTGTCTACCCGATGGCCAAAAGGGTGTTTTCAATAGTGACTTCGGTTTATTATTTTATTATATGGTACTCGAATTAAAATAAAATATCATTAAAGCACATATAATGAATTAATAGATTGTTTGAGTGATTTTGACTTAGGAAAGTGCATTTAAATAAATTAATAAATTATTTAAATTGCCTTCCTAGCCAAAAATGCGACTTGTTTGGGTAATGGCCAAATATACCCAAAAAGTGCAACTTGATTAGTGAAGCAAAAATAATTAATTAAATATTAATTATATGGTGTTAGCCAAAAAGTGCGATTTGGCCTTTGGAGGGTTTTTGGCTATATGAGGAAAAATGCGGTGGAGTAAAGCATTTAGATTATTATTATTATTTTCACAGAGCAGTTAGCACAGAGCTTTTGCAGACAAAATCCAAGGACGGAAACCCTCTGGATTATTACTCTTGCGGACGGAAACCCTAGGAGCAGTGAGAGAAGCTTCCACCCAGGAATCTTCATTGTTTACACAGGTTATTATCATTTCAGCAGCTTCAGATAGAGAAATAAATTGCAGCAATGGGCATTGTGCAACTTCTAGAGTGGGGCGACTTGTTCAACGCTTGATGTATGCATTATCAGAGATATTTTTCATGATAGTTTATCGTTATACATTTCAGCCACATATATATACCAAATCGATTTGATTTGGATTCTTCTGGTTGAGTTTTGGGCAAGATTCGTATTATTCCATCTGCAGATTTCTATTTGTGTTTTTCCTAAGTATTTATCATTAGAAATCAATGTTGAATGTATGGTTGCGTTATTAATGAAGAAATCAATCATTTAAACCCTAGGCACCATTTCTATATATACCGGTTTATGGGATTTTGCGATATTTTAATTGTTAAAGTGTGAGAATGTTGTTTCATGGATTTATTTGATATTAGTAGTTCAGCTCCATACCTAAGGATTATATAAAAATTAAAAAAATTTAAAAAAAATTACAAACAAAAACGGGTTTGGGATCTTTCATTCCCAAATCAACATAATTAATTTTTAATTAATTATTTCCTTCTCAAGCAAGTCACATTTTTGGCTTATTTGACCCTTCCCCAAGGCAAGTCGCATTTTTTGCCTAGGAAGGCACATTAAATAATTTATTAATTTATTTAAATGCACTTTCCTAAGTCAAAGTCACTTAAACAGTCCATTAATTAATTATATGTGCTTTAATGATATTTTACTTTATTTTGAGCACAATATAATAAAATTAATAAACCGAAGTCACCCTTGAAAACACCCTTTGGCCGTCGGGTAGACAAAACGGGCCAAAGGTCTTCGACCGAACTATTCGAGAAAGAGGGACATTACAGTCCTCCCTTCCCGAGATTGCTTGTCCCCAAGCAACTGTAGAGCTGGATGCGTTGTAATATAGACTCGCCCTCCCATGTAGCATCCTCTACTGGTAACTCTTTCCACCTCACTAGGAACTCCCGAATAACTCTATTCCTCAATCTCCTCTCTCGGCTATCCAAGATCTCCTCTGGCACTAAATCCAATCTCCCTTCCTCATCCAAGGGTGGTAACTCTGTAGAAGAAATAATGTGCTGCCCCAAGGCCTTTTTCAAGCAAGATACATGAAAGACATTGTGTATCTTACTCTCAGAAGGCAACTCTAGCTCATATGCCACTTCACCAACTCTCCTCAACACCCTGTATGGACCATAGAATCGCGGCTTGAGCTTTTCAGCCCCACTCTTCTTGAGAGTACTCTGTCTGTAAGGCTGAAGACGTAGAAAAACCATGTCTCCTACCTCAAATGATCTCTCCACTGTGCCTATCTGCATACATCTTCTGTTGATTCTGGGCCCGCTGAATATTTTCCTTAAGTACCTTAAGGATGTCCTGACTATCCTGTAAACTCTCCTGAGCCTTGGGAGCTCTACTGTCCCCAAATGCCAAATCAACAAAAGATCTCGCATCATATCCATACAATGCTCGGAATGGAGTCATACCAATAGACATATGGTAAGTGGTGTTATAGCAATACTCACATAAATATAGCAACTTTACCCATGCCTTCTGCTGTCCTGCAACATAGTTACGAAGATAACCCTCTATCCACTTGTTCACAATCTCTGTCTGCCCATCGTCTGAGGGTGATAACTAGTGCTAGGAGTCAACTCAGTGTGAACCAAACGGAAAAGCTCCTGCCAAAATATGCTCATAAACCTGCTATCCCGATCACTAACTATGTTCTTCGGAAGTCCATGCAACCTGAATATCTGACGGAAGAACAAATCAGCCACATGAGGTGCCTTAAAGCTGGTAGGGACAGCGAAAAAGTGTGCATATTTTGTCAACCGATCAACTACTGCATAAATGCGATCATTCCCTTGCACCATGGGAAGACCTGTAATGAAATCCATCGAAATACTTTCCCACTTCTGCTCCGGAATTGGCAATGGTAAAAAGTAGGAAACCTCAGCCGAGAAAGTATGCTCGACTTGTTCTCTACGACAAGTCATACACTCGTGGACATGGCGTAAGACATCATCCTTGAGACCCTTCCAGGAGAATCTCTCTAATTTGATTGTATGTTTTAAAATACCTTGGATGTCGTGCAAGTGGTGCATCATGGAAAACATGCATAATCTTCTCCTATAATATCCCCTTGTAGGATATTAACTGATTATTATTAAATACTTGCAAAAATAAACACTTAGAAGATAAACCCTCCTAGGTTTACCTCAACGAACCCTAGTGTCAGTTTCAATACAACCCAAATAGGGTTGGAGTGAGTCAAGGTGAAGGCTTTGATGGGCAATCCAGTTGGTATTTACACTCCTTTATCCAATACAATTTGCAGAAGTAAAAATAATAAATAATATGCTGAAAATTAGCTGAAACTTTGGAAATTAATAACTCCCAAAATACTAACTCTTTTAACTTGAAACCAAATGCAGAGAAAGGAAAATTATGAGTTTTTCATCAAAATAAATATCAGATCTTTGCATGCACTAAACCCCACTCAAATCAGCCCCGAAATTCCAAACCCAGTCGCTAAGGTTAGGGTAAATTGCATAAATAATTTTCAGCACTTAGAACCCTTCAAAATACTCAATAACATGCAGATTTTACCCTCAATAAAATGCGCCAATACCCTAGACAAGTCGCCAAAGCTAGAGAGAATATCACGCACAAACACCTTCAACACAAGAGAGCAAAATGGAAAGAACAATGGAGTCTTCAATAATCTTCAATAATGGATCCAAATAAGAGAGAGATCAATGCAAGAACTAGGGCATACATCCCAATTCTCCAAGCATGGAGTGAAATCAATAATTCATCAACATGACCCTCTAAGGAAAACATGACCTCCCTTTTATAGAACTAAGGGGTGCAATATCCAATAAAGACCGACCTTTCCCTTTTGGAAGGAAAACATAAACTCTCATTAAAATATTTAATACTAAGACTATGTGCACTTTATTTATTTATTAATTAAATAAATAAAAATAACTAACCTATATGCACATTAGACTAACTAAAAAGACTCCCACTGTAGCGCTAGGCATGCCAAGGGGTTACAATGCAAATGAAAAATAAGTATTAATAATGTCTTTAAAAAGGGGACATTACATCTCCTTAAGCTCAAATTCAGGAACTAGGTAAATTCTGCCCTTATACAAAATCAAATCAGCTATTACCTTATACCGGCCATCCTAAATTTTTCCATCCATAATGTCACATGCCCAAGTATTTTTGGAATACTCAACTAATAGTTGAGATTTCCAATTTGCTGAAATCTCACTCAAAGAACATAGGGCAGCGAGATGGGGTTTCCTGGAAAGTGCATCAGCCACTACATTCTTTGTCCCCTTGACATACTCAATGTCAAAATCATATGCCTGGATTCTGCTGACCCATTTTTGTTGCCTCTCATTGAGTTCCTTTTGTTCCAGGAAATATTTCAAGCTGTTGTGGTCGGTTCTCACCACAAATTTTCCACCCACCAAATACTGTCTGAACTTTGCCAAAGCATGCATAATGGCAAGCATCTCCTTATCATAGGTGGAATACAATCTCTCATTATCTCTCAACTTCCGGCTCTCGAAGGCAATAGGATGGTGATCCTGCATAAGAACTGCACCAATCCCCAATCCCGAAGCATCACACTCTAAAATGAAGGGCCGTGAGAAATTTGGAAGAGCCAAAACTGGACAGGTGCTCATAATTACCTTGAGCCTCTCAAATACTACCTGTGCCTCATCTGTCCATCTGAATGCCCCCTTCCGTGTAAGATCTGTCAATGGAGCTACCAGCTGAGAATAACCCTTCACGAACCTCCTGTAGTAACCACATAACCCCAAGAATCCTCGCAAGTCAGAGATATTCCTGGGTGGTGGCCAATCCTGCATTGCCTGTATCTTCTCCTGATGGACCTTGACCCCATTGGCCCCAATGACATGCCCAAGATACAATATCTCCGTAAGTCCAAATTCACACTTGGACATCTTAGCAAATAAAGACTGAGTCTCCATTATGCTAAGTACCTCATCAAGATGCCTCAAATGATCATCCCATGTCCTACTATATATCAGAATATCATCAAAAAATACCAACACAAACTGCCTCAACTGCTTGTTGAAGAGATGGTTCATACATGACTGAAATGTAGCAGGTGCATTGGTGAGTCCAAATGGCATCACCAAGAACTCATAGTGCCCGTAGTGACACCTGAAGGCTGTCTTGTGAATGTCCTCATCCCGAACTCGAATCTGGTGGTAGCCCGATCGAAGATCAATCTTCAAAAAATAGATAGATCCATGCAACTCATCTAAAAGCTCATCAATGCGAGGAATGGGATACCTGTTCTTGATGGTTTTCTTGTTCAGTGCACGATAGTCAATGCACATCCTCATGGTCCCATCCTTCTTCTTCACCAAAACAACTGAAGAAGCAAAGGGACTAGAACTAGGACGGATGTGTCCCATCTCCAAGAGCTCTCTAATGGCCTTCTCTATCTCATCCTTATATGTCTTAGGATGGCGATAAGGCGTAGTCATCACGGGTTTAACACCCTCCTCAAGCTCTATAACATGCTCAAACCCTCTATCTGGTGGTCTACCTAGAGGAATGTCACCAAACACTGGGCCGTGCTTATCCAGTATGGACTGGATGTCAATATGAAAAGGCTGCTCACTGTCTGAAGAAGATTTGGATGAAATGAAACATTGGGCTGCCCATGCAACCTCTCCATGTCTGACTATAGACTCCATCCTGCGTGCTGAAACAACTCTAGGCCCACCATCAGAAAGAGCCCGAAGCACAATCTTCTTCTTATCCACCATAAACTCCAACTCCATCCTCCGGAAATCCTGCACATATCTGCCAAGGGACTGTAACCACTGAATACCCAATACTGTATCAATCTCACCAAGTCCAATAACATAGAAGTCATCGGTCAATGTGTAGTCCCCCATCTGAATACTAAGCCGTGGAATCCTCTTAGTGCAACTAATAGCAAATCCATCTGCTACCCGTACACTAAACCCCTCAAATTCCTCAACCTGTAATCCTCGCTTCGCAGCCAACCCCTCATCAATGAAGTTGTGCGTAGCTCCACTGTCAACCAAACAAACAATCTGTTGTCCCTTAAGCACTCCCTTCAGCCGAAAGGGATGGTACCTAGGAACTCCTGAGAGTGTAGCAATAGTGACATTAGATGAATCCAATGCCTCACTCTCGCCAAGCTCTACTTGGGGCTGCTCCCCCGTGCATCATGGCCACTGCCCTCATCCTCTGCATCTGTATCTGGTGAGTGATCATCATCCTCATCTGAAATCACCTCAATGAGATGCACCTTGCCTTTACCAAGGCAATGATGTCCAGGCTCCCAATGATCTTTGCAATGAAAGCAAAGCTTCTTCCTCCTCAACTCATTACGAGTCTCCTGATCCACCTTAGGAGGTGGTGCACTCTTCTGCGGAACGGTAGAGCGCTGAAATGGCTTGGAGCTCGTGGGAAACTTCTTATTGGGCTGATAAGAAGTGGGTTGATAGGAAGTGGGGATGTGTCCAAGTCCAATGCCGTCTGGATGGCATCATGCAATGTCCTAGGCTTAAGAGCCTTGACCAATCCTCTCATCCTGTCATGAAGGCCCTCTATAAATAACATCACCACCCTCTTCTCAGGCATCTCTGGAACCATAACTGCTATACGCTGAAATTCGTTGATGTATGAATCAACGTGTCCACTCTGTCGAGCTGATAATGATCCCAAGTTGGTGAATCTAGGTAAGTGTTGTTCAGAAGTAGAAAGAGAAGCTTTTTTAAAGCTTCTTAAGGAATATATAGATGTCTTTGTTTGGTCTTCAAGATTTGAAGACTTACCAACCTGCTGAAGTGCAGCATTATATCCCATTAAAATAGGAACAAAAACCCTTCAAACAAAAATGCGGCAACACAACCCAACTATTTCAGGTACTATCTTTGCTGAGATTCAGAAGTTGTTAGATGCAAAGATAATTTATCCTATACATCACTCTGAGTGGTTGGCCAACATAGTTCCTATAAGAAAGAAGAAAGCGGCGAGATTAGATTGTGTGTTGATTTTCGCAATCTCAATCAAGCCTCATTAAAGGATAATTATCCCATCCCCATCATGGATCACACTCTGCAGGTTGTCACTGGATCTGAAATGTTGTCCATGCTCGATGGTTTCTTAGGTTATAACCAAGTCAAGGTGGTAGAAGATCAATACAAAACGGCATTCATTACACCTTGGGGAACTTTTGCTTATCAGAAGATGCCTTTCGGTTTAATCAATGTTGGAGCCACATTTCAAAGAGCTATGGATTTGGCATTTTCTCATCTCAAGGATAAGAGCATAGTAGTTTACCTCGACGATCTGACAGTCTTTTCTAAAGAAAGAAGCAAGCATATCTCAGATCTCAAAGAAGTCTTCATCCAGTTCGTAAGCATGGGATTTCTCTGAATCCCAAGAAATCTATCTTTGCAGTGACAGAGGGAAAACTGCTGGGACATATCGTCTCAAAAGAAGGAACTAAGATAGATCCCGCGCGGGTAAAATCTATTCAGACTTTTCCCTTGCCAACATCCAAAAAGGGGGTTCACTCCTTTGGTAAAGTTAATTTTCTCAGAAGATTCATCCCTGACTTTGCTGAATTAACCCGTCATATTTCGAATATGATGAAGAAAACACAAGACTTCAAGTGGAGGCATTTAAGAAATTAAAGAAGCCTTGTCAAAGCACACGAGTCTTGGTGTCACCGGACTTTAGTAAGGAATTCATTCTTTATTGTTATTCCTCGAACACACAATGTCAGCAATCTTGATGTAGAAGAATCAAGAAGATGTAGAAGCTCCGATTGCTTTCATGAGCATGCCTTTAAAAGCTTACGAGTTGAAATACACTCCAATGGAAAAACATGCATATTCAGTTGTAAAAGCATGTAAGGCGTTCAGGTACTATATTCTTGCCTCACATACTGTGGTCCTGGTTCCAGATACTGCAGTAAAATCTATCCTCACGCAACAAGAGCTAGGGCTATTAAGAGGCACATGGGTGACGAAGGTGTAGGAATATGACTTGGATATAAAGCCCACAAAGTTGGTTCGAGGAAGAGGTTTGTGTGAATTAATGACTGAGATGAAGACAACAGATCCAGAAGTAGGCAAAAGTTTGCCTATGGTTCTTTTTATAGATCTGGTAAATGAATGGTACAGTAACATTGCCTTTTTCCTAACTTATGGGGAATGCCCAAATCACCTTTCTCGCAAGGAGAAATGTACTATTAAACTGAAGTCCAGGGACTTTGTCCTTTGGGATAATGGTCTATATAAGAGAGGAATTGACGGGGTGTTTCTCAGATGTGTGGATAAAGCTCAACAGGATCAGCTTTTAAAACAATTTCATAATTTGGCTTGTGGTGGTCATTTCTCAGCCCGAGTCATTGCTCACAAGATCCTTCGAGCAAGGTATTACTGGCCCACACTTTTCCAGGATACTGCAGAGTGGGTATCTAGATGCCAAGCATGCCAACACTTTGTTGGACGTGTAAAATTGCCCGCATTACCTTTGAAGCCAGTTGTAATTGAAGAGCCTTTCCAGCAGTGGGGCATGGATTTCATTGGTATGCTTAACCCGACTTCCAGTGCGGTCATCATTACATCCTGACGGCTACTGATTATTTCAGTAAGTGGGTAGAACTCATTCCCGTTAAGAGTGTCACTTCCACAAAAGTGTTTAATTTTATTAAAGAAAATATTGTTATAAGGTTTGGCGTGCCCAGTAAAATTGTAGCAGACAACGCTCCTAATTTGTCTTCTGAGGAGCTGGTTGAATTATGATACACGCATGGGATCCAGCTAGTACATTCCTCCAATTATTATCCACAAGGGAATGGCCAAGCTGAATCAAGCAATAAGAATCTGGTGACTATCATGCGGAAATTAGTGACAGAAAATCAAAGGACTTGGCACAAGAAGTTGTGGGCAAATAGGATCACACCAAAGAAAGCCATAGGCATGTCCCCTTTCCAGCTGTTATATGGGAAAGACGCAGAGCTGCCTCTTACATTGGAATTGCTCGCTTTTGCAACTTTCCAAAGCTCTAGAGGATGCCACTTTCACCGATGCCATTGATAAAAGAATAATGTATCTGATGGAATTACGAGAATTGCAGGTCCAAGTGGCCGACAGATTGTCAGAACACCAGAGGAAGGTGAAGGTGATCTTTGATAAAAGGGCCAGGGAAAGGAAGTTTGAGATTGGCTCTGGGTCCTTTTATGGGACAAAAGACGAGAAGCAAAAGGCATGCATGGGAAATTTGACTCACTATGGAAAGGGCCTTTTGTGATCAAAAGGATTGTCGGAACAGATAGCTTCATTCTTGCGCATCAGGATGGAATTGAATTGCCGTTGCCCTTCAATGGGCAACACTTGAAGCTTTTCCGGAATTAAAAAGCAAGGTAAAACTTGTATGTATATAAATAAAACTTTGTTTTTCGGTGTTGTTTTGTCTTTGTTTTTCCTGACCCCAAGCCCAATGGACAAGATACGAAACCAGAGAAGTTGGGATCTCATCTTCACTCACATGGACGGAGGCAAAGATGTCCACAGACGGAGCCGACTGGTGTCCCCAGATTTCACCCTGAAATCTGGGACTACCCATTTAAAAAAAAATCGTTCTTTTTAAAATAATGGGTCTTTTTGTATTTTTATTGCCAGAAGATGTCTCTATTACGTTAAGATATTCCCAGTGAATCATATGAGCCAATTTCGACAAATACCCAAATGCTGAAACTCATTTTATCTATCCACCAAATTTTGTCTATGGGAAATTTGTATTTAATTATTTATTAAATAAATAAAGCCCCGTTTGAAGTAAATTGTGCTCCGATTGAATCTTATTAAATTTTTGCATACTAGTATTCACACATCTCAATAGGATTTTCACCAAGAATGAATTCAGAGCATTGTCTACAACTTCTGGCAACGTTTTTATTTATTTCTTTTGCATTTGTTTTCGGTTTTCTCCGCAGTCTGTCTGTTAAATTCCCCTCGATCCGGTCTTTGTTTTGTATAGTCTGTTTAATTGCCTGGAACGTCTGGAGATCATTTATGGCCTCAACACCAGAAGGAATCAGTCTCAGAAGGAAAACTTCTGACCCAAAAAGATGAAGTTAAGCAAAAATGCCTCTCCTAGGCAAGTCACACTTTTAGAATAAATAGATCTAAGTTGCAATGGAAATTTTGGCAGTGGTAAGTAGATAGGAATTTCTTACTTGCCTTATAGGGTACTTTTTCCCATGAAGTCAAAGTCACTTAGCGCGACAATGAGAATATTAGAGGTGGCAGGCAGGCGGGAATTTCTTACCTGCCTTGCAGGGTAAAAATTCTCATTATAAAAGAAAAATCACTTAAAGCACTGGTGGGAATTTCTTGCCTGCCTAGCAAGCTAACTTTTCCCATCAAAGAGGTTTATTCACCCATGCAAGTCGCACTTTTTCAAAGAAGGCTATTTTCCATACAAGTCGCACTTTTTGGGAGATGATTTAAGTTGCCAGTGGGAATTTTGGCAGTGGTAGGGGGGAATTTCTTACTTGCCTTGCAGGGTAAAAATTCCCATGATGAAGGACAAATCACTTAAGTGGAAGAGGGGATTTTTGGAGCTGCAGTGCAGGGTGGAAATTTCCATCAAGTTGACTTCCTATTTTTAGCAGTCACCCTTGCCAAAAAGTGCAACCCACCTTGGCATTAAACAATGCATTTAATAATATTTATTAATGGTCTTTCTACCTAATTTTGGCGACATGAATGGAAGGAAAGTCAATGCAAAAAGATAAGCTAAAGAGAAGTCATGGATGCATGCTAAAAATAAATAAAATAAATTTATATAAAAGCAACTAGCAAAGCGGCATGCATAATGGGCGCCCAATATGGATGAATAGATGTGGCTTTTAATTAATTAAATTGCCGAAATAGAGAAGGCAATTATTAAAAATAACATGCACAAGGCTATATAAGCTTGGGACGCCATAAGGGAGAAACAAATAATTCTTTTTGATGAAGGTTGCAGCCAGACAGGTTTTGGCGCCAAAAGGAGGATTTTGCATTAAAGACTATTTTTCCACTATCGGGAAGCTTCCAGTTTTGGCGCCTAGGGTTAGAATAGCCTAATTTTGGTCATTTTGAGTATCTGCATATTGGTATATGTGCCAGGTGAATTAAATAATATTTTTGCTTGCTTTGCATGCAAGCAAAACCTCAAATTTTAGGGCAGCAGGCTTTATATGCAGATTTTGGTGATAAAAATCAAGTATTCATGCCATGGACTCCATCTTTATCTGAATTAATTGCAAGTATTCATCACAGGTGCTCATATTAGTGAAACGAAGTTCTAATCAATGTCGAATCTTGTAGAAACCCTTGTTTCCCCCCGATTCTAATTCGATTCGTGTTTTTGTTTGTTTTTGCAGTTTTTGGGCACAAATGCAATAAAGTGATTTTGCAAGAAATAGAGAATAAATACTATAAAAGTAAATCAAATCTGAAACAATATATTCTATGGCTAATAGTGATGCCAGTCTTTTTTTATCAATTTTCTGAGATGATTACAATTTAGATCCACTAGCATGCAATATAAAAGACAATGATTTTTATTGGAGAACCTGGTATTTGCAGCAGAAATGAGAAAACCCTTGATCTGGTACAGCAGCAATGAATAACCTGGTATTTGCAGCAGAAATGAGAAAACCCTTGATCTGGTACAGCAGCAAATAATAAATAAGAGTACGGCTATTCTCTAGATCTCCAGATCTTATGGAAGTTGGCGCCTTGATGTAAGAAACCTCTCTGGACAACTTGCTATCCAAAACCCTGTAATTTTGACTCAATGTGAAGCTCTGTAATTTCTTCTGGATGAAGAAATCCCTCTGCCTGGCAATAAATCGGATGATATTTCACACCCTCTGAATTGCACTCACTGGAGATGGCTCGTTCCCCAATGTTTCGAGACTGAAACCCTAGGCTCCTGTGCTCTGCTCAGACTTGATCAATTTTTTTATTCCCAAATAATAATAATTTTCTTCTTCCCAAGCAAATGGCTTATACTCATGAAAAGTGCGAATTCCTCAATAATAGGAAATCATTAAAAAATAATTCAAACTTTTAATTTTAATCTTTCAATAGTCTCCAGCCAAATTTTAATAATAAAATATATTCATCAAGAATGGCCCCTTTCTGATGATGGGCGACCCCTTCACTGAAATCACTTAAGTTATAATAAAATATTATAACTTTATATTATAATGCTCCCACCATTAATATTTAATTAAATCAATTAAATATTAATATCTCTCTCGATATATACCCGATGCACAAACCGTCTGAAGCTGACGAACACTGAAGTGATTCTGCACGTGATCAATCCATACTGCTAAAAATAGCAGGGGTCCCTCGCTGAGTGCTGAATACTGCTAAAAATAGCAATGCAGGCTAAAAGTGTCCGAACGAGCCCGAACGAAAGCCAACTGATCAAATACTGCCAACTGAAACTGAGCCAAACTCCAACATGACCCCCTATCCAACCTATCAGCCTACGAGGGTCGCATAATAGGCTAATCCTGTGCTCTGAGAGATGTCAACTAGAAGGGGACATGACAGTCCACCCCTCCTGAAATTGCTTGTCCTCAAGCAATCTCAACTCCGGATGCTGCAGAATATCCTCGCTCTCCCATGTAGCATCCTCAACAGGAAAATCTCTCCATTTCACTAGGTATTCCCTGATAGTCCTCCTACGCAACTGTCTCTCCCTGTACTCCAGGATGGACTCAGGTACTAAAATCAACTTTCCCTCATCATCTAAGGGAGGTAGAACTGCAGATGGTACCACACGGTGTCCCAACGCCTTCTTGAGGCGTGATACATGAAAAACATTGTGTACCCTGCTCTCTGCCGGAAGCTCAAGCTCATAAGCCACCTCTCCAACTCGCCTCAAGATCCTGAAAGGACCGTAATACCGTGGCTTAAGCTTTTCTGACCCACTCTTCCTAAGAGTGGACTGACGGTAGGGCTGCAGCATAAGGTAAACCATGTCACCCACCTCAAAATGCCTCTCTGTTCTCTTCTGATCCGCATACTGCTTTTGCTGATTTTGTGCCTTGGCGATATTTTCTTTGAGAGCCTTCATAGTATCCTGACTCTCCTGCAACAAGTCTCCAGCACTCGGCACTCTACTGTCGCTCAGTAGCAAATCCAGAAAACTCGGTGCCTCATACCCGTACAACGCCATAAAGGTGACATTTGAATGGTCATATGGAATGTCGTGTTGTAACAATACTCACACAAATGAATCCATCTGACCCACGCCTTCTGCTGCCCTGAAATGTAATTTCTGAGGTATCCTTCCACCCACTTATTCACTATCTCCGTCTGCCCGTCTGTCTGAGGGTGGTAACTGGTGCTCGGTGTAAGCTCGGTTCCACAGAGTTTGAAGACCTCCTGCCAGAAATGACTCAAGAACCGACTATCTCTGTCGCTCACAATGCTCCGAGGCAATCCATGTAGTCTGAATACCTCACGAAAGAAGACCTCTGCCACCTGTGTAGCTGTGTAGGTAGTGGTAATCGGAAAGAAGTGGGCATACTTCGTCAGCCGATCCACAACTACATATATGCAATCTCGCCCTTGGGCTTTAGGCAAGCCCGTAATAAAGTCCATCGACAGGCATTCCCACTTCCTGTCAGGAATCGGAAGTGGCTGCAATAAACCTGCCGGGTACGTGTTCTCCTGCTTGTTCTGCTGACAAACAGGGCACTCACGCACGTACTGAAGAACATCTGCCTTGAGTCCTTTCCATGTGAATCTCTCCCGTATCTGTCTATAGGTTTTGAAATACCCGGGATGTCCTGCAGTCGGTACATCATGAAAGGCTCGCATGATTATGTTCTTCACCTCTGAATCTGGGATCAAATAAATCCTGTTCTTGTAAATGATCAAGTCATTCACAAGTGTATACCTGGTATCAACCGTCGATCCCTCAACAATGCTGGAAGCCCAAGTGTCCTTGGCATACTCTGCCACAATCATATGCCTCCAATCCTCCGTAATATGAACCATAGAGCTCAAGTATGGCCTACGTGAAAGAGCATCAGCTACTACGTTCTGTGTACCTTTGATATACGAAATATCAAAGTCATAGGCCTGCAATTTACTGACCCACTTCTGCTGACGATCATTGAGATCTCGCTGCCCTAAGAAGTGTCTCAAACTGTTATGGTCAGTTTTAATGCAAAATTTGCTGCCAACAAGATACTGTCTAAATTTTGCTAAGGCATGCATGATTGCGAGCATCTCCTTATCATATATGCTATAAAGTCTCTCTGGCCCTCTGAGCTTTCGGCTCTCATACACAATCGGGTGCTTGTCCTGCATAAGCACCGCACCAATGCCCTCACCTGATGCATCGCACTGAAGCTCAAAAGGCTTCGTAAAGTCGGGTAGTGCTAAAACAGGGCATGTAGTCATCAACTCCTTGAATTTCTCAAAACATTCCTGTGCCTCAGGAGTCCAAATAAATGCACCCTTCTTCAGTAAATCTGTCATAGGGGCTGCGTGTCGTGAATAACCATTCACGAATCTACGGTAGAACCCACACAACCCTAGAAACCCTCTCAACTGTGTCAGGTTTGTCGGTGTAGGCCAGTCAATAATGGCGCGGATCTTTTCAGGATCCATCCGCACTCCATCTGCACTGATAATGTGACCTAAATATAACAATTCGGTCATCCCCAAGTCACACTTGGATTCCTTGGCGTACAAGGACTCCCTCTCAAGAATACTCAACACGGTCTCCAGGTGACCCAGATGCTCCTGCCAAGTCCTGCTGTATATAAGGATATCATCGAAGAAGACCAATACGAATCTCCTCAACAGTGAATGAAAAACCCTGTTCATCGTGGACTGAAATGTAGCTGGTGCATTAGTGAGCCCAAATGGCATCACCACGAACTCGAAGTGTCCACAATGACATCGGAAAGCCGTCTTCTCTATGTCCTGCTCACGGACCCTGATCTGATGATACCCTGACCGTAAATCAATTTTGGTAAAGTAACATGCACCATGGAGCTCATCAATAAGCTCGTCAATACGCGGTATCGGATACCTGTTTTTGATCGTCCTCTTATTTAGGACTCTATAGTCAATACACATGCGCAATGTGCCATCCTTCTTCTTTACCAACACAACCGAAGAAGCAAATGGTGACTTGCTAGGCCGAATGTGACCCATAGCAAGTAATTCCTTGATCGTTTTCTCGATCTCATCCTTCAGCCGTTTAGGATGTCTATAGGGCGTAATCATAACGGGCTTAGCGCCCTCCTCAAGCTCAATAATATGCTCAATGCCCCTGTCTGGAGGTCTCCCTGGTGGAATATCACTGAATACCTTATCATGCTTGATTCTCAACTGCTGTATGTCGGGATGGTATTCAGTCTTTTGCTGTCCCTCCTGTATAGGTGCCAATGTGCACTCGGCAGCCCACTCTACCATGTCGTGACGCATGAGCCTCTCCATCCGACGAAAAGAAATTGTTTTGATGTTGCTGTCCCGAATTGCTTTTAGAATGTGTGTCTTCCCGTCAACATCAAAACGGATCTCCATGTCCTTGAGACGAAGAGTGACTTCCTCCAATGAATGAAGCCACTTCATTCCCAAAACCAAATCAATGTCTCCCATGTTAACTACGTAGTAATCAGCCTTGAACTCATAATTGTTCAAGCGTAAAGGGAGATCCTTAATCATGCGTTCACACCTCAAAGTGTATCCGTCGGCCACCTTAACCCTAATGCCCTGAACTCCTCGGTGATGAGTCCGCGTTTCTCAACGAATCTAAAGATCTATGAAATTGTGTGTGGCTCTCTGATAAGTAGGGTAATGACCCTCCGTCCCGCCAACACTCCACGAATCCCGAAAGAACCCTCCTGCTGAATGCTAGATAGGCGTGCCTCCTGTATCTGAAGCCCTCGCTCTGTCTCTGCCCTAGGCTCTGAAGCCTCTGACTCTGAATCCTCGGAACTCTCATGCTGTTCGGATTTTTCTGATTCTGAGTCCTCATAATATGCCCACATCACTCGATTTGCCTTGCCCTTAGGTCTTAGAGGACAATCGTGATTGGCGTCGTAGGGGCCTTTGCAGTAGAAGCAAAGCTTCTTCCTGCGTAGATCGTTAAGGGCCTCACGATCCAAAGGTGGCGCTGCTGATTTACCCTTCGAATCGTTCTTAGCATCTGATTTTTCTTTGATGAAATCAGACTTGTCCCTGTTTTTGTTAAAGCCCTTGTTATCCCTGAATGAAGAATTACCTCTGGAGTTAAATCTACTAGACGGTGCTGCCAACTCCATGCTCCGTGCTTTCTTCATCGCTTCCTGTAATGAAGGAGGATCAAAGGCTTTGATCCAGCCTCTCAATGGCTCTGTCAATCCCTCCATGAAGAGCACTACCAATCGCCTCTCTGAGATGTTCGGAACCATAACTGATAACCTCTGAAAGTCACCAATATATGACTCCAAGCTGCCACTCTGTCTCAACTGAGCCAAGTCTCTGAAGTAGGATTCTGGATCCTTCCTGTCAAAACGCTCTACCAACCTGTCAACAAACTCCTGATAGGAAGTGATCCTATCATGTTGTAGCGTCACCATTCCGTGGTGCCACCAGTCATAAGCTACCCTCCAAATGTAGTGTCGCATACCTGATTGCATCTCTCTCCGCCATCGGACGCAATGTAAGGAATGTGTCAAGCTTATTAAGCCACGCTTGGGCTGTCACTTTACACCGCCATCGAACATCGCTAATGTGAGCCGGTTCGTAGCATGTTTTAGGTCATTATTCGGTGCCTAGGTCTCCAATCCTCGTCGACCTCTCGTTGTGTTCTCTCCTCTGAGTGACAAACCGGTCAAAAGGAATCCTTTCTCGGACCTCGGGTGGTACCAACTCCCACTCCTCGTTCGCTGCCATAAGCGTATCAGCGAACAACTCCTCATGCTCTTCACCTGCTATAGCCTCGTCGGGCTCCTGTCTCATGAAAGTAGGCCTAGTAGGCCTGTCTGCTGTCCGTGAAGCTGTCCAAGGAATTCTCCGTGAACCTGCATCACTCCTGTCATCGTCACGATGTGGTGACGGTCTCCTCGATGTCCCCAGTCTCTGAAGTGCTACTGTCAACTGCTGTAATACATCATTGGACTGCCGTTGACCTGCACGTAAATCCCTGAGTGCATGCAAAACCTCTGCATTGTCTTGATCTCTGTCATTATGAGGTATCTCTGCCCTGTCAGCTCTGTCATTCCTGTCAGCCATGTTTTCCGGCTGCCGAATCGAACTCTGTTGCCTATCAATCAGAGCACGCCTGCGTGTGTAATACCTGTGAGACCCAATCTGTTCTGGCTGCATAAGACTGCTAAACCCTCAGGATGGAAGGATTTAGCTCTGATACCACTGTAGAAACCCTTGTTTCCCCCTGATTCTGATTCTGACTGTGTTTTTGTTTGTTTTTGCAGTTTTTGGGCACAAATGCAATAAAGTGATTTTGCAAGAAATAGAGAATAAATACTATAAAAGTAAATCAAATCTGAAACAATATATTCTATGGCTAATAGTGATGCCAGTCTTTTTTTATCAATTTTCTGAGATGATTACAATTTAGATCCACTAGCATGCAATATAAAAGACAATGATTTTTATTGGAGAACCTGGTATTTGCAGCAGAAATGAGAAAACCCTTGATCTGGTACAGCAGCAATGAATAACCTGGTATTTGCAGCGAAATGAATAAGCATTTCGCAGCAAGAAACGAGAAAACCCTTGATCTGGTACAGCAGCAAATAATAAATAAGAGTACGGCTATTCTCTAGATCTCCAGATCTTATGGAAGTTGGCGCCTTGATGTAAGAAACCTCTCTGGACAACTTGCTATCCAAAACCCTGTAATTTTGACTCAATGTGAAGCTCTGTAATTTCTTCTGGATGAAGAAATCCCTCTGCCTGGCAATAAATCGGATGATATTTCACACCCTCTGAATTGCACTCACTGGAGATGGCTCGTTCCCCAATGTTTCGAGACTGAAACCCTAGGCTCCTGTGCTCTGCTCAGACTTGATCAATTTTTTTATTCCCAAATAATAATAATTTTCTTCTTCCCAAGCAAATGGCTTATACTCATGAAAAGTGCGAATTCCTCAATAATAGGAAATCATTAAAAAATAATTCGAACTTTTAATTTTAATCTTTCAATAGTCTCCAGCCAAATTTTAATAATAAAATATATTCATCAAGAATGGCCCCTTTTTGATGATGGGCGACCCCTTCACTGAAATCACTTAAGTTATAATAAAATATTATAACTTTATATTATAATGCTCCCACCATTAATATTTAATTAAATCAATTAAATATTAATATCTCTCTCGATATATACCCGATGCACAAACCGTCTGAAGCTGACGAACACTGAAGTGATTCTGCACGTGATCAATCCATACTGCTAAAAATAGCAGGGGTCCCTCGTTGAGTGCTGAATACTGCTAAAAATAGCAATGCAGGCTAAAAGTGTCCGAACGAAAGCCAATCGATCAAATCGCCAATCGAAAGCCAACTCCAACATGACCTCTATCCAACCTATCGCCTACGAGGGTCGCAAATAGGCTAATCCAAACGAGAGATGTCATCAGGGGACATGACATTGAATATCTCTTCGAATCGAGAAGAAATTGTTAGATCTATACAAATTGAGCCAATTACAAGGGATTCTAGCTGAATTAAAAGAAAAGAGCGAGAAAAGATTGTTTCATACGGATGAAGCATGATCGAGATGAATCATGCATGAGACATAGGCCGTGAACCCATCTTCGATTTAATTGACATATCTAGAGCCGGAAGGACCTCTCTCATGCGGGCAATTAAAAGCAACGGAATTATTCAAGCTTCCGCGTTTCCAGTCACAGCTCAGTTGCCTGAATTTGTTATGGAGTGTGCAAGGTCATATCATCCTCTTTCCAAAATAATTCAAGACCATGCGGGAAAGACAATAATCAAGTGGATGCACAATTTATTAATTATTGTCTAAAAATTCGATACGAGTGTGGTGATTGCAATTAGCATGTTGGATGCTGGCAATAGATGGGAGAAGCACAAAGCAGATTGCGTGGGCATAATGAATAGCAGATACATGAAGAAGCCCAGATCTCCATCAAAGTTCCCGAGGACTCTTCCACGATCCAATTTGGTGCAAGAATTTCATATTACTAAACTGCTTTGCACGTTAAATGGAGAAGCCAATACTCGTAACTTCCACTCATGGATGTATGCTATCGTGAGAACTATTGAGATCAACAAAGATGATTCTATTATCAATTGGGGCAAGAGATCACTAGTGACAACATCGATGAGCAGCTCCAAAGTGTGAGTCGAACATTTAGCTTTAAAATGACTTCATACGGTATATGCGTGAGAGCCTCGCAGGTATATTTTCCTAATTGAATAGGCGAGGAGTTTTGTCAAAAATCCTATTTTCGAGTGCTTCCCATAGTTGGCGGTTCTTGAGTGCAACAAAGATTACAAGGTGATCAACAAATTGAATAGTGATCTAAAGACCGGTAGAGTGAGCAAAGAAGTTTGTAAGCTGGATCCTAGTATGGTTGCATCTTCATCTAGTTTGCAGACTTCACGTATCTCAGGGTCAATGGCTTTTTAGGAGAACCAGTCAAATTGCCGAGGTATCCAAGTGACAAATGGGTCATCATGGAGTTATACAGGCAACTCGTGGAAATGCATGACTTACAATCAAAGCGACACAAACCTACAAGTTGCTTTCCGGTCACGATGGGTTATTACAGCTGTCAGAGCATCCATAAGACGAAGGGAATCGAAGCGAAATGGTTTCCGGATATGAGCATGAGTTCTTCCTAGCACGATTGAACTATGATCCATATGGGATAGTGAGGAAGACAATCTCCTAGGAGTATGCACACGTACCTTCATTGGAAGACTTTTGGATGAAGTGCAGAAGTCAATATGAAGTCAAGAAGAAATATTTCAGCAAGTTATCAGCGCAACAAGTATCTGATTATGGTTTAGCACAAATACCTGCAAATCTCATGGATGATGGACATGTGATACTTGACACATACCATCAGATGGGAGGAGATAGAGTTGCTCTTCAGGAAAGCATAAGTGGTTGTCAGATGATTGAGGAAAGGTCTTCCGCGGTTCTAGTTAACACCTCAAACTGGTTGTTGACAAAGGGGTATTGCCTGGATGAAGCTTTGATGAATCAGATCACAGGTAACTTTATTGCAAAGGAGACTCCAACAAAAGAAAGCACGAAGGTGAAAGTAGCAGGAGGCCAGAGAAGCTTAAAGTATACAAGAAGTCTCAGATACTGGAGAAGGCCAATTCTACAGCTATTGTGCTAGTACCACTTTCAAACGAAGCTTCTCCTATGTCAACTCATAGCACTTCGGCAGCCCCTGAACCCCAGGCAGATGTTGTTGTTCCTCCGTTGAATCCAGCATCATTTGTATTTGCTCCTCAGCCACTCAAATCTTCACCTCCCCCTGCAGAGAAGCTAAAAGCTCAGATGGCGGAGTTTGAAAAAGCATTGTCTTTGGACAATTCAGAGGATGACAGCCACAACACTGTGGCAAATTCGGATGCAAAGCAAAGTCTGAGCATGAGAAGGTGGTACACTCAATGACTTCTCATTCCCCGAGAAGCAATTTTTCATCATGGTTGGCTTTGCAGACGGTTCCAGAAGCCAGAGAAGAGATTAACCTGGAAGAGCATGACTTGCAACTACTCCTGAGTTTGGGTGGAAAGGATAGAAGACCTAAAGTTGCCAAGGTAACTTCAAGGTTGATTATTGAAGAATCAGGGCAGAAGTTCGCCGAGGTGACAGTTCCAACAAAGGGAAAGCAGAAGGGAGAACTCACGGCGGCAGATATCTCAGTAACCAAAGTGCCACTAGGTTAGACTACCACGGAAGGATTAAAGCAAGATACACAGACGCTAATAAACGCTTTATTCCTCAAGCTAGACAAAGAGAAGGCAAAGAAAATCAAACTTCAAGAGCAAGTTTCTCAGTTGTGTGAAATCATTGCTAAGGTTGCCAAACCTTCCTCTTAGCCAGTTTTAGTACATGAGCAGGTGAGTAACCATCTAATTAAGGAGGTAGAGGATGCAGGTAATCAAGTCACGGCTATTAATGAATGGAAAATCTAGATCATTCACCAAGCTTCAAAACAGCTCAAAGAGGTACCAGCTAGTTTGGAAGTTATGAAAGGTGCATTATCTCAGCTGAAGCAACTGATGACATGCATAGTGGATGAGAATGCAGTGGCTGAAGGTAACCTGGACATTTTGGTTAAAATAAATAAGTTGTCGGAGGAGGTTTTGATTGCGGAGCAACTTGTGCCTAATGGACTGATTGAAAAGGGCAAGCAGCTTGAGTTTGCAGTTTCTTTCCGCATGGAGATTCTCAAGCTTATGCTGAAAAGAATGCAATTGCTCGAGGATAGGATATTGTCATTGTTGGGCAATATAGTTGCTTTCACCGAGGAGGAAGTAGTTGGGGATGTTTCTTCTTGTAGAAGAGCTATTCCAAACAAGGTGTTTGCTTCTCTTGAAGGGTTGCTTCTGATGATTCAGAAGAGGATTGATGAAGCTGTTAAGACTTTCATGTTGAATTCAATCAACAAGCTGATAACACTTCAATCGGACATTAAAGAGTTCGGGCCTAGTTTGAAGGAGGTGGAAGTAAGCATTGACATTCTGTCCAAAGGATTGCTGCAGTTCAAGACCGAGAAAGAGGTTGCTAAAACAGATGGGAAATTGCTGAATTATATGTTCGACAAGTATATTCAATATCAGAACAAGAAGAAAGCGTAGGGTGTAACATCTGGCGAGATATTTTTTTCTTCTCTTATTTCTCTTATTCCTTATGTTCCCGAGATGAAATTTTAAGATTAAAGTTATTTGTTTAAAAGCCATTACTTTAAGTCATTTGGAAAAGTTCTCTAAGATAAGTGGCAGATGTGCACAACTTTGGCTTAACCTCTAGATGCATGTCATTTAGAGAGAAATTCTCGGAGAAAGATTGCCCAGTGTTCCCTTTACAACTTCCCACATGTTCTAGTTCAGTTGTTTCCATTTGTAATTTTCCCTCTATACACTATAAATAGAGGAAAAGCCTACGGGTTAAAGGATGAGAATTTGTTATCAGCATTCTTGTGTTCCAGACTTTGAGTTGAAACCCTTGATATCTTTCTGAAAGCTAAGGAATAGAGAGGAAGTAGATTTCCGAAGAACTTTGTGTCAATGGTGCATTTGTTTCTTATTTCTTTTTAGATCTTTGCATGGACGTTGTGTTATCTTAGATCTGGATCTGAAACTTTCTTTTGCTTTGAATTTTGCATTTCTAGATCTATTTGTTTAGTCTATGTGCATGTGACCAACTCTGTCAACTATTGGTTAGGCTGCACATATTCTTTCTTTTCTGCTCGCATTCAATTATTTCCCTCTTCTGCATATATACATTTCTTACAGCTGCTTACTTGCTGCAAAATTACCTAGCTATGGTGCATGAGCTACGCAGTTAAAGTAAAACCAACAGATAGATATTAGAAAATATAATTGACAAAATCTTACACGAGATCTTCACCGGTAAATGAGGGAGATTTATCTCATGACCGCCTTTTGCTTTGAATTCTGCATTTCTAGATCTATTTGTTTCGTCTATGTGCATGTGACTAACTCACAACTATTGGTAAGGCTACACATATTCTTTCGTTTTCGCTAGCATTCAATTATTTCCCTCTTCGCATATATACATTTCTTACGATTTGCTTACTTGCTGTAAAATTGCATAGCTAGAGTGCATGAGCTACGCGGTTAAAGTAAAACCAACAGATAAATATTAGAAAATATAATTGACAAAATCTTACACAAGAGCCTCACTGGTAAATGAAGGAGATTTATCTCATGACTGCTTAGGTTTTCAATTGTGCAGAAAATTTAGCCAACAGATGAATAATAACTATTTTGGATTCATTCTTGTCCTTCGCCTTCCTAAATCAACTGTTATCTACCTCTTAATTCATTTATATTCTTCTCATCATTGTATTGGTTAGTATTCTTTGCATTGAGGTTTCTTTATCAATGTCTTGTTTGAATATCCTATCACTTGTTCAATTCCATACTTGTGCATTTTTGTGGTATCATGCTCCTCTACCTAAAAATTTATTTAAAACTCATTCCAACTATTTTCCCCTAGCATTGATAGTATTCCTTCCTTTTGAAGCTTTAAAACCAACTTGAATGAAGATCGCGCCTCTTAATTGTCAATCCATTTGTAAAAATTCTCTTAATTGTTGACAAGATCCACTTGTTTTCTTTCTCAACAATATAGTTAGGTCTATTCTGTGTTTTTTTAAAGAAAAGCATTTTAAAAAGTTGTGACGTTGGGGGACGCCCTTGACCATCTTGGGGATGCGATGTCCCCCACAAGTTGCAAACGCCCCCGTGACATTTCCTATCTTTCCCAAACGTCCCCGGGACATTTCCCTTTATCTTTGGCATGTAGAAAACGAAAGGAAATGTTTCCCCTACGTCCTACGTCCCAGAATGTCCAGGATGTCCTAGGCACTGGGTTTTGGAGGGAACGCGTCCTACCTAACACCGGTAAAAACTAAGGTCATTCAATCAAATATGTACTTGTAGGGGCAATTCTCGAGTGTAATTGTGGCAACTTTCCAAAACCCAATTGGTTAAGTCCAATCAAGTGTTATGTACCCATGCATATGATATTATGATGATGTAAATGAGTTGATGGGGATGCTTTGATCATGCACACCTCCCTTTAGTTAGCCTTATTGGGTCAAATGCATAATTTTTGAAATTAGTTATATTAGATAATGGGTCGGCTTATGTTGGGATTAGTGCTTCACCCCTCCATTATTATTAATTGGAGGTCTATATAGAAGAGCGTAAAGGTCAATGTCATTGTCATGGATGTGAGGCATATGGATAGTATTCTATTTGATTTGAATCATATCGGGGTTGTTCCCCTCAAAGTGGCATTCCTTAAAGAGTATTATTCCTTATTCATTATTCCTTAAACAAGTATTATATGGTGTTGCCTTATCTTAAGGGTAGTTATTCTATTTTTGAATGTATTGGATGCTAGGGCATCTGCCCACGTAATAGCAATACAATGCCTAAACCATAACACGACATGCATCACTTCACATGCTTCTCCAAGACAAGGAGAAGGTGATGCCAAAAAATCAAAAGAAATGAAAATGTATAATACAGCTATGCCATCCAATAGCTTGTCAAGGGGGAAATGATGCCACCACTTCCACTTATCCCTCCACTAAGGAAGGAAGACTAGCCTTTGGTTCCTCCATACAGTCATGCAACCGTGCATGAAAACACCCTTACTCCTTTGCACTTATCCCTCCACTAAGGCTAGTCTCTCTAACCCATAGTTCAAAAAATCGCGATTTATCATTTTGAACGGTGTAAACAATTTATCTTTTAGAAAATCGCAATTTTTGACCTGCCGATAAATCGGCAATTTATGGCAAGAAAAACCCAAAAAATTGTGGAAAATCATAGGAAAAATCGTGGAAAATCGCGCGGGTTAGGGTTTAAAGCAAAAAAATGACCAAAACAAAAAAACATGCCCCTTTGAAAGCATTTCATGGCTATTTTCTCCCGTGCAATTCCTATTTCGTGTCTCGACCTTCGACTGGGGTTTACATTAATCTTATGTCGTTGTCCATCTCCTACCCGATTTTTGTTTGGCTGTCATCATTGTCACTAAAATTCCTGCTTGTAATATTTTTGTATTGTTATTAAGTTTAGTTAATAAGTTTAGTTATTAAAATTTATACATGACCCTTCGTATTTCATTCTGACGTGTAACTTGTATTTATTTTTTAATCTATAACTAGAATTTAATTGAATCGTAACTAAAATTCTGAGTCGTAAATTTGTAATATTAAATTACAATGAATTTTCTAATATTAATTCTATGTATTTAATTGTAAGCGTAATATCTATTAATTTAGTTGTATAGTATTTAATAGATTAATATTGCGATTTGTAATATTAATTCAGTTGTAAGTATTTAATATTAAGTGACTCTATTAAATACTTAGTTATTAAAGTCTGACTTGTAATGCTGACTCTATGTATTTAATTGTAACTTGTAAGTATTTTTATAGATTAAAAAAATTTATAGAGTCACTTCTCGCAGCATTTAACAATAATTTTACATTTAATTTAAGTTTATTTTATGAATTTAAATGTTTTTAAAAGTAGCAATAAAGTTGCTGATAAATTGCAGCTAAATCGCCGATTCCCGATTTCCAAGTCAAAATTTGGCTTGCCGATAACGATTTTTTGAACTATGCTCTAACCTTTGTTTTTTCCCAAAAATAAGCAAACCCATACACCAAGTAACAATTATCCGTCCATTATGGCAATACAAGTCCCCAAGATACACATATACATAAACATACACATGTACGCAAGATACAACCACCATCAAATAGATGAACATGTGCTCCAATGAGAAACCAAAATATAATAAAAGATCCTTAAGTTAAAGAGAAAACAAGAATATTTTTTTACCGGATAACAATTTGCACTACCAAGTCTACATACGAGACTTGCAAAAGGAGAGGTCATCATCTGCAACTACCACTTATCACTCCACTAGGAAATCTTGGCTAGCCTTTGGTTCCTCTCATTAAACATGCAATAAAATAAATCTATACACCTATCCCTCCATTTGAGAAATTCTTATTGCTCCACTAAGGCTAGCCATGAATTCCCTTGGTTCCTCCATATGAACAAACATCTTTTATTCCTCCTTAATTAATATCACACTAATCCCTCCATAAATAATGATGTACCCTACCCCATACATTCATACATCCACACAAGAAAAACGACAATAAAACAATTTCACATTGGCTCGAGAAGAGCAAAACGAAAACAATAAGCATAAACCACAAGGAGAGGTAGAATAAGGACTTTATCCACCATATACATATATTTCTCGATTTACATATTATTAGAATTTACTCCTTTTGTATTAAGCATTGGTTAAATAGCAATAATATTTATGAGCACGCATAATCTCACGAATGAGACAACAATAAACAATGTTACATTCGCTTCACACGAGAGAACACAATACAATGATGGGACAATAAGATAACATAAGATAAATATATTAAATGTCCAACGAATGACCACAAAAGTAGGTCAATGGGACTGCACCAATACAAAGAAAGTGAACAATAATCCAGCCAGAGGACCAAAAGGTCCTTGAAAACAACCAGAAAAGAGAAGAAGAGAAAGAAGAACGGGCAAAGAGAGAGGCCCGGAGAAAGCCTGCAGAGATCAGCAAAACCAGAGCAAGCGGAGGAAGGAAGAGAAGGAAGAGGAGGCAAGAAGGAGACCCCCTCAACCAACATCTAAGGCCAGCTGGAAGAAACTAGATCTCGGAGTGCCGATGTCCGAAGGAGGAAGAACTCTCCATGTACGTCTGGTGGATCTCAAAGGCCATCTATGAGAGGATGGTCTCAACCTCGTATGTGTCTGGGCGTCCCTGGTCTGTGAAATAATACCTCGAGTCCGGACAGATCTCGTCTGGTAATCATGATTGGTAACACTTGCCGCTTAGTGCCCCTTCCAGGGGAGAGCACTGTGAAAAAGGAAGTGATCTTCCTAGAAGGAGGCTGAAGGGTCTCCTCCCGAAGCCTAAGAGCCTCATGTAGATAGAGAGCAAGGCACCTTTGATCATAGTATCTGAAGAAATCAGTGAAGGTCGGATGCTCTCTGAACAGGCAATGAAATCTCCCTCTAATCTCGTAGTAGATGGGGCACCGGAAGATGAAGTGCTCTTCCGTTTTGATCTCCTGGAGGGAACAAAGCTAGTAAATTTGTTCGAAACGGTCAATCAGATGATTGCACTCAACCGGAGCCTATGAGAACCAACCCTTAACTGACCCAAGGAGATGCAAAGGGCATGCGTCCAATGCCGAGAAATAAGACCATTGTTGACCTCAAGAAAATGCTTAGCATAGAAGGCCATCTTCGGACGTAACCCACCAGGGGGTTGGTCCAGGTACATTGAATGAACCGCCTGTAGATATCATCTCTGATGATTCTGTTCAGATCCTGCTTGCTCGGGAGGAGATGGGTGGGAGCGTCCAAGGAAAAATTGTACGGTGGGAGGTGATTTGTCTAAATACCAATAGACTCAAGAAGTCGTGATACTCCGACATACCAACAACGAGATCAATCAGCCTGAAGCAATGGCCTCAAGAGGAGCGGTAAGCTAGGTAGGGATACCTATCCCTACCACAAAGGAATCAACAAGCTTCCGAATACGATGTAGGAGGGAGACAAGGCCAAAAATTGCTTCCAACCTAAAGGGATGAGCTCCAAATTCTGCCAAGATGATATTGTGGGAAACAATCTCCTTGCATCTGATGATACGTCTGAGAAGAAGGATCTGAACTCTCTCCACTGCAGCCCAGTCGGACTCAAGTAAGGAGGGCCCCCAAACTTCGAGCCATAAAGAACCATGGGCCTGAAAAGAGATTTTGAGAGGAATAGCTTGGACAGGATATCTTGGAAGTGGTGGCGGAAGCACTGCCTCTCTAAGATTGCCAAGGAGACAACCCTTATTGACCCAAGGCTGAAGTGTCGGTCGTAAACTGAAGCCTGGTCCAGAAAAGAGTACTCTCGAGTAAGTGTAAGAGCTGGCGATTTCCATCTCTTCCCCTTGTAGAAGAAATGAAACTCAAATGTCTTCAGGGCATTGAAGATCATAACTTTGGTCTTACCCAGTTGATCATCGCCTACCCTGTGGTCACAAAAGAGGGCTAAAGCATCGAGCTATCTCTGTAGACCTTCCACCGAGGAGGCAAGAAGGACCACATCGTCCATAAAAAGAAGAATAAAGATCAGAACCGGTGGAGAAGACAACCGTCCCCCTCCTAGATGTGATCCCTGAGAAAATCCTCCAACTCATCGATATAAATGCTGAACAATGTAGGAGACAAAGGGCAACCTTGCTTGACCCCAATGGTACTCTTGATGAAGTCAAAGAACCCAGAGCAGTATGAAGACGGCCCAAAACCTCCTCATATAGATGCATGATGGCAGCTAAAAGAGTCTCGGAAGGCCAATCTCTCTGAGCCTCCGGAAGAGAGCTTCTTGAACAGAATCAAAG
The DNA here is from genome assembly GCA_018340775.1 of Taxus wallichiana var. yunnanensis. NCBI lineage: Eukaryota > Viridiplantae > Streptophyta > Pinopsida > Cupressales > Taxaceae > Taxus > Taxus wallichiana. The sequence continues at coordinate 87,693,238 of CM031233.1, read as the reverse complement.
GCTTTTCGAAGGTCGACAAAGCAACAAAAACCTTAGAAGAGCGGTGACGTGCTTCCTCGATGATGGCCCGAAGAGTGAGGATGTGGTTTGGTAGGTTGGTCGAAACCTCACCTTTGGTAGGTTGCTCGAAACCCTTCCTATCCCCTAGCTCTCTAGTGACTTTGGTCTAGAAACTTTGAGAGTCGCATGTGGAGCACGGTAGCATAAAGCTTGGCGAATGTGTGACCCACCATGATCGTTTTGTAGTTGTTGGGATCAAAGTTAGGACCCGATTTGTGGATGTGGTGGAACTAAGACCCCGGAAAACCTGTATAAACCACTTGGTTGAAGAGATCCACTAAATAGTTGTTTAGGATGCCAAGTCCCGCTTGAAGAGTTATGCCTGGAAGCCCTCCTCATCCGTTGCTTTGCTGCTATTCATGGCTGAGATGGCATTTTTAACATTCGTGTGGGTGAAGATGTGACAAATAGAAGGGGAAAACCACTCGGATCTGGGGCTGGCCAGGGACGTCGTAGAGGGTGGAGGTGTGAGCATACATGGAGCTGGGATCTAAGTCCTGTGGAAGGGGGGAATGCCAGGGGAGGATGGTATGCCAAAAATGCTTGGGAGAGTGTAAAAGGGACTCACGAAGCTCCGTCTTCGTCGAGAGATGAACATGCGTTTCTTATGGCGGAGGAGGTGGCGATAAGCGGACTTGAGAGAGGGAAAGGATGGGAGAGCATGAATGAAGCAAGGCGAAGCTGCCGGTGAAGGGCTTTACAATCCTCATCATACCATTGGTTCATGGGGCAAGTTTTTTTGTTAGGAAAGGTGAGAGTGACGTGGGGGTAGGAGTTTGAGGCAGCCTCATGGATAATGGAAGAGAGGAGGTTGTACTTCATGTTTGTGGGAGTGAGGTGAACTGAGGCTCAGGAGGGAGAAGTTGACGGAGGTGGGATGAGAAGGTTTCAGGGTCACCCTCGCCATACTTTAGAATAGTGCGTGGAGGGCAACAAAAGTGAGGCAGGACCTGGGGGGATCAACCCGCAAGGAGAAGGAAAGGGTACCATGATCAGCAAGAGGGATGTAAGAGAGACAAATAAAGACCTTAACAACCACATACATAGGTCCCATGATTTGCATTTTCATCACTACTAAATTTTCTTTGTGTTAAAATCATTGTATTATCCCACATGTAACGCTTATGAAAAACATACGTTATTATTTACAAATTTTGAGTTTCACTACATCATAATGGTTAATCGTTAAGAATATACTCATTTTCTTCCATTTATATTACGATCATGTTAGGCATTTTATTCAATTTGATATCATTTAAAGTTCACACGAGTCATGTAGCACTTGTTACGAGTAGGGAATTCATGTTCCCAAGAGACATGTCCCAACACGGGAATGAGTCATTTAATCTGTTATTAAACAATGTAAGGTTGACCACCTATTATAAGAGATAGGAAAAATCACTTTATGCTGCGAATCCATCTTATTAGGTACCATTTGATAGTGGTAAAAGGCTACATGTTTTACATATTTGATCATACAACAATTGACATACACCAAGAACATATGTTCTCATCTCGAAATTTGCAAGTTTCCCATTTCATTCAAAACGTTTGGTCACCAAGGATACTCTCCATTCACTTTCATCTTTGTTACAATAAGTTATGTCATTTAACCATTTAGTTTACATCGTTCGTAAGGTGCACATATATCACCTACCATTTGTTTTGAGATGGGATTTATGTTACCAAGATATGTTCTTCCACGTGAAACATTCATTATGTGTTTATTGGTAACAAGGGGTTTAATGTCAAGTTTAAAAGTACAAATTCAAGTTTCCTATTAACCCCTTCCATAACATCTTGTTAAACACAAATCGGTAGTTGGAGTCAATTACAAGGTATTGCCCACATTTAACCTCTTAGGAGGTCTTGATTAAGTTGAGTTCCGGTTACATCACTTAGACCTCACCATGAGATCAACATCAATGTTACCACACTATTCTCGTTCCACCAAAACTTTGCACATTATGATTATCTTTTATTCATTAAAAGAAAAGTCGAGAACACTATGGATTTGACCGTAATGTCCCCTTTTCCAATTTGAGAGCATGATTTGGACTTCTTGCCATTCCCTTTTCCATGGCAACGAAGTGGAAGAGTTGGGAAAAGGAATTGAGCTTCCTTTGCATTCATTTTCTAATTTTTAATGTTTTCTTTTAGTGTATTCTTCTTTTTAATAGGTCGGCTGGGTTTGGAGCATTAATGAAGCCAATTAAAGATTAAAAGAACTCTTTAGGGGTCGGCCTTGTCCTTTTGGGCTTTGGCGCCAAAGATGGGGTATAAAGAAGATTAGAGAGCTCATTTGCATCATCTATCATTGGCGCATTTTCTCTATTTGGACTTGTGGGCTGGTTGCTCATTGTTCTTCCACTCTTGGGCGGAAATCCAAGTGTGTGGCATCTTCCTAGAAGGACGAAAACCCTTCTAGTGGTTGGTTGGGAACAGAAACCCTCCTTGTTGGCTTGAAGACATATTTCATATTTGAGAGGAAAAAGACATTCAGATTTTTATATGCATTGTTGAGCCCCTCCTTGTGGAGTGACTTGCATTGGTGAAGGGTTTGGTGCCATCTAGGGCATAACAATCTGATTTGAATTCATATTTATAAAGCTGGAATCTACTATTTGTTGTGAAGTTTGGGGTTTCTAAACCCTCCTTTCATAATTATTTTGGAGTTGTACTTCTGTTGGTTATATTTAATTTTTCAGCTGAGCATTAACATGTTTTTGGGGTTGAAAACAGTTCTAAAATATCTCTAAAAGGTTTATAAAAATTGTGGATGCATTGTTGGATGATATTTTGGTGAAATTGTGAGTTTTTCATACTGTTGTTCCTAAAATCTGATCGTTGTCCAAATATGGGTTTATTTTTAGTCTGCTGATTTGGAAATCAGATTTGATTATATAGAGGGTTTGTGCTAATTTACTAATTTTCAATTTCAGCCCTTGAAAAGGATATTACAAAGTGGTATCGAGCACGGATCTTCACATGCCTAGGGTTTCAATGGATAGAGTTTTCAACGATGCTAGGGTTGGAAAGCTTGCCCTAGGGCAAGAAAGATTGGCCAACACAATGGCCCGGCTGATCCATACCATGCAAGGCTCCAATAGTGGAAGAATCTCTTCAAGGAAAATCATTCATTCTCCGTCACCTAAAGGAAGCAACATCGGTACATGGTATGAAGAGTATAGAGCTCTTATGGAGGAGATCTGTGATGCCCTACCTTTTTCAGAGTTCATAAAATCAAAAGCAAAAGAGTGGGGGCATTAGAACCTGGTCCAAGTCTCGAAGCATGCACAAGGGTCATGAAAAAATATCCCTACCCTAGTGGAAGAGAGCCCCATCTTGTTGGAAAAGCAAGGAGTGGCTACAAAGTTTGTTGGAGAAGGGACCAAACCCCCAAGTTCGCTAGAAGAGGATGGGCATGCCTATTGCCCTAAGAACAAGAAAGTGAATGGTATATTGCAACAGCTGGTTATTGAGAGGGAGCAGCCCTTGGAAGGGTTAGAAACCTCCAACCCTCTTGCCAAGGTTGATCTCTTGACTGGTTTTCCTAACAACACCTTAGTGACACAAGGGTTTGATGAAATGGTGGAGCACGAGCCAAGGAAAGAGAAGGAAATCAATGAGCATACAACTCAAGATCCACATCTTGAAGGAAAGGGATCCATAAAGGATGAAGATTCATTACTCCCATTCTTATTTCGGATATTCAGCATCATGAGGTAATTGTGGATCATTGTTTGATTAATGATGATGATATTTTTGCATGTGATGAATTCAGAGGTGAAAGAAGGGGTTGTGAACAAGAAGAGGAAGCAAAAGGGATGGATGGAACCCACTTCCCAAGTGGAAATGATAACAGTCAGCTTGCTGGTCTGTTTATAACAGCAGACAATAAAGAGCCCAAAGATGAAGAATTAGACTTGGGTAAGAGCCACAAGGACATTCCAAGCACATGTGAACAAGGTACGGTGGTTGTGCAAAGGGAGAAAGCACCAAGTATCAAAGAGGCAAAGGAAAAAGGGGATGAAAATCTTGTTGAAAGCCCAAGGAACAAATATATTTCAGATTTATTGCTCCTTGGTTCACCATCACATGGAGCTGATCATCATAATCAGTTTGATACAAAGGTGGGAAAAATGAGGAGCACCTTGAGTAGTAAGGGGTACTTACACCCTTTCGGAAGCCCCCAAGTTATGCATGCATCAAGACAAATGTCGCTTTAGGCACAAGGACTGAGATTGAAGTAACAAAAGGTAACCCTCTTTCCAAGGCCCATGGTTTGCATACTAAGGTAACCATTTCCTCTTTTAGTTTGGTTGGTAATCCGTTTGATATACTTATGTTTGGAAGAAGAATTTGGGGTTGTGTTGATGATATCTCAACAAGTCTTATAAGGTCAAGAAGATTGGAAAAATCTCTCCATAAGGCTCTTGATGAGGTGGCTGGTCTATTCCTAACAGCAGTCAAAGGGAGGTCATTTGAGGGAATACTCATCCTTAACAAGAAGCCAAAGGTTACCCAAGACAAGCACCAACAACTTGGGAACAAATGCAAGGAAGAAAAGACCCCATCCGGAAAGGAAACCATGCCAATGAGTGCTACTCAGAAATTCTGAGTCATAAGAATGTCATGAGCAGCCCACGGTATGAAGATTTCTCAATTTTTGCCAATATATCATTTCAGATTTTCTACCATGGACAGATGGTTAGGAGTACTCATGTCTCATGTATGTTGTATCCTCCTTTGTCACCGCTGATTGAATACCTTTGTGCACATCATACTTCATGGGGTGAGGAGGTAAGAAGTACTTGGGCTCAATTTCTAAAGTGTTTACGCAAGTGGCATATAGGTGCTATGATGAGTCCTTCAAAGGGAGGAATATCTGATTTTAAAATCATTATGGAAGGGAACTCTATCATGAGGTGTTTTGATCATAATGGTGGTTCTAACTTTTCGTTTCTTATGTGGTTAACCCTTGAAGAGTTAGAAGGAATGGGCAGCAGTATGCATCACACTATCAAAGAAGAATTGGCAAGAAGGATGGGGCCAAGCAAGGCTGGTTTCAAATACCTCATGATCACCAAAACTTATGAAACATATCCTCTTTGCACAAGAAAGATGCCACATCCCGCTATCCTCATAAAAAGGTATGAGTTTTGCATTGACTTCTTTGTTCTACATTCAGCGGAGTCGCACATTGTTTGTGGGGGTCAAGAGCTCCTAATTTTAGGGAAATCAACCTCAAAGTTCACAAGGAGGAGCTGGGATTCCATTTGCAAAATGAAGGAATCAAAATTCTCGAAATCTGGGAAGGAAATGGAAGGAATTTTAAGCAAGGTTACAAATTTCCTTTTTACATCAGATTTCAGTTTGAGAGTTATTATGTCATGGTTAGAGGGCTGAGTCTACAAAAATCAGATTGGGAGCTGGCATTAGCTGCGATAAACAACTATGTCTTTTCATTTTTGGAGAGTATTCCATCATGGAATGATAAGGAAAGAAGATTTCAGCCACCTTCCAACAATTGTGGCATGAAGGAAGACAATGGAAACATGGTTGATCATGAGGGATTCCGCCATGAATCGTTGATAAAAACAAGGAGGTTGCTGTTTGGGGAGAAATTCCAAGTACTTCATGGCTGTTGTAGTCACTATACAACCCTCATTCAGTCACCTTGGTGCTATTTCTCTCAAGGAATCGATTGCCTAAACATAGGAGAAGGGTGGGATGGCAAATACCTTGACCCAAGGATCAATTTGAGGACGGTTCCACCAAAGAGGCCTGTTGTTTTGTTCATTTTCAGTTTGTTCTTCTCAAGATCTGGGTGTAGAGAGACATTTTTATAACCGGGAATTGTATTTGCTACACAATGACATACTTGGACTATTTTGTTCAAGTAAAGGTGATATTCTAGTTCCCCTAGTTCTGAATTTTGAAGAAGAAGAGCAAGATTACATTGGTAATTTGTACAGCAGGAGAGAAATGGTTGGTCACCAATGCTTGATGATGATTATACAAAGGAGCAGCTAAGACTTATTTGGGATCTGGGCACTTGCAATTGCTTGAGGATGTAATGTCCCCAAATGGACACTATTGACCCCCACTTGGATTTTTAGCAAACCCAAACCCCAAATGCAAATTTATAAAATATATCAAATGAAGCTCTTCAGATCTGAATTACATACCTAGTAAAATGCGACTAGGGCATGGAATAAAATACATAGAAATCTGCCCTTATATTATGAAAATTTCACTCCAATCTGTCCTATTATATTTAGGAAGCCAATATATGAGAAAATTAGCGATTTAGAGGTACAAAGAGTGCTGAGATAATTTTATTAAATCTGCAAACAATGTTGCACATAGAAATTAATAAATTGATACCTTTTTGAACACCAAAATATCTGAAAATGACCTGATTCGAACTCTAAAAATCAGCTTTATTGATGGCTTTCAAAACAGATCAGAAATGACCTTCAACATATCAGATTTGCATTAGAAATGGGTCACTCCATATGAAATAAGGCTGGAATAATCAGGAACACACAGCTGCAAACTTTACTTCAAACCCTTGATCCAAGATCTACAAATTTGAACCTTCAACTGCTGGAAAAACTCTAAAAATTATTAACAACTCGATGAAACACAATGGAAACCCCAATGGTGGAGAATCCCCTTGAACTCTTGGAGGGTTTTCGTCCTCAAGAGCGTATTTCTAAAGGGTTTTGTCTTTAGAAATTTCTTTGACAAAGCATGAAAGCTTCAGACAAAATCAGCAATAAGAGAAAATATTCAAGTGTGTGAGACTAAGGCAAGTCCACTTGCATATATAGCCTTGTGACCCAAATAGCCACCTTCCATGACCAATCAGCTCTTTCACCATTAAATGTCTTTTCCCTCCAAATTGCCTTCCTAATGCAAGTCACATTTTTCTAGAATAAATAACTTTGGTCCATATGCTCTTTACTTTATTTTGCCTTTTTCCCATTTACTTTTGCTCCATAAGCAAGTCACACTTTTCTATGGATAATTTTATTTTTCTAAGTGCTTTTCCCTTTTGTTTGTTTTTTCTATTTTTAAGTTGCTAATAATTTATTATAAGTGCATATAATGTTTTTCTTTTATTTTTTTATTTTGCACTTTATAATAAACTATTATAACTTAAGTCTACATTATTAAATCTACACCTTTTGGGATATTATTTAAATCTACACAATTAATTAACTAAATCAATCCTAGGAAGATTATATCTTCTTAGTTTGACCTCAAATAACCCAATGTCGGCAATAATACAACCCAAAATGGGGTTGGAGTATGCCAAAGTGGTGGGTTAGATGGGAAAACTAATTAGAATGTTAATATCATCCAGATCTGATTTTTAACAGCAGTTAATTAATTAAATAAAACACCAGAACAACTGAAAACTTCCAAAATTAATATCTTGCTCCAAACTTTCATGTGAGATAATACCCTTCAAAAACCCTCAAACAAACAACCCATTCATCTGAAATAATTAATAATTTTCAGCAACATGTAGATCTATCATAAACACCTCAAAATATGATGGAATATATACCAAACCCAGTCGATTTTCCCTAGATAATTTGCAGCAGTGAATAAGAACCCAAAAACCTTCAAAATATCAATCCCACACTTGGAAAAATATGCCTAAACAGATCAGATTGGAAATATTGCTTATTAACCCTTGTAACATGCCAAAACACACCCAAATCAAGTCGTCATAGCTGGAATAAATGCAAACACAGACCAGATTTATTAATTACTTCAAAAGACACCCAAATGTGCCCAAAACAACCACCCAAGCAAGTCGCTATGGCTGGAATAATTGCAGCATTAATGGCAGATCATAAACACTATTAAACTCTCCAAAGATCATCAATAAAAATGCAGATTTCCTTCTCAAATGATGGCACCAATCATGGAATGAATATATCAAGTAACATTCACTCAATGAAAGCTTAGAAGGTCTCACACTCTCCACAATAATGGTGGTGTTGAAGAACATCTTTGTTTGTGATCACATATGGGCATACATCCCTCTTCAAGCATGAAGATATTTTTGATAAAATTCTCAACATTTCGCCAAAGGGTCGCCATTTCTCCTTATATAGCTTTAGCATTTGAAATCTCCAAGTTTCTCTCCTTCCTTTGGCACATTTTCTCATGTAGAAGGGTCACTTTTAATATGGGTCTCTTTCCTAAAAAGTCAAACTCCAAAAAGAATATTAATTCCCTCTTTTAATATTTTTAAAAATAAAACATGAGAGGAGAATTAATTATTTAATTTTAAAATAAAAGGAGTAATGACACTTCTCCCTATTTTTACCCTTTAATCCATGGGACGAGTGGATTAAGGGTTTTCCCATATTTTAAAATAATTAATGTCCCAAAAAGGGGACATTACATTAAGTCACCCTTATTTTCATTCCTTAGCCGTCGGGTAGACAAAATAGGCTAAGGGTCTTTATAATGATTATCCTAGAAGCGGGAAAATTCAAAGGACAAGCAATTTTGGGAAGGGAGGATTGCAATGTCCCCTTTTCCAATTTGAGAGCATGATTTGGACTTCTTGGCATTCCCCCTTCCATGGGAATTGAGCTTTTTTGCATTCATTTTCTAATTTTTAATGTTTTCTTTTAGTGTATTCTTCTTTTAAAAGGTCGGTTGGGTTTGGAGCATAGTTACTAGGTTCAGAAATCCAATTAAATTCGGAAGGGCAAAAAAATCCGAAAATTTGGAGTTCTCGAAAAAATCCGAAAAAATACGGAAAAATCCGGTTCGGAATATATATACTTATATTATTATAAATTTATATTATTGTATACTTATATCATTATATATAGACAAATCATACAAAAAAGCATCCATCTACCATAATCATCATCATCATAATGATTCTTTCAAAAGATCGTAAGAAGTTGCTTGGTCCAAAATGGTACAAAAATGGATTTTATGAAAATAAGAAAAATATTGCCATCAATGCGTAGAGCTCAAGAAAATATATACTTTTAGAGAAGACGACACCTAAAACGGAGCCACAGAATGAAAGTTATGGCACATGCAAGTTTTTGCTGCTACATCTTCCCGGACCCTTTCCAAAAATGGCAAATTTTTTTCCATACTTGCGATTTTTTCACCAAAAAAATAAAATATGCCCAAAAAAAAAAAAAAAAATTCTGCAAAAACAAGGCCGAACCGAACCGGATTTATTCGGTTGCTTCAAAAAATACGGTTCGAACCGGATTTCATACAAATCCGCCGAACTCGTAACTATGGTTTGGAGCATTAATGAAGCCAATTAAAGATTAAAAGAACTCTTTAGGGGGGGGTCAACTTGTCCTTTTGGAATTTGGCACCAAAGATGAGGTGTAAAAGAAGATTAGAGAGTTCATCTGCATCATCTATCATTGGTGCATTTTCTCTATTTGTACTTGTGGGTTGGTTGCTCATTGTTCTTCCACTCTTGGTTAGAAATCCGAATGTGTGGCATCTTCCTAGAAGGATGGAAACCCTTCTAGTGGTTGGTGGGGGACGGAAACCCTCCTTCCTTGTTGGCTTGAAGACATATTTCAGATTTGAGAGGAAAGAAGACATAATCAGATTTTTATATGCATTGTTGAGCCTCTCCCTTGTGGAGCGACTTGCATTGGTGAAGGGTTTGGTGCCATCTAGGGCACGGAAATCTGATTTGAATTCATATTTGTCTTCCTTAATATTTATAAAGCCGGAATCTACTATTTGTTGTGATTCGCATCACCCAAAAATATCATAAAAGTGTGAAATCAACCTCTAAAATTATGAGGAAGATGAATATCAACTCCAATTGCCAAGATGTGCCCTAGAAGGCACTCAACTCCTCCAAGCAAGTCACTACCCTAGGAGAGGGTCCAAAATTGATGTAGAAACCTTAGTAGCTCTTCTTCTATCAAACCCTAGCTAAAAACCAACAACATCACTTTCCTTGAAGCACTTAGGAACCACCAATTGAAGAGTTTTCGTTCTTCAATTTGAACAAGGAAGGATTTCATCCTCCTTGTATGCCACACCAAAGGATTTTCGCCCTAGTGGAAGGAATTGAGCATTCAACAAAAACCATGCAAGTATAATTTTTATGACAAGATAGATGCCCAAAATGAGTCCAAGTGACCCCTTTTATATCCTTTTGGTGGCACCAAAATCAATTAGGGAGTCTTCCCCATAAGCGACCTCATAAAGATGTTTTTTAAAACTTTATCTTTGGTTTTTCATATGTTCGCCCCAGCTGACCTGACTTATAAGAGAAACCATGAAAGAAGAATGCAAATGCTCATGAAAAAGACTAAAAAACATGAAAACACTTCCCTTGTTCACTTCCTTCTTGCCCATGGGAAGTGGAATGGGCTAGAAGTCTCCAAAATGAACTAGCTTGAGAAAGGGGACATTACATTAGTTCAGATCATAAACGACTTGAGTTTCTTATGTAGCACAATCATGTTATAGATCTTACCTCTTAATAATTCATAAAGAACAAGTGCTCAAGTCCCCAGGTTCTCGATAGGTCACTTATGCTAATATTTCACTACTATTATACACAGGTAAGTCTTAAATAATAAGAGATGCTCTCTCTCTTTTCATTGCCTCTTCACTAATAATTTCCATGAGACAGTTCCTTATCATCACCCAGGACTGAGCAGAAGACACTCATGATGGTAGCCTTGCCTGTTAATTGCTCTTTTACATCATAAAAATGGTTTCAGTTTTCATTAGTACTTCATTTAAGATTAGAAAAATATACACATGACATAGGATATAGTTTTCTTATGTAATTTTTCTTCCTCGACTTTTTTTAATAGGGAACACTTTATATTGTCTTTCTGGTTTTACTTATTTCCAAGCTAACCAGCTGTGATAGCAGCTTTAAGAAAGATTGAAGCATTGCTCAGATCCCGTAGTTTTAGTAGCTTTAAGGCCAAATCTCAAGAATTGAGAAACAAGAAACACCTTCAACCAATGGGTGAACAAATGCCCCACAGGTACAACCCAAGAGACCAAGAAAGACAGAAGTACTTGAAAAAGGGACAGTTTCACCCCCACACTTTATACATTATCTGAAATGACGAGTTTGCTTTTGGTTCAAACTTTGGCATTTTCCATGGAAATGCATGGTTCTTCTAGCGCCACCATAGTCATGATGGGGGCAGAGTTTACTACTTCTGACATCTTTCCTGGTATATTGTTTCTTTTTCATTCCTATGGAATATTTACTGAGAGTTATTACCTATTGGAATAAATTTTCCTAGACAGTCACTAATCATGGTAAAACATTCTCTCCAGAAATAGCAAACAAGATTCAAAAGCTTCACCTAAACAGGGGTTGAGATTAGAAATTAAGATGTGGATTGAAATCAGATAGCATAGTTTTATAGGTTTTAAGACTTACTGTGAACTTTAAAATCTTCTTTGGCTTGCTATTGGGCAATATTGCATATTTCACGTTTCACCTATATTATTTGGCAATTCATTCATTCAAGTTGTGTGAGCTTTTTGTATGCATAAGATGCTGCAGACACAGACATGTTTTACGCACTTGCCCATTAGTGAACACACACACATACGTTAAAAACTTCTATGAAGCACTGGAACCAGGTAAATTACAGGATTAAATGATTATGCATAGAAGCAGAAAAATAAGTTCCCAATGGACATTGTTTATTTGAGGGAATCACGAGACAGTCATAGTAAACACTCCTATGGTACCAACATCGTTAGAATGAATTCCACAGTTCAGTACAGCCCATCCATCCTCTTTTCTGCATTGTCATGCCCCATTAACAGTTACATAGAAAAAATATCATTGTATTGACCAATATTAAGAATTTCACCATGCTAGTGCCCATAAGACCAGCAGCTTTATGTTGCCCCAGCATATATGCCTTCCACTATGCCCTGCTATAATATCACTTTCAAGAGATGAAACCACAACCAAGGAAATTAGCTCAAACCCCTAAGTAACAAATCTGATTTTTAAATTAACAATCTGAATTAATTCCCAGATTTGGGGCAGTGAATGGAACATAGGAACAGCAGTGTGAAAATTCAAAAATTCACCGAAAATACCCTTTAACAATGCATCCACAAATTTTAGAAACCTTTTAGGAATATTCTAGAACTGATTGCAACTCAAAAGACATGCATATGTTCAACTGGAAATTAAATAAAAACCAGCAGAGGTACCACTCCAAAATAATTATGTAATGAGGGTTTAGAAACCCCAAAAATTCATAAGAAAGTACATTCCAGCTGTATAAATATAGGCCAATCTGAAAATGAAGTGAAATATCAAATTCCCTCTAGGGCACCAAACCACCCTCCAAGGTAGGTCGCTCCACCTAGGGAAGGCTGCCCAATGCCAATAAAAATCTGAATATGAAGTATTCTCCTCAAATCTGCAATATTCTTCAAGCTCACACAATATAGGAGGGTTTTCGTCCCCCTATAAGCCACTAGAAGGGTTTTCGTCCTTCTAGGAGTTGCCACACACTTGGGTTTTCGTCCAAGAGTGGAGAACAAGGAGCAACAAGCCCACAATGTCCAAATAGAAAAATATGCCAAGATAGATAGTGCAAATGAGCTCCTCTAATCCTCTTTTGTACCTTTTTTTGGTGCCAAAACCCATAAAGGTAAGGCTGACCCCTAATAAGTCATTATAATCTTTTATTATGTCTCTTATAATAGGATTTTACAGTGATAAAACATGAATATAAATGAAGAAATCTGAAATGTAATCCACGATCTTCCCTTATTCATCCATTGCTTGCCTTCAGGAAAGAGGAAAGGAAAGGAATCTTTTATTTTGGATTAATTTGGAAAAAGGGGACATTACACCTGCACGCACAAGAATCGTTCTAGGATGACATAAATTCTGTCCCAGCATGTTTGGCTTTCAGTATGCTGCCAAAGTATGGATACCATGTTTCAAAAATGTCACAAAGCATAATAAAGCAGAAAACATAAACAAATTTGCAAAAATGAACTAATATGCATATTAGCCGTGAAATGAGCTCCCACCATCAATTGAAGGTAATCACTAGACATGAAGGGCATCAATGTTTCTAGAATAATTTTTTTTCAATACAGAACAACACATTCATCTCCTTTCATGCATTTCCCATACTCCATTAGCAGCTACATCATGAAACTATTCACAATGAACCCTGAATTGGCAGGAATCATGAGATATCTTTATATAATACACTCCCATGTTACAAGGAATATCTGCTCGGGGAAATACCTTTAATTGACGCCTTGCAGTCCCAAATACCCAGATATATAGATGCGCTGACACCTTCACCCCAATCCCCTCATCCGGGGTCAAGCTATGATCTCTATAGAGGGGGGGGGCTATAGATATCACCTCCCTCCTCACCTAGGTAGGAGCAGTTGGGTATATATATATATATATATATATCTCACCTCCTAGGAATCGACCGAACAAATATATATTGAGAGGGCCCTCATATATCTAAAGGGGCTCTCCTCAAATAATCTTCTCGCCTATCCCTAACACCTGACCCTAGAGATCTATAGGGGCCCCTGCCCCAGGTTCAGCAGGGGAGTCCGGAAGGAGGGCCCTCTCTATAGATAATAATCCATTAGCCCCTCCTGCCCCTATTTATAGGAAGTACAAAGGGGCCAGATAGATATGATATATAGTACCATTTTACTATCTACCATCTTACTACAATGTCCCTAGAATGAAATCCACAATTCTTTACAGTCCATCCATCTCATTTTATACATTTCCCATGTCCCATTAAGAGTTACATCGAGAAGCTATTCCCAAATGTTTTAACCAAATATAAAGAACGTAAGTATTATCATTTTTGGATAACTCAAAAGGAAATCAAGGCTTGTCCAACGACTTGGAGCTTCAGAACTTTAACATAGGGTGATCCCCCCTATAACCTCTAGATGAATTACAGTGGACCACTCACCGCCCCCATGAATAAGTCAAGAGTCAAACCCATGACCTGAGCCCACCAAAAACAATGGCCAAACTTAGTAAGCCATAGTTGTAACAATATATACATGGAAGCTATGTTTTTATGAATATCTTAACTACATACTGTGTGATATTAATTAACTACATCCCATAAATAAATAAAGTTGGCCTGTTTTTATTTAGATAAATCATCTCCAAACTTACAAATACGAATTTTTTTGCCTGTTTTCTTAATTTTCACGTTTATAACTTATTTCTAAGGCCATAGACCAATGAAGTCATGTTTAGTGTCACGTTCATTTTAATTGTCTATAATCATTTTAAGTTGAAATAGTTAGAACATACACATATTTAACTTGTGCGCAAAACTGCAGATTTTAAATGTACTGCTCAGGTTTGCCTGGGTTCAATCAGTTATGAATTTCAGTATATCAAGCCTCCATTTAAATGCAACAGTCGCAATTGTTGCATGTTTGGAGATAATTCGGCGCGGGATTTGGAATTTCTTCAGGTTTCACAAATGCCTCTTTTTAATTAATATCCTTTCACTAATATTTTACTCCGCTAATGTTAAGTAGTTAATTCACAGTCTTTGCAAAATATGCTCGTTCTAACAATTGCCTCTTGTTTGATGCATTGAGCAGGTTGGAAAATGAGCACCTCAACAATGTTGGGAAATATCGAGCATTTAAATCAGTGCCACTTCCTTTCAAACGTGTTGATGATGAAAATGACGAATGACTATTTTGACGGAGTTGTAAATACGGAGGGAAGAGCTTACAAGCCAGCCCCTTTTAATTTAAATGGGATTCACCGTTAGATCTAACCAAAATAATATGTTGGTAACTATATGATTTAGCAAATATATCTGCCTCGGTTCACAAACAGTGGCTTGGCTTTTATGCATTCATTAAGGTGTATTGTACGATATCCCATGTCAAATTGGTGGTATTATGAATGAATGTAACAATGCCCTTCTTATAGCTGCTTGTAACATTTTTTTAATGTGTTCAATGTTAGGAATATTGTGTTAGGACTCGGAAGAAAGTGAGTGAGTGAGTAAAATAATTGTTTGTAAGTGTGGAGAATAATGTAATAAGTTGTAACAACTCATAGTTACAAATAGTATGTGAATTAATATATATTAATAATGGACGTTACAAGAGTTGTAATAACTCTCATAATAGTCGAGAGTTCAGAAGATTACATTACATGATATGATCTAATAAATGTAATGTCTCTCACACAAGAATGAAATAAAAAAGAGTGTTTATTGAGTGTTAGTATTTGTTCAATTTGATTATTTGTGTTTAGTTTTTGCAATTTTAACCATACTTGCATTTGGTATCAAAGTAGGATTGTCACCATGAGAGTCTTTTGGGAAGTGATCTAGTCAAGTACGTGTTCTTAAAGGTTAAGTTCTTTGGAGACTCTATGCACGCTAGTAACCATAGCTACATGGTGTAGTTTCATCTTTCTCTCAACTCGCATCATATAAAAGGAGTAAATTTATATTTAGTTTTTAGCAAAAACATTCAGACCAAAGTAAAGAATTTGAGACCATTCTATCAATTTGTGAAGAGGGGGAATGTTGCTTTCTATGCAGAAGTTTGATTCAATTTGGTGAAAGACAACTTTCTTTGTCTATTCTACCAGATTTGGACGACACATGTACTAGGACTATGTCGTTGCCATCCACAATCATTTACAATTGCATAAAGACATTATGTGGAGTAATTGGTATAGTTTGAAGTCAAATTGTTATATAGCTTGTTTACTATGTTTAAGTGTCTCTCGAATAATTTATAGTCAATAGAATAGTTAAATAGTACACAAGTTTTATGGTATTTAGTTTAGTAGTGTTAGATAGTTTTGTAAGCATTTTCTTATATGGTCTAACTCTTTCTATTAATGTTGTCTTTTGTTAATTTTGTCTTAGTGATTAAGTATTTTAATATAAGGTTATTCCAATGGTCATTAATAACCTTGTGAGTTCATAATATGTTTGTTGTCTAATGATATTGTTATGTCTCGAAACAATTAAAATAAAGTGCGCTAGTAGTCAAAATCATTATCACGAATTTGGATGTGCTCTTTGCTAGGGTTTAAGCTCAACGAGTTATTTTCACAAAGCTGAATCTTGGATAAAATGACCACCTCCTAGGCGGGCCATGACCATCTATTGATGTTGGTCTTATCGCAGGAGCTCTGGACAATGGCACCGAAACGAGCAAGGAAGTTCGTCCCGAAGGTATTGACGAGGTAAGGATACTGATACTCCTTCCCGGATATTGTTCTTGATTTACTAACTTTTGACAAAGCTTGCAACTGGTTTGAATCTTTTTCTCTTGTTGCTTATTTTGTGGGCCGAGTTCCCCCTAAAGGTATCCTCCGCCAATGGATTCATAATCATTGGCAACCTCATGGAGTCAAGGTAGAGGGAGTCCAAAACATGACCAAGGGTTTTTTTCTGTTTCGCTTTACCAATGTTGAACATTGCAAAGCCATTGTTAACCACGGTCCTTGGTTTATTCGCAATACCCTTGTGGTTTTCTCCCACTGGACTCGAGATTTTCAAGTCTCTGAGCAAGCCAAACTCAAAATTCTGTTTGGGTCGAATTTCCAGGCCTCCCTTTGCCTCTGTGGGGATTCGTTGATCAACTTATCAAACCCTTGGGTCGCCTCATCTGCCACGAGAAAGTAAGTTCTACTCGGCTCGACCCCAAAAATGGATGTGTAGAAATTGATCTCTCAAAAGACCTCAAAGATACCCTTGATATCAGGTTGGAGACACGCTTTTCACAGAAAGTTCTATACATCAATCTGCCCAACACTTGTTTTCGGTGCCAATCTGCTGACCATATGATCAAGGATTGTCCTCTCATGAATCCAAGCCCACCGCCGGTTTCAGAGAAAACCCCGATAGACCCTAAATCCAACACTCCCTCCTCTGATGGATGGACTACTATCAATGGCAGAAAACCTTCGGCCTCGACCCGAAATAAGCACCAATAGGCTACTTACAAACCGGTGGTCACCCCTACTTCTGCTCCTTTGAAGTCATCTGTTATGACCCCTCCCAAGCCCACTGCCCGCCATCTCTCGGTCTCTGCAAGCTGCAGTTGTCATCAGCCCTCACCCCTCAGCTCCTGCTCTTTCACACCCCTCATTTCCCGAGACCTCAAGCTTTCTATGGATCTCACGGCCGGTGGTTTGGCTACTCAGACAGATAGAAAGGCTACCTTACACCATTCCCGAAGTCCTTCCCCTCCTTCCGAGGAAGATTTCTCGCAGAGACCCCAACGGTAGTTCGAGCTCGGTGATTTTATTCATGGGAATGCGCGGCAAGTCACTTTCTCTAACCGCTTTGGAGCGTTAGCCGGCCTCGAGGAGGAAAACATGCACCTTGATAGTTCTCCATGTTAGTTTACTCATGGAATGTCAGGGGGCTTACTGATCTGACTCATCAGATATCTTGTCAGAGACAGTTGCAAGCATTTTGCAAAGTTTCAGGTGTTGTGTTTGCAGGAAGTCAAAATCTCTGGCTTCCATCTTTTTGTTGCTATGCGTACCATCTGGCCTAGTTCTCTCTGCTAGATGTCAGCTCATGATAATGGTCGAGGGGTGTTGTCACTCTTTTAAGCCCGACCTCAGCTCCAATATCATATCTTGGGGTTCTGACCCCACTCATCGGGTGGTGTGGACCCTTTTTTATTTTGATGGCCACATTCTTGGGTTGGCCAATATTTATGCTTCCAATGATGCCTCTGAACGTTCTTCTTTTTGGCGGTGGTTGGCTGATCATCTGCCCTCTCTGCTACTGGCTTTTTGTGGAGATTTCAACATGGTTGAATCCCCGAAGACAAATTGGGTCGGCTTCCAATGCGTTGGTGTACTGGTGAACGTGAAGCCTAGTTTTATTTACGTAATAAGCTTTGTCTTTTTATCCCAACCACCACAAGCACTCTTCTGCTGCCACTCCTTGGTTCACTTGGTCTAATTTTAGAGCTGGCGATGATAGAGTTTATAAGTCGTCTTGACAGAGCTCTGCTTTTAGAGTAGCAATGGTTTTCCTTTGACTCTTCATACAACCTCCCGGTCTCGGTGGTGGACAATGCTTTGGTTTCTGACCATAAGCCTATTTTCTTTGGGATTCAATGGAACTTTCAGTGCCCCAAGCCCAAGTCCACCCAGTTCTATTTAAATACATCCCACCTTTCTCATCCCAAGACATTGGATTATATAAGATGTATTTGGAATCTTGATCTGAGACCTGTTGATGGGATTGGCTGGATTGACTGGTGGTCTCATGCCATCGCTTGTACCACTTCTTTCCTTCGGCTCTATGGGAAACAAGCTGCTCTTTTTCACAAGAATGCTCATGAAGCCTCTCATGTTGAATATTCGAGGGCTATTCAAGAGCTTAATCTGTCTCCTTTCAACACCCACCTGCAAGTGCAAGTTGCTCATTGGAAACATAAGCTTCAAATTGAGGAGCACTATAAGGCTAGAGGAGCCCAAGTTCGAGCCCATCTACACTTGGCTTGCATTGGTGACAGAGTTACTAAGGAGTTTTTGCTTCCCTTAAAACTAATCAAACTCTCACCAAAATCAAAGCAATCAAGGATGGAAATCAAAGGCTTACTCTCTTACCTGACATTCTGCAAGCTTTTGTGCATCACTATCATGTTGTTTTTGTTGCTCAACCTACTTACTCGGCTCGTGAGGTTGCTCTCCTCCAATGCATTGACGTTGTTCCTTGCAAGCTCTCTGAAAGTCAGCGCATCGCCTGTGATAGACCTCTCACTCTTGATGACTTGAAGGAAGTTGTTATGCAGATGGCATCTGATAAAGCCCCGGTGTTGATGGTTTTCCCTGTGAGTTCTACCAGTCTCTATGGACAACTGTTGGTCGGATCTGCATCAGGTCTATCTGGAAGCGATGTCCTCCAACACCCTGGGTGATCTGATCAACCAAGGCAACATCAAATTCATTCCCAAGTCTGGGGATCCCGAGCTTATCACCAGTTGGCGGCCAATAACTCTGCTCAATGTCTCATACAAAATTATTGCCAAAGCCCTTGCTATCAGGCTCACTAATCTACTACCCCTGATCATCAGGAGCGAGCAAACCAGCTTTATCAAGAACATATATATTTTGGACAACATTATTGTAGTTTGGGAGGGCATGGAATATGCCCGTCAGACTTCTCAACCAACTCTGTTTGTTAAAATTGATTTTGAAAAAGCCTATGATAGAGTTGAGTGGCCTTTCATTCTGGCCATGTTGCAGGCTATTGGTTTTGGACCCAGATTCATCCGCTCTGTCAATATGCTCTTTCAAAATGTAGGTGCCTATATTACTATCAATGGTCAGTAGTCTGAGAGATTCTCTCTTCATCGTTCCATCCGGCAAGGTTGCCCTCTTGCTCCTTCTCTTTATGTCATTGTTCTTTGAAGGTCTGAGCTACTTGCTTGCTAATGTTGCCAATGCTGGTTTAGTTAAAGGTATTCAACTACCTTCCTCTCCTAAGCGTAGTTGATTAATGGTCACTTTGTAGATGACTCTTTTCTCACTTTGGCTGAAATTGAGGCCTCTGTCACTAATGCCATGAAATGCCTTGATATTTTTGTCTTGCTTCTGGTTCTGTTATCCAATGGAAGAAAACCCAATGTTACAGACAGGCGGTGGGTCCCAAACCTCCTTGGCTAGAGGGATTCCAATGGCTTTGGATTGAACCTGGTGTTCAATTCAAATTTTTAGGCATTCCCTTTGCCTTTATGGCATCCCTTGACCTTTGGAATTATGTGATTCAGCGAGTTGAGAAAAAAATATCTTTTTGGATTACCAAGCATTTGTCTCTTGCTGGAAAATTCCAAGTCTGCTCCAAGGTTCTGGCCACCACTCATGTCTATTACTCATCATGTTGGGCACCCTCTAAAGCCGCTTACCACAGGCTGGAGAAAATTTTGCGTGATTTCCTGTGGGCCAACTCGAAGGGAACCATGGTTTTCACAGAGTTTCTTGGGACATATGTTGTATGCCCAAGGACATTGGTGGTCTTGGCCTAATCAACATTCATATGCAGGGGTTTTCTCTCACTGCCAAATGGATTATTCGCAGCCTTGAAGGTGAGGAATCTTGGAAAATTCTTCTCAGAAATTGTATATCTCAAGGGTCTCGCTTAATCGAAAGGCATGGCAGGGTTTGAACTACTACTCCTTACTTCTATGCCCTGCTACTGTTAAAATAGGTGGCTCTTTTGTGGCAAAAAGCATATGGAAAGCTTGGGAACTTCTCAAACCCCATCTGCTCTAGCAGGGTGGTGGTTTTCGGAATGGGCTCTCTCTTAATTCTCTTAGTTTGTGGTGGAATCCGGTGCTTCAATTTCATGACAAACCCCTTGCTCTTTCCTTGCAGCTCAAGGGTTTGTGTCTTTTCAAAAAAGGGATTCAGTATATTCAGGACCTTTTTTGTCCCATCACTAGGGATTGGCTTCCATGGGATAGCCTAAAAGCTAATTTTTCTCTAAATGACAATGACAAACAAGCCATTTCTATCATTCAAGATCTCATACCTGGCGATTGTTTGCATAAAATTGGTGTTACTACGCAGTGCCCATGGTGGTTTGATTGGCATTGCCCTCTGCCACCCCCTTCAGAAACTATAAACCTCGGTTGGGCTACAAGCTTCTCACCAGAAGCAACTTCCTCTCAAAAGTTAAATGCTCGATGGAGCCTGCATTCCACTCGTTTTGGGTGGAAGCAAGTGCTTCAATGTCGTTTGGGCCATTCCTATAGAGCCCAAAGTTGTGCACTTTCTCTGGAGCATTCTTCATCAAGGGCTTCCTGTGGGCAAGCACCTTGTTCTTCTAGGAGCTCCCCCACTGCGTTGCCCATTCTGCAACCACATTGAGACTCTTCTTCATCTCTTTTGGTTCTGCCCTCATGCTCAGTCTGCCTAGCACTGGATTCATACCCTTTTTAACCTTTTTGCCCACCTTCTTCACGTGGAAAATGGTTCTTCTAGGGGATCCGGCCTTTATTCCTGCAAAATTTTACAACATTTGGCATTCTTTCAGAGCGGCTATTTTATATCACATTTGGAAATCTAGAAATGTTGTTATTTTTAATAAAGAGACAGTGGATAGAATTTTTGCTATTTCTAACAAGCTTGTTGTCATCTCAATGTTTCACTTCAGATCCAGTATAGGCAGAGAAAGTCTGCATAGAAGTTGAACACTTGCAAACTTTTTTGGACCATTGGGGGAGTGCCCCTTGTGTTGTTAGTCACGTCCCACCTGATTCCCCTCGCACCGCCGCTCCCGCTCGCAAGGTCGTCGCTCATCCCATGGGTGGCGCAACTTCGACCAGGGTTCGGCTCGTGGGCGGTGTAGTGCCTCTCCTCACCGGTGGGTCTCTCTGCCTCCATCTTGGACTCGCTCTACTTGGGGTTTTGGTGGTGGGCTCTAGCAGCGGTGGTGGCTCGGGAGGCGTGCACTCGACCGATCAAAGTTTTTGCGGCTTTCTCTTGTTATTTCACCCTCCCGGGAAACGAGGAGGAACAACAACAGACTGATGGCTGGTGGGAGCAGCCTGATGATGCCCCCGATACTACTCTTGGTGGTTGGGGTGACCATCCAAAGAGCCCACCGCCACCGCCACCTTCCTCCATGTTTTTGTTCTGTTGCCTAGCTCCATGTTTGGAGTTTCTCTGGTTCTCGGCTTTTTTATTTTAAGCTTTTTTGATTGAAAATGCGTCTATTGACATGACACTTTGCTACTCGTAGCCTTTATGGCTACTTTGATCCTGCTTATGGGGTGTGATCTTTTCCACCCGATTTTGTATGATTAGCATTGTACTTCATTATTAATATATGGGATTGGTTGATGAAGTTCTCGTTTCAAGGTTGATGTGTTCCCACAATTAAGTGCAAGCACCAATGCAACATATTGGAAGGTCAAGACTATGTGCAAGCTTTAGAGTGACATGTTGCTTAGTTAGAAGGTGGTGTTTCTCCCCATGTTCATACTAAGGGGGAAAATGTTAGAAATATTGTGTTAGTACTCACATGAAAGTGAGTGAATAAAATAATTGTTTGTACATGTGGAGAATAATGTAATGAGTTGTTAGTAACAACTCATAGTTAGAAATAGTATGTGTGAGTTCGTAAATATTAATAATGGATGTTACGAGAGTGATAACTTTCATAACGGTCTAGAGGTGAGAGTAATTGTAGGAGGTTATGTTACATGATATGGTCCTATAAATGTAGTGTTTCCACACACGAATGGAATATAGAAGTATTTATTAAGTGTTATTATTTGTTCAATCTAATAATTTTTGTGTTTTTCTTTTTTGCAATTTGAACCAAACTTACATTCAATTTGTTATTTTTATTGCAAAGAATAATTATATTAATCAATAAAGGATAAAGAAATACAAGATGGTTACATAAAAGGGGCAACTGGTAGGAATGCATGTCAAAAAAATACAAATGAAAAGCTACAAAAACATTACAAGTGGCAATTACATATCAACAATATCCAATAAACATATTAAAGGAAAGTAGAATGAAATTCCTACACATAAAACAACACTAGGGGAGGCAATGGATCATCCTTGGGAGGAAGGGCACCCAAACCACTCGACTCTTGCGCAGAGGATCCGAGATAAGCCACCTATATTGACCTTGAGAATTATCTTACATAGTTAAAGGAACCATGATATCGTACTTAGGTGGTGGAGATCCAACCATCGTAACACCATCCTACATCAATGATGGCCACCAAGAAGGTCCAATAATAGGTTTTATATAGGGTGGAGGGATCTAATTTCTTCATTAAGGTGGGATAGTTGAGAAATGGCCACACAAAGATGAATAGAATGGATTTGGGAGTGACTCGGTTAATTCTCGTGTCGGGAACAATGGGGATCTCGACAAGACATGACTCATTGTGCAAGCCAAGTGATTTAATAGTTCTTGTAGATGTTGGAATTCCAATGCCACTTTATTAGTGTGTACGTGGATTTAGAGACAAAAATAAATATCGCAACTTTATCATTAACATAAAATTGTTGAGAAATAGAATCATTTAAAATAACAACATTTCTAGCTTTCCGAGTTGAAATGAAATAACATCTTCAAGAAAGTCTATAGAAAATATATATATATTAGCCATCGAGAATAAACTCAAAACAAAGTCACACTCTTGTTTCCAAAATAATTTGTCGCGTGACAAATTAGTGGTTTTTCGTCAACACTCGAGACTAGGTCCCTCCTTCTTAGGTATGGGGAGGCTCCCATTTATTGAATGCAAGGACTAAATAAAATTTTGGGGTGGTTGTTAGGCCGAGGATCACACATGAATACTCCACTAAACCTGTGGAAAATTGCTTGTATGGTGTATAAGGGAGGAATTTGCTTGGAGAGAGGTAAAGAGATGGAGAAATGGAGAGAGAGGGTTAATGTTGTGAGAAGACTTACATATTTCACACACATTAACTAGAGTAGGTCCACATTCAATAGTAATAACAACTATGTGAGAAATTGCAAGATTAACAAATCGAGACACAAAGTTCTATTGATTTATTACTCAAAGACACAAAGTTCTTTCTTGGTTGTGCAAGATTACAATGCTTGCAGAGTTGGAAAGTGGAGAGTAGAAGAACATAGATAAGGAAAATGGAAGAATGTAGCTTCTTGCTTGTAGTAGTAGGGAAAACAAAAGCTATCTACCCCCATGGAATGGAGAAGCCATCCCAATTTATAGCTTTACAATGATGTCTCTTCATCTCCCCCCCATTGAATTTTCATCTTACCAACACTTGTGACCTTTCACGTTCCCTAGAATGAAATTAAGTCCTTTTCTTATTTTTGAAAAAGGAACTTTTACAATGCAAAATAAGGCCACTTAAGTGAATAAGACAAAAGAGTCAAAAGTACATTCCCAATGAAGAAATAGAATTTTAGAGAGGGAAGGAGGACGAGAGAGAAGAAGAGAGAGAAGTGATAATCTAGAGACGGGGAACTTACATTAATGAAGATCCGCTTCCAATGGATCTTGAAGAAATGTTCCAAGAATGAATCCTCTGACAGTTCCCTCTCTATTGAATTAAGGCATTGTGATTGCAACTTCCGCTTCTTGCGAGATGTGGACACACTCCAAAGCATTAACCAAGTGCCACCACAAGATTTAAACGGTATGAACGTGTGATAATTTTTTTAATCACTCAATCATAATGATCCTCTTTTGTGATTTTTGGGATAAAATGAAACATAGTCTTGGAAATCTCCTCCCCCCGAATGCTATACATGATTCACCTCGAGACCAAGTTTTGAGAGTCCGCAAGGACTTCCTTTCCCATTTGAGTTATGATGCACCAATAAATCTTGCATGTGTGACCCCGCCAACTATTAATATCCCACTAAGTATGTCTTCCTCTTGCATCTCGCATGGTGTTCACTTAGCATTTTTATTTTCAAGTCCTACAATTCTATGTTTTTACATCACTATCACCCGCTGGTGGTGCAAATTAACTTGCAACAATTAGTATGTTGTTCACTAATCCACAATAATTTATTCATCAAACCTAGGGACGTAGACTTTCAACACTGCCAGTGTTGTATACATAGTTACAAGTGTTCAAGAGATATAAATAAAGGATTTTTGTCACAATAACTGGAAAATATAATGTTGAAACTAAACTAGGTTGCAGATAAAAATAGATACTATAGCTAATGAATAAAATAGGTAAAAATGACTCATAAGTAAAGAAATGATTTGTTGCAACTCTAATCTACTCATGCACAGAACTTAAAACAAAAAGGAAAAAGGAAAGGGGTTTAGCAAACCACAAGTGGGCCCTGCCTTGGGTGTTATCCCTTCCTAAGGCTTGTGTCTACAACAAAATGATAGAACTCAGATTTTTATTCACCAAAGCATGAAGATTACATAATACAACTTACAACAATTTCCTTCCTATGGATCGATATCTACTAAAGTCTTATCATTCTCTTTATATTCGGAGACACATGAAGAGATTTTATATTAAGCATCAGATCACTCCCAAGAAATTTGTAGATTCTTATGCATGCAATCAGAACTAAAGAAAGGTGTTCTAATACATCAACATAACTAATTGTTCATTCAAACAACCAATTGTAAAATTAAATCAACTAGTTCCAAGTTGTAGTTGTAGAGAATAATTAGGCATTGGCGTGAGATCCGTTCTTATTGTCATAACTACTTCTTTACTAGCAGTGTGAACTCAAGTGAAGCATTCTTGTTGATCACGTTTCCCACAATCATGTTTATATATATGTGTGTGTTTTCCTTTCATTGCAGTGCCTTGATGCGGATGACTTCCAATTGTTGTGTGTCGGTTGTTGGACAAGTCATCTTTGCTTTGTGACAGAGTTTCTTTGGCTGCATGTTAGTGACAATACATAACAACTTCTTGCAACAAGTACAACATTCAAATAAAGCACTTAATAATCATTCATTGCATCAAAGAGATTAAAATGCACATTCAAAATCCATGAAATAAAGTAACTTAGTAATAGTTATACTAATTAATATATAAGTGCCATAAACTTAAGTTCAGGTGGGAATTTCTGATAGGATCAAAGAGATAATAAAGTGCGCAGGGTATACAAGATACACAATAGATGAGACAAAAAATAGTAATAAAGGGTCTCATCACACCCCCAGACTTAGTTTCTTGAATGACCTCATTCAAGTTTTTCTTGTTTATCCTTTTCTACTTTTTCTTGTTTATCCTTTGCTTTCTTGGGGTCCACCTAAATGATGTTGCATAGTTTCTGAATTCAATTGGCATGGCATTCCCCGGGTTCAATAAACAAGTAACCTACATTCCTGTATGTAGTGCTCCATTATCCTTTCTTTCACTTCCTCATTGAGTTCTCTCTCCCCAGACCAATGAGGTATTGGATAGTGGAAAATAGGTGGATAATATCCAATTGGGAACCAAGTTTTCCCACATCCCTTTACTACCTGAATATATGGATTGATTCGTTGGAGAGTTGGGATAATGTTTGGATAGGAATGCATTTCCTTCCTCTTTAGTTCTGGTGACATCTCCTCTCATCTCCTTCTACATGCATGTACTATCTCTGCACCATTGTACTTAATGTGATCTTTGGCCTCATCATGGGCCTCCTCTCTCATTTTGTAGACCCTCTGCTTGATTTTTGTTCCTTCATGAACTTTTGCATACTCTTCAATCATATCATTTGTATTGTTTGCCTCTGCCCTAATCATTAATGGTTGATCTTTGCATAACTTCCTGTATTTGACCATTTGTTTTTCCCTATAGAGCTCATTATTGAAATAAGAGCACAATTCCCGAATTTGAACATCCCCTATGTAGAGAACAGGGATCCAGTCTCTATCATATTCCAAGGCATAGTTGTACATATAGAGTTCACAAATAAGTAATTGGATTTCATGAGGCATCTTAAGATATATTCTGAAAAATGACCTTGCTCCACTAATGTCAAATGGAATATCACTATTGATACAAGTAAATTTCAACTGCAACATTTGTTCTTTTAAGAAGACAGAGTAAACATTTGATGGTGGTCTACACTTGAAAATTTCATTTGTTACCTGTATTGTGTCTTCTTGTTTCTTTTTCAACCGTGCAATTTGATTGTCTTTTTCCCTTAGTTGCCTATCCTTTTCTTCCAAATCTTGTTGGTGTTGGAAGAGTAATTCTTCCTTTTCTCTTTCCCATCTTCTTTGTAGTTTATTACAATAGTTCTCAAACTTTTGCACCCAATATTTGAACTAGTTTGTGTTGCCATATTGTTACAGGCTGGCCTAGGGGCTCTCTGAAGACTTCTTGTATGATAACTTGTGGCTGCAGGTTGGATGGTTGAGACATAGGTTTATGAGGATATAGGAGCAATTGGGGTTCATCTATCTACATTGGCTGACTAGATTCTTGGGAAATCTCTAGCTCAAGGTTCTGGACGATGTTGTCAATTGTATCCTCTATATCAAGTGGTAAATTGGCTTCAGTATCGATGGCACTAGGTTGAGTTGTAGGTATTGTTTCTGATGAAACTTCCTTAGGTTGCTCTTCATCATCTGCAACTATAGTTGTTGCTTCCTTACTTTCCTTAGTTACTAAATCCTCTTCATGCAACACATGAATAGTCTCTATTTCCTCAAGGTTTTCATGAACATTGGTTAAAATTTTAGTTTCTTCAAGCAACACTTTTCCTTCATGCATCATATGGGTTACCCCAACATGAACAACATTTGTTTGAATCTCAATGGATTTAGTAGGGCTCTATTGAGTAGGTTGTGCACCTAATTCCTCTTCTTATGTCCTTTCAATTCCCTTGGGTTGTTCCTCCATAACTATGTTTGCATTTGTTACTATGGGAACTTCTTGTTCAACTTCCATTGGAATGGCTTCATCATTCCTATCTATCCTCTCCTCATCACTATCTAGTGATATTTGAATATTTTCACAATATTTTTCCTAGACTTTGAAGTTTTTTGGGTTTTGAGTCTATGGGATCTTCTTCGTGGCTCGAGGCTTTGGAGGAAGATTTCCTTTTTCCCTTGGAGAAGAGGAAGATTCTAGGGTTGAGATATTTAACAATTCCTCTACAACAAGAACTCTTTCAGGAGATATAGGCCTAGGGCCCTATTCGGAAGTGGTGTTTCTTCATTGATAGGTGTTTCAGAAGGTAAGGAAGCTTCAATAGGAACTGGGGTTTTTGTAGGAGTAGGGTTTTCGAAAATAAGGGTTTTGGTGGAGGCATAGAGGAACTAGCCAAACTCTTTTTCTTCTTTTTACCCTTCCCTAATAGGTCATCAATATGTTTTGCTCTTGTGAAATCTCCCCAATTCAATGTAGGATGCTCAGTTTCCAATGCATGCTTTACAACTCGAGTGAAAAAAGTGATGAGAAAGGGCAGACCTTCCCCTCTGCAACTCTCTACTCATCTTCTTTAAAATTTCATGTAAGAAATTTGGTACATTCACAATTTTCCCATTCTTCAAATGATTTAACCGTTAAAATGGACAGTGTTCAATCGGGAATATCTACCCTCACAGGTGAAATATTTGATGATATAATTAGAAACATCTTCCCATAAAGGTTTTAAAGAAGTACGCAAAGTGTACCTTGTCTATCCGCCATGAAGTTGTCATCTTCATCTGGAAATTCTTCTCAAGATTAGCTTTCGTAGGATACATTTCACTTTTCTTTGGAAAACCAGATTACAGCAGCCAATATCTCATCATCAACATTAACTACAAACCTTTCAATTTTTCCTAACCATCCTTGAATGTGTTGGAAAAATCTATGACAATTGACTCATTAAAGCCTTGAAAATTATTGATATAATCCATCCAACCATTATCGTGAAAATACTAAAGGATTTTAGGCTAGTTCGCAACTGTGAATGGTCTATTGGCTCATTCCTTATCAAATCTCCCCCATTACAAATTTTGGCAACTCTGTGAACTCGCAAAGCAGGAGATTTCTCTTTCGGCACTAAAAATGCAAAATGTAATTGAACGGAAGAACCAAGTGCTCTACCTTTTCAAAATTTGAGTCTAAGTACACACGTAACTTGAAAGGGGAAGTATTAATTTGAATTGAAGTATACCCATGTGAAGTGATGGTCATGGGGTGACATGGGAGACAGGTCATGCAAAAAAAGGTGGTGAAACATTATGGACAATAAAGTTTATTTGACAATCAGGCACATATATTAATTAAATATAATTATTCTATCGATACTCAATTAAAGGAAATCAAGTGCACTTAACTCGAGATGTACGCCGAATGATGGTGACATGTGTTGTGGTTGGATTTCGCCTGTGGATGCATGCATGAGGCTACATGTTGGGGCATTCATGTGGTGGAAGTAGTGTTGATGCGGTGGTGTTGCTGCATGTGATGTTGTATAGAATGAGCTCCATAATTAATCCATTTAATTCCCGGAGAGGGAATATTGAATTATTCCGGTGATGATTATTTTCCGTACATTCACACAATTGGATTCTTGAGTTTTCATATAATCAGGTTCTACCAAAAAGAAAGTAAAACATGGATTTGGTTGAATGTTGCTGCAAGTGGGCATCTAGTCTTTGCACCACCTCCTTTCATCAGAGATTATGCACTCCTTGCTGCAAATACTCCAAATCCTACAAAACAAAAATGCTAATAAAATAAAACATGTTAGTGAGTGGTGTTGATCACCATGAAGGCTGATCACATCACTTTTATTCCTCCTGGGGTATCCAGCAAGTTGGATAACCCAAGGCCACTGAATATCTCATTCCTCCAAAATATCAGAAGATGAACCAATAAGTTCAACTTTTGTCCTCAATTCTGATGTTCTCATTTCCATTTTGTTTTGGCCTCCTCTGAACTGTTGGATGAAGGTATTCCTATCGGTTGGATTTTTGTACAATCTCAATCTATGACCATTTACCAAGTAGTTTTGAATCTTACAGGATCAATGGTGGTGAGTTTCACAACTCCATTGGAAAATATCTTCTCAATTTCATATGGACCTAGCCACCTTGTCCTGAGTTTTCCCATGTGGTCCTTGTATTTAGAGTCAAAGAGAAGTGCCCAATCACCTTCTTGGAATTGCCTTGTTTTGATGAACCTGTCATGCCACTTGATCCTTTGTTTTTGTACCACCTCTATATTATGAACAACTTGCCTCTCATTTCATCCAACTCATTGAGTTGAAGAACCCTTTGTCTCTGTGCTTCAGACAAATCTATGCCTAATTCCAATGTAGTTCTTAATGTATTATGCTCAAATTCAATAGGGAGGACAATAGTCTTACCATACAATAGCTCAAAAGGTGTGAATCCATTTATTGTCTTTCATGTGGTGTTCAACGCCCAAACTATCTCTAGAATTATTTCTGACCAATCATTTCTATGCAAAGTCATTGCAATAGTCTTTGTCAAGAGGGACTCAATTTCTCTGTTTGTTACAACTTGGCCATTGGATTGTGGATGATAAGGTGTGGACTTCTTATGCCTAATTTCATATTCTATAGCTAAATCAATAATAAATTCAGTAGTGAAGTGGGTACCTTGATCTGTGACAATCTCTCTTGGCACTCCATATCTTGTAAAGATATGGTCATATAGGAATTTTATAACTCTTTCACTCTTTTGATTTGGTAATGCCTTTACTTCTGTCCATTTGGTGAGGTAGTCTGTGCATACCAGGATGTATTCTTTTGTTGAGACTTAGGATCAATGGGACCAATAAAGTCCAATCCCCATTTATCAAATGGTTGCAATACTATCTGAGGCTACAATGGCATTTCATTTGATTTGGTAGGCCTTCCCATTCTTTGGCACTTATCACATCTTCTTGCATACAATGTTGCATCCTTGTGCAATGTAGGCCAATAATACCCTATGTTAATACCTTTTGTGTTGTTCTTTTTATAGCGAAGTGTCCTCCACATGGCTCACTATGGTAGGCTTTGAGGACATCATAAATTTCCTCATCATCAATACATCTTCTCATAACATTATCCTTCCCTATGTGGAATAGGAAACCAACTATCCAAGATAAATTCACACTTTTCTCTACAATATATTTCTTTTCATAATATAGATAGTGTGGAGGTGTCTTACCTGAAACCAAATAGTTGGTTATATCAGCATACTAGGGTGTCTTGGTGGAAATGGAAAACAAGTGCTCATCTGGGAAAGAGTCATCCACAATTGCTTCTTCATTATTGTTTTCCATTCTTGAGAGAAAATCTGCTACAACATTGTCTTTCCTAGGCTTATCAACAATTGTTACATCAAACTCTTGTAAGAGCAGCAACCATCTGATTATCCTGCTACTTACTACTAGTTTGTTGATCAAATATTTGATGGCAACATGATCTGTATGGATAAAAATTGGATATCCCATGATATAGTTCCTAAACTTGTTGATGGCATATACAACAACTAAGAATTCCTTCTCAGTGATTATGTAATCAAGCCCAACATGATGCATGTTCTTACTCACACAATAGATGGCATAATTGTGTATCTCATCCTTCTGGCCTACAACAATTCCAATTGTGTGATAGGAAGCATAAGTATGGATATGAAATGGTAAACTCCAGTCTGGCCCTCTCAGAGCATGTGCAAAGGTTAGCATTTGTTTCAATGCTCTGGAACGCAGCTTCATATTTTTCTGTCCATATAAATGCAGCATACTTCCCTAATAACCCAAACAATGGTGATGCAATTTTGCTAAAATATTGGATGAATCTTCGGTAATACCCAACATGGCCCAAGAAGCTCCTTACATACTTCTGATTTTTGGGTGTTGGTAAATTTATAATTATTGATATTTTATTAGATCTACCTAGATTCCAACAGATGATAGATAATGTCCTAGTACTATCCCTTCAGATATCATCATGTAGCACTTCTCGTTGCTTAAGACATGTTATGCTCCTTGCATATTTTGAGAACTTTTTCTAAGTTCTTCATTGCTTCATCAAAAGTGTTGCCATGGACTGTAAAATCATCCATGTATACCTCCATGCAGTCATTGGTTAAATATGAGAAGATGTTAAGTATTGCCCTCTGAAATGTGGCAGGTGCATTACATAGACCAAAGGGAAGAACAGAGTATGCAAAAGTTCCCCATGGGCATGTGAATGTTGTTTTGTCCTAATCCTCTAGTGCAATTTGAATTAGATTGTAGCCATCTGTAACCATCTAGGAAAGAAAAATACTTTTACCAACAAGATTTTCAAACACACGATCAATAAAAGGAAGTGGGAAATGCTACTTTTTCGTTGTTGCATTTAGCTCCCTATAATCCACGCAAATCCTCCATTTGCCATTCTTTTTGGTACAATAACGAGGGGTGACACCCATTGATTGTCTAAAATTGGATATATGAATCCAACGTCCAATAGTTTTTTTAATTCCTCCTTCACTATGTCCCTTATTATTGGGTTCATTCTCCTTTGTGGTTGCCTTATTGGCTTGCAATTTTCCTTGATGTATATCTTATGAGTACAAAGTTTAGGATGGATTCCATGCATATCTCCATAATCCCATACAAATGTTGTCTTGTGCTTTTTGAGAAGAGCAACTAACAATGTATTCCTAATGTATGCTTAATTCTTTGTTCACATTGAGTGGCTTGTCAGGTGTAATATCTACTTGCTTGGAAAGATCAGTCATGGAGCATATGCTATTGTTTATAGAGTTCAAGATACAATCATGTGGAAGAAGTTGGTGTAGGATGTAGTTCTTACCTGGAACATTCTTAGTACTCTGTTGAGGCAAGATTTGATTTTCAGGGCATCTTATGCATTGCAACTTGTCATCTTCTTCTTCACTCTTGCCATAATTGTTTTGCAGAACGTTTGAAAGAACAACATCCTCCTCCTGTCCTTCTATTATGCATGACTTTTCCAGCATCATGAGTTGTTGAACTGAACTTTGGTCTTCTTCTGGTTCCTCCACCCAAATAGTTTGGTCTTCTTCATTAAATGGTTGTGCAAGGGGGTAGAGCATAAGATTTTTAGTACCACTTCCATTGGAGATAATCATATTTCCAGATCTACATCCAATGAATGCATCAAGTATTTGCTAACCATGGTCTCCCTAGGATGATAGGATATCCTCCTAAGCTTTCTTTTGGCTGAGAAACAATGAAGTCAGTGAAGGTACTCCCAGGAGTCTACCACTATTACCACATCCTCTAAAAATCCTTCAAGCTTTACTATGGATCTGTTTGCAAGCTGCAAGACTATGGTTGTTGGTCTTAATCCTCCAATTTCAAATCATCCATGATTTGTTTTGCCATCACATTTATTTTTCTCCCGGATCAATCGGTGTATTTTTATCATCGCACCATTGATTGTGACATTTACTAAAGGGCTGTTTGGATCAATATACTTGGGTAGAACTGAGTTTCCAAGCATAATATCAGCTAATTTCCCAATGACATGTACAGTAGATGGGTCTTTCCTTTTCCTACTTGGCTTCTTAATGCATAGGTCCTTGACTAGCTTATTGTAGATAGGCACATCCTTGATAGCTTGTATCAATGGTATCTTGACACAAATGTCCTTAAGTTGATTGACAAGTCGAATCAGATTCTGATCCGAGGTCAGTATTTTCTCTTGTAATATTTCAAGAAAAGGTGGCTCATTGTCCTGTGTTTTATGCTTGCTAGAGTTGTGAGTAGGTTGTTGCGGATCAACTTGTAGTGTCTTCTTTCCTTCTTGTGATTCATCTTACAAAGCAACTATGGTTCCTCTACAATTTCAGTAATGCTTAGTTCATCAGTACGGGAAGTGCTCTTTCTGAGCGAAAATGAATATTTTTATGTCAACAGAATAAGTGGGGTATTGAGATGGTTGATTGAATAGGTCGGCTGTGAATCTTTATTGTTAGGGTTAGGTGTTGGTTAGCGGGTAGTTGTGTAGCTTTTGGTTGAGATCCTGATTGGGGATTATGCATCAGAGCTTGTTGTTGCTTTTGATAAGGAGGTTTTGATAATTTTTCTGGTAATTATGAGGTGGGTTATTCCATTGTTGTCCCCTCCATGGTTGTTGCCATGATTGGGGAGTTTGTTACCATTGTTGTTGTGGTTGGCCTTGGTATGGATGTTGTTATTGTTGTTGGTAGTGGTATTGGTTAGGATATGGGGCCCAACCTTGAGGGTTATCCCAAAGTGGGGGCTGCATATATGAATTATTAGACCAATTTTGAAATGAATGCATAGGGTCTTGTGTCATACCTCCTTGCCTTGGTGGCCATGGTTTCCTTTGAGCAACATAGAAAACTTGCCCATCTTTTGTCTCCAACATTTTGAAATCAAGTGAAGCCTCTCTTTCTTGAGAAATGATGGCTAATTCTTTACATCTACAGTCTGATTTTTTCCTTCTACATTGGTGTCCCCAGATTTCACTTTGAAATCTAAAACTACCCCATGTTAAAAAAATTGTACTTTTAAAATAATGGGTCGTTTTGTGTTTTTATTGCCATAAAATGTCTGTATTGCGTCAAGATATTCCTCAGAGAGTCATATAAGCCAATTTCGACAAATACCCAGATGCCCAAACTCGTTATATTTTGTCGTTGGGGTTTGCCTATGGGAAATTTTTATTTAATTATTTTAAGCCCCGTTTGAGGTAAATTGTGCTCCGGTTTAACCCTGTTGAGGTTTTACATGTCAATATTCCCATATACCAGTAGGGTTTCCACCAGGAATGAATCTTGGGCTTTGTCTGTGACTTCTGGCAACGTTTTTCATTTTTGTGTTTTTTGTGTGTTTTTCTCTGTGAAATTCCCCTAGGTCAATTCCTTTGCCAATTCAGTCTGTTTTCTTGCCTGGAGTATCTGGAAATCATCTACGGATGTCATGCCAGAAGGAATTTGCCACAGGAAGTTTGGTTCTCTCTAAAAAGACGAAGTCATGCACAAAAAAAGGCCTCTTCTAGGCAAGTCGCATTTTTGGGAAAGGAAGGTTTTAAGCTACAATGGGATTTTTGGTAGCAGCAGGTAGGTGGGAATTTTGTACTGCTGACAAGGTACTTTTTCCCATGGAAGCAAAGTCACTTAAGTCATGATGGAAAAATTAGAGGTAGCAAGCAGGGAATTTCTTACCTGCCTTGCAAGGTGAAAATTTCCATTATAAAATAAAAGAAAATCACTTAAGGCATTGATGGGAATTTCTTACCTGCCTTGCAGGGTAAAAAATCTCATTATGAAAGTCAAACAACTTAAGTGGACCATGGGATTTTTGGAGCTGCAGTGCAGGGTGATTATTCCCATCAAAAAGTGACTTTTAAAAATAGAAATCAGCCATGGCAAAAAGTGCGACCCACCTAGAGGAAGAATAATACTTTTTAAAGTATTAATTAATTGTTTCTATTCCTAAAATTGGCGCCCAAGCATGAGGAAAAGTCAACGCATGATGAAAGGATAAAGAAGATTGGAAATAGAATGCTAAAATTAAATAAATTTAATTTATTTAATGCAGCCCTATATCATGCAAAAAAGTGTGACCCACCTAGAGGAGAAATAATACTTTTTAAAGTATTTATTGATGGAATTAATTCCTATTTTTGGCGCATGAGGTCAAAGCATAGTGTGAAGTCAAGGAAGACTGAAGGAAGAAAGCTAAAATTAAATAAATTTAATTTATTTAATGCAGCCCCAAAGCATGCAAATTTTGGCGCCCAAGTTTAAAGAGAAAAACATGATTTTTAATTAATTAATTGCCGGAAATAGGAAGGGAAATTATTAATTATAGAATGATGAAGGTTATATAAGCATGGGCTGCCATATTAATGGAGTTATTAATTCTTTAGCAAAGGAGTGCAGCCCAGGCAATTTTGGCGCCCAAAGAAGGAGGAATTTTGCTCAGAAAAAGGTGTTTTCACTGCCAAAAAGCTTCAAAGTTTGGCACTAGGTTTGAAGGAGCTTGATTTAAGTCTGATTAATTGTCTGCATATTATTACAGGTGCCCAGGTGAAGTTACAAATATTTATGCTTGCTTTGCATGCAAGCAAAGCCTCAAATTTTAGGGCAGCGGGCTTTATATGCAGATTTTTATGATAAAAATCAAGTGTTCATGCTCGAATTCCGTCTTTGTCTGAATTAATTGCAGGTATTCATTCATGGTACTCATATAAGTGAAAGAGAGTGAAAAATAATGTCGGTACATTGAATATGCCCTCCGAATATGAAGAAATTGTCAATCTGCACAATTGCAAAGAATCCAAAGCATAAGTAAAAGAAAAGTGTTGCTCGAAAAAGATTACTCCTGCCATGGAAAAGCGGGATGAAAGGGAAGACTTCTGCAGAATCATGCATAGCTTCCATATTTGTTGAATTCAATAAGGCCCAGATCCAAATTGCAAAGGCTTCGACAAAAATCATTCTCTTGTTTCTAATGCACCTATGTAGAAGTCATTACTGGAAAATTCCTTCCAGGATCTTGTGCATGTGCTCCCAATATTCCATTGAAGCCTTCATTGAATTTGCATTCACCCGAGTGCTTTCAGAATTTGTAATTGCTCATATGCAATTAAAAATAAAAATGATGAATTATTTACGGAAAACATTTCACTAATGCATGTCGGAGAAGAAGCGCAAAAATTCAAGGATGAGAAGGAAGACAAATCAAAGGCAATACCCATGCAAGCAAATCACAACCGCCCAAATCCGGTTTGGTGAGAATCAAGGGAAAAAGAATCAGTTGCATCTAGAATATGAACAAGGACAAGACTGCAACTTTCCTCTTTCTTCTTCTTTCTCTTATTTCCTCCGACAAAGTAATTAAAAGATCAATTAAATTATAAAACTTAAGTGATCGGTTTAAAATCCATTACTTGAAGAAGTCAACTACTTGGAAATAGGTGGCGGAGATGTAAAATAGAATGTTCTATCTTCAGTTGCAAATCATGCATGTCATGCAAAGAGGAATTCGAGGAGGGAGATTGTCGGGGTTTCCTTTCCGACTTCCACATTTTCCAGTTCACTAAAGGATTCCCATTTGTAATTTCTCCTCTACATGTTATAAGTAGAGGAAGAACCTACTGAGTTAAAGAGATCATAATTTGTAAGCAGCATTCTTATGTTCCAGACTTTGTGATGAAACCCCTGATAGCTATTTGAAGCAAAGTAATAGAAAGGAGCAGATTTTCAAAGAACTTTGTGTCGACGGTGCATTTTGTTTCTAAATTTTTTTCTTAGATCTAGTTATAAACTTTGTGTTGTTTTATATCTAGATTTGAAAGTTGCATTTGTTTATAATTTTGTGTGTTAATATCTATTGGTTCTGTTTATGTGCATGCAATCAACTCTGTAATTTATTGATTGGGTTGCACATCTTCCCTCTTTATTTCCTGTGTTTATATTATTTCCTTCTTCATCAAATATTTCCTTTCTTTAAACAAGCTTGCTTACTTGCTACAAAACTATACAACTATGGTTCATGAGTTGCATGGTTAAAGTAATACCCACAAATAGATACTAGCATATTTAATTGAAAAATCTTACACGAGAGCCTCACCGGTAAATGAGGGAGATTTATCTCATGACTTCCTAGGTTTTCAACTATGCAGAAAATCTAACTAGCATACATGCATGACAATACTACTGTGAGTGTTGCTTCTATGTCTTCTTTCTTCTTTTGGCATGTAGAGCATCTAATTGATTATCCATGTCATTAACAATCTCTTGCTTCATATTTTTGAACATGCTAACAATATCAGACTTAGAGATGTCCCCCATTATTTTGGTAGATACTCCACCTCTTGATCTTACATTCCTTACTCTCTTCATGGTAGCTCTTGAATAGTTTTTACAGGCATCATAGATATCTCCAAAACTAGCCTTTGAAATGTCTCTGCTCCTATCAGGTCAGAGCATCCATGTCTTCATCATTGAGCCCCTTTAAAAGAGAAATTTGAGGGATTCAGGTGGTATATCAGTGGTATGTTTTGACTTTTGAACACAGAACAAGAACCATTCCAAATAATCCTCTAACGGTTCATCCTCTTTTTGTTGCATTCTATAGATTTCATCTCCTCCTCTGTTGCTTGGTCTATAATAGTCTTGATACTTATTAAGGAATTTCTCCTTCATTTGTGCCCATGTAGTAATAACATTCCTTCCCAATTCCTATTAACCACCTTAAAGCAGCATCTTTGAGTGTTGTAGGAAATAATTTCAACTTATGTGCATCAGTGGTATAATCATAGCTCCTGCACAAAACATCAAACTCAAAGAGAAAGGTGTTTGGATCTTCTGACATAGCTCCATGGAAATTTGGCAAGGTGATGGAGAAATATTATTCATCCCAAAGAACTACATTATTTTTCAGTGATAGGGAACTCGAAAGTGGTTGCCCCATTTCGAGCATTTTGATATGTTTCTTCTGTCATCCCTAGTTGTTCAAGAGCAGCTACAAAACTATCACTTAGAGGATTGTCTTCAAAAAGCAAACCGAGTGTAGAGGTTTCTTCTTTAGAATCTTCAGAGGTAAATGAAGAGATTTTTTCTACTTTTGGATTAGGTAAAAATCTACCATGGGCATCCCTTGGATGGTGCATGCATCAACTACTCAACTCATTCAACGGTAATTATTTGGGGGTTTAAACTGAGGTAAATTCCTAAAACCTAGACTGCTTCTAAAGAATGAAAAACCCTCTTCAATGAACTTATAACTTGGTAGGGTCATTGCTGGCAATAGTACCAAAAATGGTGGTGTAAATTAACTTGCAGCAATTAGTATGTTGTTCACTAATCCACAATCATTTATTCATCAAACCTAGGGACATAGAATTTCAACATTGTCAGTGTTGTATACACAATTACAAG
This sequence comes from Taxus wallichiana var. yunnanensis, assembly GCA_018340775.1. Taxonomy (NCBI): domain Eukaryota; kingdom Viridiplantae; phylum Streptophyta; class Pinopsida; order Cupressales; family Taxaceae; genus Taxus; species Taxus wallichiana. The sequence goes on along the minus strand of CM031233.1, from coordinate 87,654,787 downwards.
TGTTTAAGAGATATAACTAAAGGATTTTTGTCACAATAACTAGAAAATATAATGTTGAAACTAAACTAGGTTGTAGATAAAAGTAGATACTATGGCTAATGAATAAAATAGGTAAAAATGACTCATAAGTAAAGAAATGATTTGATGTAACTCTAATCTACTCATGCACGGAACTTAAAACAACAAGGAAAAGGAAAGGGGTTTAGCAAACCATAAGTGGGCCTCGCCTTGGGTGTTATCCTTCCTATGTGTTGTGTCTACAACAAAATGATAGAACTCATATTTTTATTCACCAAAGATAAAGATTATAGAATACAACTTATAGTCATTTCATTCCTATGGATCGTTATCTACTAAAGTCTTATCATTCTCTTTATATTTAGTAGAGATTTGAAGAGACTCTTTCAACTAGTAGTTACATTTTGATTAAGCATCAGATCACTCCCAAGAAATATGTAGATTCTTATGCATGTAATCAGAACTAAAGAAAGGTGTTCTAATACATCATCATAACTAGTTGTTCATTCAAACAACCAGTTGTAAAATTAAATCAATTAGTTCCAATTTGTAGTTCTAGAGAATAAGTAGGCATTGGCGTGAGATCCATTCTCATTGTCATAACCACTTCTTTTTACTAGCAGGTGCGAACTTAGATGAAGCATTTTTTTCGATCACTTTTCCCGCAATCACGGATTTGTATATGTGTGTGTTTTCCTTTGGTTGTAGGTGCCTTGTTACGGACGAGTCCTAGTTGCTGCATGTCGATTCTTTGCGGACAAGTCATATTTTCTTTGTGACAGAGTTTCTTCAGCTGCATGTTAGTGACAATACATAACAACTTCTTGAAACAAGTACGGTGAGTCGGATAAATCATTTAATAATCATTCATTGCATCAAAGAGATTAAAATGCACATTCAAAATCCATGAAATAAAGTAACTTAGTAATAGTTATACTAATTAATATATAAGTGTCATAAAATTAAGTTTAGGTGGGAATGTCTGACAGGATCACAGAGATAATAGTGTAGGGGTATACAAGATACACAACAGATGAGACAAAAATAGTAATAAAAGGGTCTCATCACCCGCATCATGATACTAGTGTTTAATGTGGAAATTAGCATGGAACCTAAGCGTTGAACACAATCCCAACACCTTTTATTTTTAGTAAGTCTAATTCTAGGATGTTTATTTTTAAGTGTCTCAATTTAGCACTTTTGAGTGATCTTGATATGCAAGAAGTGAAGGCAACTCAAGAAATGACATGTTTCCAAGAATTGTTATATATAGACTATGGAACCTGGTAAGACTTACTATTTTTAGAAGTAATTCTTCTAGGTGTCAGAACGGAACAAGATTGGTCTCAAAAGTTTTGATATTTCACAAGGATGCTTTTCTCTAGTTTTTAGAACATTTCAATCGCTAGAACTCCATAGATCTGAAAATTAATTTTCTATAATTGAGAAACTTCATCTAGCTATTAAAAATAATGTAGACCGCCATTGGATGCAAAGTTAGAATCATCTAAAGGGCATTTTTGAGAAAGAGATGTTAAAATTTCATGGAAACCCGGTAAAGGGGTTTCTGAAGCTATGAATAACTTTCCATTTTCGGCATATGAGGTATCGATGATTTCCAACAAACTTAACAACATGGGAGAGAGCTTGGGAGGGAAAAATTACATTTGAAAAACATCAAAATGGTTAAGTTTCATATTTAACCATTTCTCTCTCATTTGCACTTTAACTCACATTCTGACTCAACCATGTTAGGAAAATGTGGGGATATATAATGCATAGATGTATAGATCCACCAAAATAAACAACCAAGGATTATAGTTTATGTTTGAACATCAAATATAAGATAGATTACATTATAGAATATATTATAAATTAGTTTAAGTGCCATAACATGAAAGTAAAATGAACATAAGACATAAGATATAAGTGGGAAAACCATTCGGTAAAAAACCCACTGAAAATCACTTATGTTTATTGAGAATAAACATTTCACCCAACACTCCCATTATTTCCTCAAATTCAGTGTTGTTACACCTTCATGAAGGAATTACAAACAATTAATACATTTGCTCATGGGTGTATATCACTCATAACTCCATTCGCATAATGTATCTTCACTTATTCCGCATATCTTTCTTGTATGAAATTCTTACTTCCTTTGCTCATTATTTTTGCTTTCATTCCCTTGTGTAAATGATCTTTAATGAGATTGTTGAGTTTTATACATTATGGGTGACCGTTTGGGTCACTCTTACATTTTAATTTCAAACACATGTTGAACTTGTGGGATATTGCCATGTTTTATATTCAAATAAAATTATAAGCCAAGACCGTTTAGACTTTGGGGGTTTTATTAAGCTTGTTTCCCACTTAACATTACAAACCAAACACTCCACCTTAATGTTAAGTAGGGAAACATGCAAAATTTTATTTTATACAAAAGGGCTTACAATCCATAAATCATCTAAGTGATTTAGGCTAGTATGAAAATCTGTGGTACACTTGTTAGTGTTCTACGGACTTCAAGAATTCAACGAAAAGAAAATGTTCCACATGTTTTGCAAAAACTACAATACATTAGAACAACAAAAAATCTCAAGAGAAAGTGATAACATATGAAGTCTTACATAATATTATGGAGTTAAAAAATCGCATATCTAATGCTTCATTGGGTATTACAAGTAAACTCACGTAAAGTGATAATTTACTCAAAAAAAATGGAAATAGTATAGGAGATTTACACTTGGCACAATCAAATCGATAAGAGGTAACATTGTAAAAATATGTAAAACATGCTCATTGATCCGTAATCATAAACAATTTAAAAACACACCAAAAATTGCTTTAAAAATGATGATTTTTCATATGAAATTTCTATATTACGAATTTTCCATAATTTTAATTATTTTTAGAAATTCACAAGTTGATTATGGAATCAAAAAAACCGAAGCAAAATGTGAGAACAACACAATCCGTTGATAACGGAGTTCATCGTAAAGCCTACATCTTTGGGTCCATTTTAATGAGTCCAGTGTATTAAAATCACCTTAAAATCACTTACAAATGTGTACAAAATGATTCGAGACCTTCTCGACTGTCACAATATTCCTCATGTGAAAATAACCCTGGTCTCCTTTGGAAATTTTCCTCCAAAATGTCTCTAACTCCTAAAAAGTCTCTAAAGTCTTACACAATCCTACCAGATTGACTCTACAAAAACATATTGCCACCTTTTATAGCTTTTCCAAACCATGTGGATCAACAATGCACTATAATTTTAGTGTTGAGTTGGTTAAGGGTCGACCCCCTTAACCTCCTCCACCACATTTATTTTCCACGGTGGGGGAAAACCCCACATAGTTCGCATAGAAAAGGGAGGTGGGTTTAAATTAAGGCGGTCGGTAGAGTGAGTTGGTCATTGGACCGCTTTTGCTATAGCCATGTGGGTTGACTAACAGAAGGATGTGCTAAGTTGGGTGAAGGGGCTCTACGTTGAGCTCAGCAGTGTGATTTGTATGCAAAGGGAGTTAAGGAGAGCCTAGGCGGTGTGTGAAGAGTTGAAAGAGCTTACAGTTAGGTGGATAACAAATGAGATAGAAGGTGATATAGGTAAGCTCGGAAGTACTGGCGGAGTCGGCTCGATTGGTGAGCTAGGAGCTCGACTCACTGAGTGAGGTTGTCACCAAGGCAGATTGATCATAATGCAAAGCATTTACAATACAAAGCAATATGTCCCACATGCATCATGTGCTAAATAACAACAGAAATTGTATACAGAAGCTCCAATATAGTGATATGAAGATCGAAGGCAAAGACACCCATGCATAAAAAGAGTGTGTTAGCCCGGTTGAGGGCCCCCCTCAAAGCAAATAACGAGGCCCACCCATGTATAGATCGTCATAGGATCCAACAGGGTAATATTCCTCCGTTATTGCATCCAAAAAATCATCCATGTGTGATCCTATATAATGCCCAGTTCGTCCCCATTTATTCTACTCTAGTACACTCCCCACCAATTTTTGACAGAAAGTGACGATTTCAAGAGAGCAAATGTTATCTTTTCTTTATCAATGAATTTATTGACAAAAAAATAGGAGGATAATTGGTCCAACCAATTTTCTATTGCATTAGCATTTATTTTACCCTCAAAAATAGGAATATCAAAATTTACTTGAACCTTGAAGGGTGTCGGGGCACTAAAGGGTTTGATTGCGAGAGAGGAGGATGTGTGATTTCCCATTTGTAGTTGTTGAAGAATGGGGTCCCCAAATTTCACCACGAAATATGAGACACCCATTTTTTTTTAAAACCATTCTTTTAAAATAACGAGTCTTTTGTGTTTTATTGCTAGAAGATGTACGTATTATGTTAGGATATTCCCAGGTGAATCATATGAGCCAATTTTGACAAATAACCGAGATACCCAAACTCATTTTATCCCTCCACCAAGTTTTGTATCTTGGGAAATTTTTATTTAATTATTTATTGAATAAATAATGACTGTTTGAAGTAAATTGTACTTATGTTGAAGTTTTGCATGTAAGTATTCACTCATCTCAATAGGGTTTTTCAGGAATGAATTCAGGGCATTTACGCAACTTACGCAACGTTTTTTACTTTTATTTATTTCTTTTAAGTTTTCTCCGGTTTTCTCCGCAGTTTCTCTGTGAAATTCCCCTAGGTTTGTTCCTTGTCTAGTATAGTTTGTTTAATTTCCTAAAGCATCTGGAGATCATCTATTGACACAACACCAAAAGGAATCAACCTCAAAATGTAAACTTTTGACCAAAAAAGATGAAGTCATGCACAAAAAGCCTCTCCAGGCAAGTCGCATTTTTTGGAATTAATGAGTGTAAGTTGCAATGGGATTTTTGGTAGTGGCAAGCAGGTGGGAATTTCTTACCTACCTTGCAGAGTACTTTTTCCCATGAAGTCAAAGTCACTTAAGCTGCGATGGGAAAATTAGAGGCGACAGGTAGGTAGAAATTTCTTACCTGCCTTGCAGGGTACTTTTTCCCATGAAGTCAAAGTCACTTAAGTTGCGATGGGAAAATTAGAGGCAACAGGCAGGTGGGAATTTCTTACCTACCTTGCAGGGTACTTTTTCCCATGAAGTCAAAGTCACTTAAGTTGCAATGGAAAAATTAGAGGCGAGGCAGGCAAGAATTTCTTAACTGCCTTATAGGGTACTTTTTCCCATGAAGTCAAAGTCACTTAAGCTGCGATGGGAATATTAGAGCTGTCGGCCAGGCGGGAATTTCTTACCTACCTTGCAGGGTGAAAATTCCCATGATAAAATAAAGAAAAAATCACTTAAAGCATCGATGGAAATTTTTACACTGCTGCAGCTAACTTTTCCTACAAAGAGGTTTATTCACCCATGCAAGTCACACTTTATCAAAGGAGGCTAATTTTAATGCAAGTCACACTTTTTGGGAGATGTTTTAAGTGAAAGATGGGAATTTTGGCAGTGGCATGCGGTGGGAATTTCTTACCTGTCTTGCAGGGTAAAAATTCTCATTATAAAAGAAAATCACTTAAAGCACCATCGAGAATTTCTTACCTGCCTTACAGAGGTAAAAATTCTCATTATGAAAGTCAAACAACTTAAGTGAAAGAGGGGATTTTTGGAGCTGCAGTGCAGGGTAGAAATTCCCATCAAAGTTGACTTCCTAGAAATTACCCTTGCTAAAAAATGTAACCCACCTTGGGTGAATAACAATGCATTTAATAATTACGCCGATGGCATTCCCCTATGGTAAAGGACCTCCGAACCTTTCTACAACGATGTTAAATTTGACGGCCGTCTGGACGTTTTTACATTTTCGAACAATTTTCAACGTTTTTTTATGCGCCATGGTCTGCAATTTTGGGGCTGCTTTCTTGTGCTGGGCCTGCATCTATTGGCATGTCTTTTCACGCCTTGATCTGCTTTTTGCGGCCACATTCAAATGCGCCTGGGCTTATTCTTCTATAGTCATGCGGACCTGTGCATTCGGTCTTCTGTTTTGCATTCTGGGCGCGGTGATTCTCAGGGTTTTTGCGTCTTTTTTGGGCGCCTTTTTCCCTACTTGCTAGGCGTGGTGTCTTGGGGGTTTTTTGCGTCCAATCTGGGTGTTGTTTTTCCCTGCATGGTGGACGGTTTTTGTGCCCTGGTTAAGCCGTTTTGGCTTCTTTTCCTTGGCCGCCCTTACTCCTGTCATGGCTTCGTTTTTGCATGCTGAGCGTGGTTTTTCTTCAGGGTTTTGCGTATATTTTGGGCGTTTTTATTCCCTGCATGGTAGATTTGACGCCTTGGCCAAGTCGTTTTGGCTTCTTCTCTACCTCGGCTGCTTCTTTCTTGCCACGGCTGCCTTCCACGCCTCCTTCAATCGCTGCTCCTCAAACGCTGCCTCGGATTGCACCTTTGACCTGTGCATATGCCATTCATACGGCCTCTTTGTTCGTTGTTGATTCGATGGAGCTTTGGGTGCAGTAGTTTGCATTATAGGCATGTGTTTGTATGGAGTAATCATTTTGGTTTTAGGATGTCCAAAGCAAAAATGTTTACAAGGTGAATTGATAGATAATTTCAATTTGTCATCTACTACAGTTTTTATCTTTCCATCGGTTTTTTAATTTCCCACTTATGTTGCAACTAAATCAGGTGATAAAGGTTGAATATATCTTCAACAAAAAATTGCAAATCCAATATGAGAAAGCAAAGGAGGAATTGAAAAGGGAGAAGAAAAGTGTGGTTGGATGAGTAAGTAAGCTATATGGTTTCTTTTTTTATACAGGGCATTAATCATCTTACAAAAAGAGGAAGCAACACTATATGACAGTGGCATCACAAGCAACCCAAACACCTAGGACTTGATATCAAAATTTATAGGCATAGATCTATAGTAAGCCTAAAACAGCCCAAAAACCTGTTTCTTTGTGAATTTTTATATTTCACTGTGCGAGATAAATTGTTTTCAGAATTATTCTCTTTTGCTTTAATGGAGTAACATTTCTAACAAGGCTGGAATTGAATTGTCTTAGGGATTTTATTTATTTTTAAATAATAATTTGAGTTAAAGGGTCACAATTCAAAAGGAAGTCTGGACAGGATGCCACACTATTTGACAGTGGTATCACAAGTGGCCCAAAGACCTGGGACTTGATATCAAAATTTAATAACACCGACGTGAGAAGGAAGTAGAGATGAAGAGGTTGCGGATACAGACTAAACAATGGAAGAAGGTCGCCGATGCAGCTGCAACTGTTTTAGCTGCTGCCCACAACGGGGAACTTAATGGTAAAGTAGTGGAAAGATCAACCTCTCTGTTATCAGATTCTGATGTTCTTAACATGAGATTCTCATCTCCCATGAAGGATGATTTCGATACCTTGCCGAACTCCAAGAAGAAGAAAGCCATGATAGAGAAAATTGGGGATTTGTGGAAGAAATGGGGTCAGAAGTGAGGTTTCCAGCAATAGCCTTAGCAACTTCAGGCATGTCTACATTTGATACATTCTTAAGCTAATGATCTTTTGACAAGAGGTTGCTTGCTTGCCTGCTTTAGGAGGGTATGTAATTTGATTGCGAAATTGAAACACTTAACAACCTTTAGTATGTTGTACTACTTTTTTCTGGAAGCATCCCTTGATCTTTGCAGCACCATCAACCTCCTCTCTAGAAGCATATGATCAATTTGGAACAGAATCCACCAATATCTCGTCACCCGCGTGGTTCAGAATCTTGAAAACCTGAACACAATCCGATTCCAGATGATGCCTCCCATGGCTTTTTATCAGGTGGACTGGACTTGGATCCACAACTATTTTCAGTGGCCGAGGGATGGCAAAGTACGGATAAAATGGATTAAGGCAAAGCTGTTGCAGATGGAGGGCGAAACTTATGCGGTGCACCTCTGGAATAAACAAAGCCAACACTTGCAGGTGGAAGAGGGCAGCATTATTCACCACATCTTCCATAAATGTTGCAAAGCATCTGCGACGAAAAACATTTTTTACAAATTACTCATTCTTTATAATTACAACTAAATTTTTCATTCTCCTCTTAGATGCGAAACTCGCAGATGGTAAAGAAAAATGGAAAGAGAGACTCTCTGTCTTTTGTTCAGATGGGGCAAGTGGAATTAGAAAAACACTTTATTACAGAATGCAATGCTTATAATGACATTCTTTTAAAATTAACAAAAGAAAATCAAAAAAATCTGGTTGTACTGTCTCATAAACTATTTTAAACCTTATAGATTTTACAAAGTTTTTATTTCACTTCATTTCATTTGTATATCATGTGGATTGTCATTGAATCCCTATTATTTTGTAGTTTCTTTTATGTGATTGTAATATACCACACGTGTGTTTGTTGAATTCTTCATTCCTTTCCAGGGATTCATGGTGCTCTACTACACTTCATTGTATTAAATAACGTAACTTAAAATCGATAGCATTGTATATATTTAAAATGGCGAAGAAGAAACGGTTTCTGAATTTCATTAATTTAGGTGGATAAAACGTGGCACCAATCAAAGTCTGGTTCTTCTTAATATCCATTATCATCATTCTAACTCAACCATTCTAAGAAACATAAAGTTAATTTTTCTTATAATATCAGTTAATTTTTTATATAATTATCATTCTAAGAAACGTACCATTTTCATAGTTATTATATTGACAATACTGAGCGAATAAAAACTGAAAGAAAATTGAAATTGTGGCTAGCAACAAATCAATCATTGTTTGGACTTATTTAATTAATAGGTTGAATATAATGAACTTTGACATTCTCATCTTGCCTTACAAAACGTTCAGAAGCTTCACAAATTATTTTTTTCAAGTATCATGTACAATAATACAAACTTGTTTGCTTGAAGTGAATATGGCATTGGAAGTCTTGCTTTGTTTGGTCACTAGTCACTCTCCACTTTGCAGCCACACGTACAAAATGTGTTCTTTACACTTTTCACAACGAAGGTACTCCATTCTGCAACATGGGTCCCCTCCCACATTTATCGAATCCCAAAAAAACAAATAAGTAACTTATACCATTCGGCGTTCACATTGCATTGTATATACATGCGATAGCTAGTATTTATCAATGGTTTATCTACCTAATTTTGGTGCCATAAATAGAAGGAAAGCCAATGCAAGTGGAAGAGCTAAAGAGAAGTCAATGATGCATGCTAAAAATAAATAAAATAAATTTATTTAAAAGCAACCAGAAGATGCAATATTGGGCGCCTAATTTAGGTGAATAAACATGATTGTTTATTAATTAAATTGTTAGAAATAGGAAGGGCAATTATTAAAAATAGTATGTTAAGGATTATATAAGCATGGGCTGCCATAATAAAGAAGCAATTAATTCTTTTTTATGAGAATTGCAGCCCAAATAGGTTTTGGCACCAAAAGAAGGAGGATTTTGCATTAAAGTTTATTTTCCACTGTCGGGGAGCTTCCAATTTTGGCACCTAGGGTTGGAATGGCTTAATTCTTGCTATGATAATTATCTGCATGTTGGTATAAGTGCTCTGGTGAATTAAATAATATTTTTGCTTGTTTTGCATGCAAGCAAAACCTCAAATTTTAGGGCAGCAGACTTTATATGCAGATTTTGGTGATAAAAATCAAGTATTCATGCCATGGACTCCATCTTTGTCTAAATAAATTGCAAGTATTCATCATAGGTGCTCAAATCAATGTCAAGTACATTGAATATATCTTCCGAATCTGAAGAAATTGTCAGATCTACACAAATTGATCCAATTGCAAGGGATTCCGACAGAATTAAAAGAAAAAGAGCTCAGACAAAGATTGTTCCAGCCATGATGAAACATGATGAAAGAAAAAGATCAACAAAATCATGCATAGCTTCTAGATTTGCTGAAGTCAATGATACAGACATAGGCCTTGAACTTATCACCAATTTGATTGACAAATCCAACTCTCATAATTGCAAAGGCTTCTGGAAAAAATTCATCCTCTTGTTTCTAACGCAGCCCATGTGGAAGTCATTACATGGAGAATTCCTTTCAGAAGCTTGTGCATGTGCTCCCAATCTTCTAGTTGAAGCCTTCATTGAATTTACTTGTGTTTTCCTTCACCGGAGTGCTTTCCAGAATTTAAAATTGCTCATATGCAATTTTAAATAAAAGATGATGAGTTTTGTTTGAATTATTTACGGCAAACATTGCACTAGTGCATGTACTGAAGAAGAATTACAAAAGCTTCAAGGATAAAGGGGAAGACATATCAAAGGCAAAAGATTCAACCGCATGCAAAATATGGAAGAAGAACAAGACTAGGAGGGTTGCAACTTTCTTCTTATTTCTTTTCCTCTTTCTTTTATTTTCTCGACAAAGTAATTGAGCAATCAATTAAATTATAAAACTTAATTGATTGGTTTAAAAGCCACTACTTGAAGAAGTCAATTACTTGAAAATAGGTGGAAGACATGCAAAATAGAAGATTCTATTTTTCACTTATAAATCATGCATGTCATGCAAAGAGGAATTCCAAGAGGAAGATTGTCGGTTGTTTTCATTTTCATAGCTTCCGCATGTGGGAATTCATTTAAAAGCTTCATATTTGTAATTTCCTTTTATACACTATAAATAGAGGAAGAACCTATGGGTTAACGGATCAAAATTTGTAATTAGCATTTTTGTGTTCCAGAATTTGAGCTGAAACCCTTGATTTCTGCAAGTAGAGGAATAGAGAAGAGATTTCTGGAGAACTTTGTGTCAATGGTGCATTTTGCTTCTTATTTCTTTCTAGATCTATTAATAAAATTTGTTTTATTATAGATCTAGATCTAAAAGTTTCCTTTGCTTTAAATTTTGTGTTTAATGATCTATTTGTTTTAATCTATGTGCATGCAATCAACTTTGTAAATTATTGCTTGGGTTGTACATCCTCTCTATTTTATCATGTTTCCTATTATTTTCCTCTTTCGTAGATTTTTCCTTTCTTTTATAGCTACTTACTTGTTGCAGAACTGTCTAGCTATGGTTCATGAGCTACATAGTTAAAGTAATACCAACAAATAGATATTAGGAAATACAACTGATAAAATCTTAAATGGGAGCCTCACTGGTAAATGAGGGAGATTTATCTCATGACTACCTAGGTTTTCAGCTGTGCAGAAAATCTAACCAACAAAGAATCGGGAGAATTGTTGTAATATCTACTTCTTTTGCTCCATGAGAGCTTCATCCACTATCTTCTTGAGATGATCATTTTTCCTGGTGTTATCCACCATTTGAGGTCTCTTGCAATGAGCAATCAAGTATTCAGAAGGATCTTGTGTGGACCACCCAAGCTTCTTATATCCCGAGCTTGTCCTGGGAATTATACACTCTTAAGACAACTTCACTCTAATATCAATGATCCAAAACTCAAGGGGTTTTGGAATTAAAGGATAGAATAAAAATTGTGCTTGATGAAAATAAAATAGCTATCTCTGAGAAGAGATTTGTAATGCTTAAAATTATCTCTGAAAAGATATGTATATATTGTTCAAATACTATGATTACAATATCTACCTCCATGAGGAGATGTCTGCGCCTTTTGTTCAAGGGTTACATATGCTCATATACTATTTTTAGAAATACGAAGAGGCCCCTAGAAGAATGTGGAAGGTCACTAGTCTCAAGGGAGACGAGGTGTTTCATCTTCCAAGAATTACATGTGCGATAATTTCGTGAATTTACTATTTTTAGACAATATTACAAAATTGCATTTTTAGGCCTTTAGACATGGATTTCAGGGGTCAAAATTTTTTATACAGAGTTTTGCACCTTCCATCTTGTTCTATGCATTCCCATATTTCTGTTACATTTTTAATGGAGTCAATTGGAGCTACAATGTAGAAATTATGGTTCCTAGAAGTTTCTCCACTATAATTGCCACATGGGTCAGTGTCTGGATCATCATGAAGGTCTCAATTTGTTAACAAATAGGTTTTTTTTTCTACATCAAGAAAACTCCCATTGCATGTTTCACGGCATTCGTCTCGATCTCAAATAAATGTTGTAAATCTGGAAGTGCTAAGATAAGAGCAATACTTATTTTCTCTTTTAGTGTATCAAAATCTCTTTGATGTTTTCCTCCCCACGGAAAGACTTGTTTAATGTTAGTCAAAAAATACAAAGGAGATGCAATAAATGAGAAGTTAACAATAAAATTTCTCCAGTACTAAACTGCACTAAGAAAGATTCAACCATTTGTTACATTATTAGGTTTAGGCTAGTTAACAATGACCTCAAATTTTGCAAGATCAATTTTCAATTTACCATGTCCCACAACATAACCCAAATAAACCAAAGATGTTTTCCCAAATTCACATTTAAACATATTCAGAAATAGTTTCTCCTTTCTCAAAGCATCTAAGACTTTCTGAATATGAATGACATGATCATCCCATGATTTACTGAAAATCAGAATATCATCTAAGTAGACTATCACAAAATCATCAATGAATGGCCTAAAAACATCATTCATCACACACATGAATGTAGCCGGTGCATTGCACAATCCAAAAGGCATAACAAGCCATTCAAACAAACCCTATTTTGTTTTAAAATCAGTTTTCCAAATATCACCTTCACTAATTCTCACCTGATGATAACCACTTCTTAAGTCTAACTTAGTGAAATAAACAACATTTTTCAACTGATCGAATAAATCATCAATGTGAGGAATAGGGTAACGATTTTTCACCGTGATTTTATTCAAGGCACAAAAATCAACACACATTCGTCATGTTCCATCTTTCTTAGGCACCAAAATAATAAGCAATCCAAAAGGAGATGACCTTGGACGGACAATTCCTTTTTCCAATAGTTTGATCACCCGCTTCTTGATTTCCTCGTTCTCAACCATGGATACTATATACATACCAATTTTAGGAAGAGGTGCATCCTACAATAATTTTATCTCATGTTGTAATTCTCTTTTAGGAGATAGACCTTGTGGATCCTAAAAAACATCATTATAGTTAGAAAAAAATTTAAGCAATTCATTATGTTGTTTAGGATCACAATTCTCAAAATATTTGTCATGATCTTTCTCTTTGTCTTTGATCACCATAAGTACAAAATTATTTCTTGAATTTACAAGCCTTTTCATCTATCCTACAGTAACTAAAGAAAGACTTGTTTTCACACGATGAGCTCTAACAATATATTCAATCCCATCTTTAACAAAAAAGTATTTATTCTCTTCCTGTAGAAGATTGCTTTACGATCATAAAGATAAGGACTTCCCAAAACCACACCATAAATTTCTAATGGAACAACATCCAAATCAACCTCATCAATGAACTTGTCAATAATGGCAAATTTGAATCTACAAGTTTTCGTTACCTACAATTTTGCATCATCACAAACCCAGCCCAAAGGATAAGGCTTATGATGTGGTTTGGTTTAGAGTCCCAATTTCTTCACAACCTCCTCTGAAATCAGATTAGCTTGAGATCCACTATCAAATAAAGTTTCTATTTTTGTATGTTTAGAAACAACTCTAAGGTGGAAAATCTCATTTCTTTTCTTCTCATCATGCATAGATTGTTGTTTAGAATAAGATGTAACATTAGATGAACTAGTGCTAGAAGAAGAGGAAGAATTACAACCTTGTAAACCCATGGCCATGATATTAGTTTCATCACCAAAATCGGATCCAAGATCCTGCACCACAGTGTTGGTTTTCTTCTCTTTTCCTTTCTTATTGTTAAACCATTTAGGCTTTAATTCCGGATGTAACTTCCAACACTTAGATTCATCATGATTCTTTTTACAATGATTGCAAAATGGTTTATCATCTTCTTTCTTAACAATATAATTATTATTTTTCTTACCCTTTCCTTTACCTTGTTCTTTCGAACCTTTTTCCTGCCTTCTAATTTCTTATTCTTGTGTTTTGAGGAGGAAGAATCTTTTTCATTTTCCCTTTTGCTTCCAAATGAGTAGCTTGCACACACACTACATCAAGATTAGTAGGATTAAGCACGAGAATCATATGTCTCAAATAACTATGTAATCCACCATTTTCACAATGTTTCTTGTGTATGGAGATAAATACCAAGAATAAAAGCTCTTTTTCTAAACTCCTGTGTATAATCCTGAACACTTTATCCCTTAGTTTGCCTCAAACTTTTCCAATCCATCATGGCTTGTTACATATAACCCAAAGGATAAAATTGTTGTCTTAGATCGAAACAAAATCATTCCAAGAAGAGATTGTTTTACCTTTTTCTCATCAATCTCTTGAAGCTTACTCTCCCACCAAATGAGTGTTGTGCCACCCATTTGAAGAGTTGTTAGATGAATTTTTGCTTCATCATCAATAATTTTTTGAACCCTATAATATACTTCAATCTGCTTGATCCATTTATCCAACTTTTCGCATTAAGCTCTCCATTATACATTGGCAATTCAAACTTAATATCTAATTTTAATGAAGGAAGAAAATCATATTTTTGTTTTTCACCTTTAGGAGAATCAAAATCAAATGAATAACAACAAAAATATTCAATTCATTTGATTTCGATTCTCCTAAAATTCATTCTCAACTTTGTCACAATATTCCTCATGCAAAAATAACTCTAGTTTCCTTCGGAAATTTTCCTCTAAAATGGCTCTAACTCCCAAAAATGCTCTAAAGGCTTACATAGTCCTGTCATATTAACTCTACAAATACATAATGCCTCCTTTTATAGCTTTTCCAAACCGCGTGGCTCAACGATGCACTATAATATTAGTATTGTGTTGGTTAAGGGTGAACCCCCTTAACCTCCTTCACTGCATTTATTTTCCATAGTGGGGAAAAATCCCACATTCTTCGTATAGTAAAATGGAGGTGGGTTTAAATTAAGGAGGTAAGTAGATTGAGTTGTTCATTGGAATGATTTTCTTTGCTGACCTTGTGGGCAGACGATGGAACAATGCGATAAGTTGGGTGAAGGGGCTCTATGTTAAGCTTAGTGGTGTGAGGTGTATGCGGAGGAGTTTAGGAGAGCCCGAGCGGTGCACGAAGAGTTGATAGAGCTAGCAGTTAGGTGCATAAGAAGTGAGATGGCGGGTGAGACAGGTAATCTCGGCGGTAGGTGGTAGGTCGGATTGGTTGGCCGAGCTAGGAGCTTGACTCGTCGAGTCGGGTTGTCACCAAGGTAGCTCAATCACAATGCAAATCATTTAAAAGACAAACCAATATGTCCCACATGCAACATGTGCTAAATATCAAGAGCACTTATATATAGAATCTCCAATATAGTGATATGAAGATCAGAGAAAAAAAAATCTCTCCGCAAAAAGAGTGTGTCGACCTTGGCCGAGGGCCCCTAAACTAGCAAATAGTGGGGCCCACCCATCTGATAATGAGTGTCAAAGACCAAAGGCGCAAAACACATTTTTTTCCATACCACATTACCGCTTGTTGTTATTTCATTGGTCCACTTGGTAGATGTGCATGAATCCATGTCATCACAAACATGCACACAACCCTTTATTTTTCCATTTGTTTAAAAATTTCAACATGCAATAACTTCTACATATGGCCTCTGTTTTCAACGTTCAAGATACCGCTTGAAATATCCTAATCTACTCTACACAATAAAATAGTTTGTAACATATTTAGAGAAGATCATAGACCATTTTTCTTGATGAGGATCCTCTAGATCACTCATTCCTCCTTATTTCCCCCTTAATGGCAACTACGAAAGGCCATAACAAATCTAATTTAGAGGTGAATATCAACGTCATTCACATAATCATTTGAGTTTTTATCAATTATTTATAGGTGAATATCAACATCATTCACATGATCATTTGATCCAAAATAACATATGCTCATATGATTTAGAGGTGAAGATCAACATCATTCACGTGATCATTCAATCTAAAATCTGAAATTCCCAACACAACGAAATTTGTAAAACTTTGTAGCACATAATGGCTTTGTAAAAATATTTGCAGCCTGATATTGAGTAGAACAAAACTTGAGGTTGATGTCACCATTTAGAAATTTCTTCCGAATGACGTGTATATGAATCTCATTATGATTGGTTCTTTGATGTTAAATGGGATTGTTTGCAAGAGAAATGTAACTTTGGTTCTCACATAGAAGAAGAATACTTTGTTTTATGCCCATATGAAGTTCATCCAATAGTTTTTTCCATCACATATCTTCCTTTATTTCTTCCATAGAAATTATATACTCTACTTCAGTAGAAGAGATAGATATTATTGGTTTCTTCTTACTACTCTAAGCGATTTGGCTGCACCCAACTTGAAAACATATCCAGAAGTAGATTTTCTATCAATAATATCAAAAACATGGTTAGAATCACAATAACCAAATAAATTTTCATCATCACAAGAAGAATAATACAAACCATAATTGATTGTACCTTTAATATACCTTAGAATCCTTTTTTCCATTTTCTAATGGTCCTCATAAGGATCCTGCATGAATCTAGAAACAATTCTAGCTACATAGGATATCATGCCTAGTTATAGTCAAATAAATCAAACTACCAACAAGTTGTCTATATAAAGTAGGATTAAATTTATCACAAATAGATTTTGGATCTAATTTAACACCAATTTCCATAGGAATAGAGATATGCTTACAATCAATCATGTTAAATATTTTAAGAAGGTTAGTAGCATATTGTTTTTGAGATCTAACAATAGATTTGTGGTTTTAACAAATAACCATGCATAAGATATGATCTAATAATCCAAAATCAGTCATTTCAAAATAATGTCTTAACTTCTCTTTTATTCCAAGTATTATATTCTTATCATTGCTAGTACTCAAGAGATCATCAACATATAAGACAATAATAATATAATAATATAATAATATGATTGTTTTTATATTTTACAAACAAAACATTATCAACAAAACAATTTTTGAAACCAAGTTCTTGAAAGAAACTATTTATCTTAACATACCAAGCTCTAGGAGCTTGTTTAAGACCATATAAAGATTTTTAAGTTTACATACATATAATTCCTTACCATGTTCTTCAAACCCTTTAGGTTGATGCATGTAAATTTCTTCTTTCAAATCACCATTTAAAAATACATTTTTCACATCCATTTGGTGAATCTCTCATCCATGTTGAGAAACTATAGCTAGAAGAATTCTAATAGTGCTCATTTTGGCAACATGAGCAAAGGTTTCAACATAATCTAAACCAGGTTTATGAGTAAACCCTTTAGCAACTAATCTTTCCTTAAATTTTTCAATCTTACCAAAGTAGAGTTATACTTAATTTTATATAACCATCTAGATCTTACAATGCTTCTTTTATGAGGAAGGGGAATTGTCATCACCAATCCGGCACTATGATAATTCTCCACCAAGAACTCCTCGTGCTATGATTATTTACTAATGCACAACTTTTAGTTTGGTGGATGTAATCTAGAAACACAACAACAAACATAACACAAGAATACCATAGACTATGATACGAAGGAATGATGACAAATCTGAAATATAAGTGTAAATTATAATATCAACATGAAATTGTTACAATCTCACCCATGAGGTACTTCAAGTGTTACTAACTTCACTTGCCTTCCAACAATAACTATGGGAGAAACTTCACAATTACACCTCTTAATGACTTCTTTAACACACCTTCTAAATGATGGCTTCCTTTACACACTTACTCATACAATATTTCTCACTACTTCCTTCTATGCTAAATGAGGGGGGTGGCCTCTTTATTTATAGAACTTTTAGGCTTATCCACCTTATCTCTAAGATAGGATAAGAAATATACTCTGACGAATCATATTCCATACCTTAACTCTTATCTTTACATGTAAGCTTATCTTTTAAGATAAGATAAACCTTATCATTTCACATAGGTTCCACCTTTTTAGACTTTTTACAAATAAAATACACAAAATATTTATGACATCACTCATTGTCCTTATTGCTAATATAATATTTCTAATTCCTAATCATGTATACCCTACTTCTCTACTTACCCTAACTTTGACATTTTAACATTACCGAACCACTTACAACAAATATTTATTTTTTACCACAATATTCATATTGTACTTTGGTATTATTACCGTACTTATAAATTATTAGCAGCCTCATCATGCCAAAGCAACATCGTTATCTTCTATTGGACGCTACTACTAATTATACTTACCAACATCCTATTCCTAATACATACATTAATGAAATAGAAATTATAGAGAAAAATTTTAGTGTCGACATCTTCCCTCTTCCTAGCTTCTACTTCGTCCTCGGAGTAGACTATTTTGGTGCTTAGAAAATATTTAACTTGTCGTGGTTGACCCATTTCGTAATGGGAGTGCCATCCAATTCTTCTAGTCGATATGTACCATTTTCATGCACAATTTGTTATTTTGTAGGGGCCCATCCATTTGGGAAGAAATTTTCTCTACCTTTTTTTTGTATCTCAAATCATATACTAGAACCAAGTCATTTACATGAAATGGAGACCAACGGATCTTTTGATCAAAGTATTCCTTCTGCTTCATTTTCTTCTTATAGCTTGTATCCTTCGTTATTTCCCTCATTTCCTCTAGCAAATGAAGATATACCAACCTTTCTTTTACTAAATCACTTTCATCCATCCTTTCATTTTTCAAAACTCTCACAGTGGGAATATCAAACTCAATAGGAAGAAATGGATCAATGTCATAAGCCAACTGAAATGGGGAGTATCATGTTGTTGACTTTGATGTTGCCCCATATGCCCACAATGTTGCATGAATCCTTTTATCCCACTTATGTACTTGCAAGGCTGCATTTTTTGTTAAAATTTGACACAACACAAAATTTGTCCATTCCACCTATCCATTTGTGTTTGGCTTGTATGTTGATGTCTTCCTATGCTCAATAGAAAATTTGTTGACTAGGGCTTCTACCACCTCATTAATGAAGTTGCATCCTTGATCTGTTACAATTTCTCTTTGGACAACCAAATCTGGTTATAATACTTTCATATACGAACCTTGCCACTTTATCCATGGAAGCCGTTTTCATGGCCTAGCTTCAACCCACGTGGTTAAATAATGTGGCAACTACAATATACTTATTTTGGCATGGGGTAGTTGGAAGTGGACCTACAAAATATATTCCCCACTTTTCAAAGGGACCAAGTAGAAGAATAGGGCATAATGGAGCTAATAAAGTCTTACGATTACCATGTGTTTGACAAATATCACATGTCTTACAATAATTATAACAATTTTTAAAATGAGTTGGCTTTGACAACCTACATCCAAGATCCTTCTTGTTGTAAATTGTCCAGAGAAGTGTCCTCCACATGTACCATTGTGAAATTCTTCTATCAGCTCCTTCCCTTGATCACGTCTAACTACCCTCTTGTATTGTCCATCAGGTCCTATTCGAAATAATACTCCATGCATAATAGAATATGGATGACTGGCTTGAGTAATCTTCCTTTAGTCTTTGCATTAGCACCATCAGGAAACTTGAATTCATTCAGATAATTCCAAATATCTATGTATTCACTAAGGATTGTGTCAAGGGATAACAATGTTGCATCTGGGAAATCATCGTCATCACAAGATGAACCTAAACCATCATAGGCTCGAGAGTGCATCTACATTTACATATTTCTTTCCCGGACTATCTATAATATCAAATTCAAATTCTAGTAGCAAAATTATCCATCTTGTTATCCTCCCTAATGGGTTAGGCTTAATTACAATATATTTTAGAGCACGATGATGCATTACAACTATAAACTTCTGCCCAAGAAATTAATTTCTAAACTTTTTTATAGTAAAAATGATAGCTAGAGCCTCTTTTTGATTCTGATATAATTTACCTCAAACTTTGCTCATTTATCTGCTCCCAAAGTAAATTGGATGATCATTCCCATTTTCATCATTTTTGCTCGAGTACTTCCTAGTGTTGCATCTCGAAGTATTATTTACCATGTGTTTGACAAATATCACATGTCTTATAATAATTATAACAATCTCTAAAAAGAGTGGGCCAATGATAACTGCATCTAAGATCCTTCTTGCTGTAAGTTGTCAGAGAAGTGTCATCCACATGTACCATTGTGGAATTATTCTATTAGCTCCTTCCCTTGATCATGTCCAACTGCCCTCTTGTACTATCCATTAGGTCTTATTCGAAATAATACTCCATGCATAATAGAATATGGACAACTGATTTGAGTAATCTTCCTCTTAGTCTTTGCATTGGCACCATCAGAAAACTTGAATTCATTTAGATAATTCCAAATATCTATGTATTCACTAGGAATTATGTCAAGGGATAATAATGTTGCATCTGGGAAATCATCATCATCACAAGATGAACCTAAACCATCATGGGCTCAAGATAGTGCATCTGCATTTACATGCTTCTTTCTTATCCTATCTATAATATCAAATTTAAATTCTTATAGCAAAATTATCCATCTTGTTATCCTCCTAATGGGTTAGGCTTATTTACAATATATTTTAGAGTCGATGATCTATTACAATGTAAACTTACGCCAGAAATTAATTTCTAAACTTTTTTACAGTAAAAATGATAGCTAGAGCCTCTTTTTCAGTTACAATATAATTTACCTCAGCACTGCTCATTTGTCTACTCCCAAAGTAAATTGGATGATCATTCCCATTTTCATCATTTTGGCTCAGAGTACTTCCTAGTGTTGCATCTGAAGCATCAGTATACACAATGAATGGCTTGCTCTAGTCTGGATTCTTTAAAACAGGTGAAGACACCAAAGCCTCCTTTAGTTGTTCAAAAGCTTCATGCACCTTCTTTCTGGTTCATAAGTAGCATCCTTCTTCAAGAATTAGGTTAGTGGTTGTGCAATCTTTGAAAAATTCTTGATGAACCTTCTATAGTAACCCACATGGCCTAAAAATGATCTCAACTTACTTCTATTCATAGGAAATGGTAACTCTTTAATTTTTGAAACTTTATCAGGATCGGTACCAATACCATCTCTAGATACAACATGCCCTAACAAAACACCTTTAGAATATCCAAAGACACACTTTGTAGGGTTTAGTGAGGCTTGTGCTTCATCTAACCTTTAAAATGTTGTCTCCATCTAGTGCAGGTGGTCCATCTTGCTCCCATATATGTAAAAATCATCTAGAAATACTCTGATGAAGTTTCTAATGTAGGGTTCAAACACCCTATTCATCAAACACTTTGGAATAGTGTCGGAGCATTACACAACCCAAAAGGCATAACTCTATAAGCAAACATTCCCCAAGAAATGGTGAACGTAGTCTTCTGCTGATCTTTCTCCCTTATACGAACTTGGTTGTATCTGCTATATCCATCAGCAAAACTATAACACTCTTAGCTAGCTACTTCATCCAAGATCTGATCTGAGAATAGAAGAGGGTAATGATCCTTCTTTGTTGCCTTATTAAGCTTCTTATAATCAACACAAATGTGTAGCTTCCCATTTTTTTATTGAGATCATAATGGGAGAAACTCATTGAATTCTCCACAAACAAATATGAATCCCGCATCAAGCAACTTATCTATTTCTTCTTTTACATATTTTTAAAAAATAAGATTCATTCTATATAGCATTTGCTTTATGGGCTTAGCACCATATACCAGCTCAATAGAATGTTCTACCCAACTTATTTGATGGAGTTCCTTGTAATCAAAAGTGAATAAGTGTATGTACCTTGAAAAGAGCCGGAGGTAGGATTCCTTCTCACTCTCCATCATAGCGTCACCAATCTTTATTTGTTGGAGATAGTCATCAATTTCTTCTTTAGATAAATTTATGGGTTCATGATTGTGTGACTATGAGGATATCCATTACCGAATTATCAACCCGACTTTCTTCATCTTTTTGTCCACTTCACTTGTACTAGAGTAATCGGAGGATGTCTAATCATTAGTTTCATCACTTGAATCCACTGAGTTACGCCTTATGATCGATGGATCACATTATCTTCACCCTCTCTCTATCACGTCTAAGTTTCATGAAGCCTTCATTCTAGTAGTTTCTCGCATTAACTCTCCTTAGTCATGGCCTTCCCAACAACATTGGGTATGCATCAATACCATTTTCATCACCTAAAAATATACCACACATACAACACCCATAACAGATATTACCACATTTGAAACAACACCTTCTGGTTTAGTTTTTCCCTTATTTAATGACCTTAACATAAGTGTTGAGGGGTGATCAATTTTTAAACCCAACATATTCATTACAAACTCAGTCATTACATTAACTGTAGCACCTCCATCAAATAAGACATCATGAATTGAAATACCATTATATAATACCTCAACTTTTGGAGCGTAGGGATCCGTCTCTACCTCCAAAATAGGGACCTCAACCTCCTTCCTTCATCAAGCATTGAGTCCACTTCGTAGCTCCCGCCTCTTCTCAGAAGACAGCCAAAAGTTGACCATATGTAATATTTAGAGCCTTTTGGACAAATCTTCTAAGATGGAGTATGGTCCTTGTCCCTGTGAAATTAGAAAATTCTACACACCCAACTTTTTTCTCCTATGTTTCTTACTAGTTTCTCCTTTCATCTTCTTAGGATTATTTCCATCTTAGTTATCTTTTTCTTTATTTATTTTTATTACAAACACATATGCGTCATTATTTATGCTCCTATCTACTAGATCAAAATAATTTACAGGTATTTTTCCTTTATCATTATCTCTTGTACCAGATGTAGAAGCTCTATACGAACAAGTATACTTATAATGACCCTTTTATGATAACCATAACATACAACTTCAGAAATATTTCTTTTTGGATCTCTATCTCCTCCCTGAGAACTAAATTCTTTTCCTTGAAGAAGATTAATAGTTAACTATCCCATCTTCCTAAGAAGATCTTCATACTCAGTAGATGTATTAGGAGAAATATTTGTGCTCACCAAGAGTGGTTGTGGATTTTGGACCAAAAGTGTTGGTGTAGGCTCTACCTTAGCAACAATTTCTTTGGGCTCTTCTTCCATGTTTTCTTCTTACCTTCTTGTAATCTCCTTTGCTTGTTCGAGGTTCATTGGGTGGTCATACTTCACTCGTTGTCTGATCTTTAGCTTGATCCCAAAAATGAAGTACTTACAAAGGAGATTATCCATGTCATTCATCAACCCATCCGCTAATCCTTCCTTCCGGATCTAGGCATCAAGCTTCCTTCTTAGCTCTTGATCACGAGCATGATAATCCCTTATCTTTTCCTTCTCTCCTTGGGATAGCTTTGTGATATCGATCATGAGATCTGCATATTTCTGTTATTCACCAAATTCTTTAAGAAAACTTTTAGTTAATAAATCCCATGAGTTTTTCACATTATCACCTAGTGTTTCAAACCACATAAGAAATTTGAACCATCCAAAAAGGTAGGAAAAATTCAGTTCATTGTTCCCTTCTTATGAGGCCATTACAAATGCAAGATCATTTAAATTCTTGAATGAAAGAGGAAGCATCTTCATTAGATTGGGCTGAAAAAACAGAAATCTTCCCCATTTTTAAAAGTAACCACGGTGAAATACCAACCCACAATTACAATCAATAAGACTTATGTGCACAAATAATTGGAATCAATATAATAGAAAGTGACTTTACACCTTTCTATAGTAAAATAAGAATGACCACGGTAAACTATGGTAAAACTTGATTTTATGCGGTAAAAGCTGACTTTCTTTGTGGTAAACACTATTTATAGTAAAAAGTGAAGTTACTGTGGTAAATACTATTCACGGTAAAAGTGACTTTACCATGGTAACTACTATGCATAGTAAAAAAAAGGTTACCCTCTAAATGATTTCTAACTAAGTGGGAATATCTCTCCAGAAAATTCACCAACGAGGTATGGTCCCAGCAACAGAACCAAAATGTCATCACCAATCTGGCACTATGATAATTCTCCACCGGGAACTCCTCGTGCTATGATTATTTACTAATGCAAAGCTTTTAGTTTGGTGGATGTAATATGGAAACACAACAACAAACATAACATAAGAATACCATAGACTATGATACCAAGGAATGATGACAAATCTGAAATATAAGTTTAAATTATAATATCAACATGAAATTGTTACAATCTCGACCATAAGGTACTTCAAGTGTTACTAACTTCACTTGCCTTCCAATAATAACTATAGCACTCTGGATAGCTACTTCATCCAAGATTTGATCTAAGAATGGAAGAGGGTAATGATCCTTCTTTATTGCCTTGTTGAGCTTCCTATAATCAACACAAATGTGTAGCTTCCCATTTTTATTGAGATCATAATGGGAGAAACCCATTCGAATTCTCCACAACAAATATGAATCCTGCATCAAACAACTTATCTATTTCTTTTTACAGATTTTAAAAAAATTAGGATTCATTCTATATAGCATTTGCTTTATGGGCTTAGCACCATCTACCGGCTTAATAGAATGTTCTACCCGAATTACTTGTGAGTTCCTTGTAATCAAAAGTGAATAAGTGTATGTACCTTCAAAAGAGTTGGAGGTAGGATTTCTTCTCCCTCTCCATCATAGCGTTACCAATCTTTATTTGTTGGAGACGGTCATCAATTTCTTCTTCAGATAATTTTATGGGTTCATGATTTAGTGTGACTAGAAGGATATCCATTACCGAAACATCAACCTCACTTTCTTCATCTTTTGTGTCCACTTCACTTGTACTAGAGTAATTAGAGAATGTCTAATCATCAGTTTCATCACTTGAATCCACGAGGTTCTACCTTATGATCTTTGAGGGATCACATTTATCTTCACCCTCTCTCTATCACGTCTAAGTTTCATGAAGCCTTTATTATAGTAGTTTCTCGCATGAAATCTCCTTAGTCATGGCCTTCCCAACAACATTGGGTATGCATCAATACCATTTTTCATCACCTGAAAATCTACCACACATACAACACCCATAACAGATATTGCCACATTTGAAACAACACCTTCGGTTTAGTTTTTCCCTTATTTCCGACCTTAACATAAGTGTTGAGGGTGATCAATTTTAAACCCAACATATTCATTACTGACTCGGTCATTACATTAAGCTGCAGGTACCTCCATCGACTAAGACATCATGAATTGAAATACCATTATATAATACCTCGGCTTGTGGAGCGTAGGGATGCATCTCTACCTCCAAAATAGGGACCTCAACCTCCTTCCTTCGTCGAGCATTGAGTCCACTTCGCAGTTCCCGCCTCTTCTCATAAGACGACCAAAAGTTGACCATATGTAATATTTGCGAGGCCTTTTGGACAAATCTTCTAAGATGGAATATGGTCCTTGTCCCTGTGAAATTAGAAAATCCTACACACCAAACTTTTTTCTCATGTTTCTTACTAGTTTCTCCTTTCATCTTTGTAGGATTATTTCCATCTTAGTTATCTTTTTCTTTCTTTATTTTTATTATAAACACATATGCGTCATTATTTATGCTCCTATCTACTAGATCAAAATAATTCACAGGTGTTTTTCCTTTATCATTATCTCTTGTACCTGGACGTAGAAGCTCTATCTAAACAAGTATACTTATAATGACCCTTTTTATGACAACCATAACATACAACTTCAGAAATATTTCTTTTTGGACCTCTATCTCCTCCCTGAGAACTAAATTCTTTTCCTTGAAGAAGATTAATAGTTAACTAGTCCATCTTCCTAAGTAGATCTTCATACTCAGTAGATGTACTAGGAGAAATATTTGTGCTCACCAAGAGTGGTTGTGGATTTTGGACCAAAGGTGTTGGTGTAGGCTCTACCTTAGCAACAATTTCTTTGGGCTCTTCTTCCATGCTTTCTTCTTACCTTCTTGCAATCTCCTTTGCTTGTTCGAGGGTCGTTGGGTGGTCATACTTCACTCGTTGTCTGATCTCTAGCTTCATCCCAAGAATGAAGTGCTTACAGAGGAGATTATCCATGTCATTCATCAACCCATCCGCTAATCCTTCCTTCCAAATCTGGGCATCAAGTTTCTTTCTTAGCTCTTGAACACGAGCATGATAATCCCTTATCTTCTCTTCTCTCCTTGGGATAGCTTTGTGATATCGATCATGAGATCTGCATATTTCATTGTTCACCAAATTCTTCAAGAAAACTTTTAATTAATAAATCCCATGAGTTTTTCACATTATCACCTAGTGTTTCAAACCACATAAGGGTGAACCATCGAAAAAGGTAGGAAACAATTCAATCCATTGTTCCCTTCTTATGAGGACATTACAAATGCAAGATCATTTAAATTATTGAATGAAAGAGGAAGCATCTTCATTAGATTGGGCTGAAAAAATAGAAATCTTCTCCATTTTTAAAAGTAACCACAGTGAAATACCAACCCACAAGTACAATCAATAAGACTTATGTGCACAAATAATTGAATCAATATAATAGAAAGTGACTTTACACCTTTCTATAGTAAAATAAGAATGACCACGGTAAACTATGGTAAAACTTGATTTACTGATGTAAAAATTGACTTTATTGTGGTAAACACTATTCACGGTAAAAAGTGAAGTTATTGTGGTAAATACTATTCACGATAAAAGTGACTTTACCATAGTAACTACTATGCATAATTAAAACAAGGTTACCCTCTAAATGATTTCTGACTAAGTGGGAATACCTCTCCAGAAAATCCACCAACGAAGAATGGTCCCAACAACGGAACCAAAATGTCATCACCAATGTCACTATGATAATTCTCCATCGAGAACTCCTCGTGCTATGATTATTTTCTAATGCATGACTTTTAGTTTGGTGGATGTAATATGGAAACACAACAACAAACATAACATAAGAATACCATAGACTATGATACAAAGAAATGATGAAAAATCTGAAATATAAGTGTAAATTATAATATCAACATGAAATTGTTACAATCTCACCCATGAGGTACTTCAAGTGTTACTAACTTCACTTGCCTTCCAACAATAACTATGGGAGAAACTTCACAATTACACCTCTTAATGGCTTCCTTTACACACTTACTCATACAATATTTCTCACTACTTCCTTCTATGCTAAATGAGGGGGTGGCCTCTTTATTTATAGAACTTTCAAGCTTATCCACCTTATCTCTAAGATAGGATAAGAAATCTACTCTGACGAATCATATTCCATACCTTAACTCTTATCTTTACATGTAAGCTTATCTTTTAAGATAAGATAAACCTTATCATTTCACATGGGTTCCACCTTTTTAGACTTTTTACAAATAAAATACACAAAATATTTATGACATCACTCATTGTCCTTATTACTAATATAATATTTCTAATTCCTAATCATGTAGACCCTACTTCTCTACTTACCCTAATTTTGACATTTTAACATTACCGAACCACTTACGATAAATATTTACTTTTTATCACAACATTCATATTGTACTTTGACTGTTACCATACTATACATTATTGGCGGCGTCGTGCATCGACAACGTTGTTATTTTATATCGAGACGCTACTAGTAATTATACTTAACAACATCCTATTCCTAATACATACATTAATGAAATAGAAATTACGGAGGAAAATTTTAGTTTCGACAGAACTAATTCCGAAGATTCATTTTTATTAGAGAATTGTATTCAATTTTCATAACATTAACTCATCTTTCATCTAGATTGACTTCTTCAAAATATTGAGGTTCAACCTCATACAAAGTTGACAAGACATGATAAGAATGTTGACAAGCAGATCATCTTTCTCAAATTATTAGGTTGAGAATTAGAAACTAGATTTTGAGACCATTTAGGAATTATATATTGAGACAAAAATTGAGAAGACTCCTTCAATATCTACATCCATCATATCAGAATAAATATGATCATCCTCTTGGAAATTAGTTTCCATATTTTCTAAAGAAAGATTGATGTTTGTGAAATGATTCAACATGTTGCTTACCACGCAAGAAACTTTGACAAGATTCATGGTCTGATTTTATCTTAGGAAGACCTATCACAAGGTTAAAGCTGGCAATCTCATACAAACTCTTAACATTCAAATTCCCATGCCTTTCATGCCATAATTGAATAACATTACAAGAAGAAAGACAAGATTCAACATGAAATCCATAAAAGATATAAAATTCATTCTTGTAAAAAACAACAACAATAATATTGCGAGCTCATTATTTACATACCATTTATCTTTTAATAACACAACTTTGTAGTTGTTTGTAGTTAGTTAAGAACAAGATAAAAGTTCTTTCTTTAATTTGGGAACAAATAAAACATTTCTAATAGTTCCATTTTCTAACTTAACATTACCACAAGATTCAGATCTAATGACATAATTATCACCTAGATAAATATTCTAATGGCATTCAACAATATGAAAAATATTTTCATGAATATATGGCATATGCCTAGATGCACCACTATCTAGAATCCATTCATTGTTATTTGAGGCTGAAATGGTAGTATAAAAACAACTTTGTCAACATTATTAGCTTGATTTTTAGATTGATTATGATTTATATTCTTATTTTTTTATTGTTGAAGTTCTTATTTTTAGCATTATTATGAACCTTATTACTATTAGAATAACAATCAACAACTTTATGACAAAATTTACCACATTTGGTACATGTGCCATCAAACTTGACCTTAAAATTTTTATTATTCCTATTGTTATTAGGTTTAAAACTTAGATTTAAATTTTGATTGTTGATTGGAATTTTTGTTATTCTTATTTTTAAATAAATTCTGATTTTGGGAAAGCAATGCCTATGAGGAATTCTATTTTAATTCAAAGTTATCTATTACTCTTTCTTCTTGAATGAATAGAGAAAACAATGTGTCTAAATAAGGTAAATTACATTCATTTTGATATTTGAAATTTAAAGTAGAGATATAATTTCTAAATTTCTCATGAATATTAATATGAATAATAAAGTACAACTTATCTTGAAATAATTCACAATTACAACATTCTAAATGAGCCTTAATGTTCTTCTAAGTAATTAATTATCTTATCATCTACTTTCATTAAAATTATGAACAATTACATGATTAATTTATTATCTTGAAAGGGTTGTCTTTATAAATGGTTTATAATCATTTCCAAGCATCAAATGGAGAATTTGTATGTCATATGTGCAACAAGAATTCATCTTTGATACTTTTCCATAAGATGGACATGGCCTTTTGGGATTTTTGGGAAAAATACTTAAGTTTTAAGAGTATATTGTTTCCCAGTGGGTCATTTTTCAACACCAATTCTTGAATCCCACAACTTTCTAGCCATAAAGATAGCTTTAAGAATAACTCTCCAAATACTATAGTTAGAGCCATTTAAATTATGAGATTTATCCATGGAGAAATTAGACGAACTAACCATTTATTAAGAAGGAAACTTAACAAAAATTTGAAACAAACAAATTTATTCATTATATTTGGTCAGAGCTAACAATATAATTGGTTTGGAAATATTTGTATAATTGGTGCAGGGCTAACATTATATTTGGTTTGAAGGTGTCGAAATGTCGTGGAACAAAGAACACCAAGCTGAGACAAAGGAAGTCAGTAGAACAAAATGGAAAAGTTTGCGAGGCAAGGAAAGTTTGCGAAAAGGGAAAATACCACAAAATAAGGAAAGAGGGCCATGCAAAACATCGGAAGTCGAAAGAACAAAAACTAGATGTCTAGAACACAAAAATAAAGGTCTAAGGATTGAAGAAATTGGAAATCTTTAAGGAGGACATAGAACACGACTAAGGAGAAGCTGCGAAGCATGAAAAAAAAAGGCCACAAGGACACACAAGACAATACATAAGAAGTTATAGCAAGTCCAAGTTTAGAGGTTGTGGAGCAAAGAAATAGAGTTTCACGGGTTTTGAACTTTTAGTGTTCCGTGTAAAAATAAGGTAAAATTTGTGGAATAAAGGACTTTTGCAAAAATCCTCATAACACTAAAATAGATCGTGCAAGACTATGAAGAGTCATGTAAAACAAAGAAGGACGTGTATGACTAAAATAAGTCACATGACACTCGAGAAAGCCACGCAAGACTAAGAAAAGTCGTAGAAGACTTAGAAAGCTACGCAAAATTAAGGAAACCTAAGGAAGACTTAGAAAGTCATGAAAGAATAAGAAAATTTGTGGAAGACTTATAAATCCATGAAAGACTAAGAAAATTTGTGGAATACTTAGAAAGTTGTGAAAAACTAAGAAAAATCATAGAAGACCTAGAAAGTTGCTTAAGACTAAAAAAGCCACGAAATACTTAAAAAAATGTTGATAGCTGGAAAGGGCTAAGGAAGGTCGTGGATGACCTAAAACACGCATCCAATCACATAGAATGTTGAGGGGGAAAAATAAAAGAAAACACTTTATTTTTATCTTCCACATTTAATTAAATCTTTTAACACTTCCAAATTTAATTCAAATGTAAGGAATTAGAGTTTTGCACCTTGTAAGTTTGAAGAAATCCACGTGTACTCAATCTTAGAGGTTTGCGGGTTCGAAAACTTCAATATATCTTCTTCAAATGATTTTACACCTTTGGAATCCAATTTATCCTACTCAAGTACAAACATCAAACTATTATACCATGTTAGGAAAATGTGGGGATATATAATGCACATATTTATAGATCCACCAAAATAAACAACCAAGGATCATATTTTATGTTTGAATAACAAATATAAGATAGATTATGTTACATAATGCATTATAAATTATATTAAGTGCAATAACATGAAATTAAAATGAATACAAGACACAAGATATAAGTGGGAAAACCTTTCAGTAAAAAACCCACTAAATATCACTTATCTTTATTGATAATAAACATATTTCCTCAAATTTGTAGTCATTACACCTTCATGGAGGAATTACAAATAGTGAATAATTTCACTCATGGTTTTAGATCACTCATAAGTCCATTCGCATCACGTATCTTCACTTATGCTCATATATCTTGCTTGCATGAAATTTTTACTTACGTTGCTCACTAATTTTGCTTGCATTCACCCTTGTAACCGATCTCTAATGAGATCACCATGTTTTATACATGGTGGGTGACCATTTGGGTCACTCTTAGATTTTAATTTCAAACACATGCATACCCTATGGGATACCTCCATTTTTATATTTTAAATATAATTTATAATTTAAGATCGTTTAGAATTTGGTGGGTTTTATTAAGCTCGTTTCTGCTTAATATTCCAAACCTGAAAAACTAGGCTTAACTCAAGTCGGGTAGAGATTGGAGGTGAAATTACACCCTAAAAATAGGGGACGAGTTGAATCAAATGGAAAAAATGACACCAAAGTTCACTTTTACCAGATTGAGACAAGTGTCAGCATGGGGTTTCATGTGAATGAGATGGAAGGGTTAACAGCTAGCACTCGGGAGTTGAGATAGGGTCTTGCATGTATCAGGAGCTAAGCAAGTGAATGTGCTTACATTTTTATGTCCCATCTATCCATTTGGGTGATGGGACAACGGGAAGGTGACAACCACCATTGAAAAATGTGCCATGGGTCCTATCATCATGAGGAGGGGGAAAATTGGTCTAAAAACTTGTTGCATGCTTTCTAACAACATAAGTTGTTACTTTAAGTGACGAAATAAGAAAACACATATGGGAGCACATTTCTTGTCCCCTTACAAGT
Source organism: Taxus wallichiana var. yunnanensis (assembly GCA_018340775.1). NCBI lineage: Eukaryota > Viridiplantae > Streptophyta > Pinopsida > Cupressales > Taxaceae > Taxus > Taxus wallichiana. Next base: position 87,623,136 of record CM031233.1, on the reverse strand, counting down.
TAGGACAAAGGAAAAGTTACATATAAGCTGAAAAAATGTGCTCAAGTCTTTAAGTTATGTTGATGTCATCATCCCAACGTAAAATTAGAACACAAAGTTTGCCTTTTCCACCTTGGGAGAAAAACTTAGATTTCAAAGATGAAAAATTATATGATTGTATCTCCAAATCCTCCAATGAGTTCATTAAAACCACTTCAATAATGTATTCATCTCACATCGTATTTATGGCACGAGTCACCTTTTTGGCATGAAGGAGCATTAACAGTGACCCGGACTACCATAGAGAGTGGTGAGGTCAAGGATCAAAATTAATGTATCCACCATGTAGTGGAATCCAAGATATTTCCATTGAATATTTGATGAGATCCTAGATCTTCATGTAACTCTCGAAACCTTTAAAACAAGGTGACTTTCTCCATTGAAGCCTTCATTCCTTGTGCGTGAAATGACCGTGTTTTGCTTGAACTAATCTGAACTCACATACATCTAATTTTTCCCTAAAATACCTTGGATCACTTAATTTTTATTTTCGTACAACCTCCATATGTGTTGAGTCCCCCAATTAGCTTCGGGGTATCCTCATGCTGTGATATGGCTAAAAATAGCCAATTTGGTGCTTTAGAGAGCACTATTCTACCTCAAAGCTTAGTCTCACTATGAAATCAACTTGGATCAATTCCCCTACACATGAAACACACTTGAAAACCATGTTAGTATGTTCCTCTCAGCTAGAATGAGGATGACACAGACCCGAAGGGGTTGCGTGAGCTAATGGGCTAGTTAGAGGAAGGGTTCACAATGACCGGGAAAGGGGTTTTCAAATGGTGGGCTTGGTTGTCATGACCAAAAATTTCAATTTTTCATGTTAGACATTTAGCATGACAACAACTCCAATTGATGGGATCAAGGTGAAAGGGTTAGAATAAAGAGTGAATTTATGTCCAAGCATTTATAGCACATGGGCAAGACCAAAAAGATGTTTAAAGGTTTCGGGATAGGTAGAAACACAAAATTTGGTGTTGGGAACTCCAATATGTTTGGACCGCTCCCCAAGAGAGGAGGCCTTGGTAGACCAAACACTAAAGGAACCGAGTAATTTTGGTCTCGACATTAGAATTCTAAATCTGTTAGGAAATATATTTGTTAGTGCGTACATATGGGTTGTTAGTGTGGTTGGTAGTTACTGAAGTTGTTTGAACAACTCATACTAATCTAATAGGTTGTTGTGGGAGAAATTATATCTCACCTATTTATTTTGAGAGAACTAATGTATATATGGATAATTGTTTATTGAATGGGAACAATGGAAGATTAATTTGTGAATCTAAGGCTCTGCCAAGATTTGGTATCAGAGCGATCCAATCTTGTTCCTATGATGGAGAAAAATCTTGTTTATAGAGGAAACTATAATTATATTTTTCCCTGTGGATGAGAGCTTGTAAAATTATTTTATACATTGTAGTCCTATGGTTTGGCTGCCATTGGCTTGTTAGATTAGACAAGTTTGATGGATCTTCCATTCACAAGCCTCATGCAGCATATACATCATTGATTGTTATTTTGTTACGGATATGTAAAGATTTACCTTCCTTAGTGCCTTAGTCACGTTTACTGTAAACTTGTCCATTCTTTTTTTGTCATATATGCATTGTGCATTTCTACAATCTCAACTGAATGTTTGTGTAAAGAAAGGATTTAGTCTGGAATGGTGGAAAAACATAGATTTGTGAATTCTTGATTCACAATTAATCATCTTTGATGCGACGTGTTAGCTTGATCCAAGGATAGTTTTCCTGATCCAAGAACATCATTACAATATTTTGTGTATCTCTGCTTGGGCGAGATACAACTTGATGTGGAGACTACCAACTCACTCGCCAAGTCAACACCACCATTCAACACATCTCAAACCCTTTCTTCGCTAAGGAATTGCATTAGATCAATCTTGTGAGCATCTGTTGCCTAGGAATTTGAAGGATTGGCGCTGGAAAAATAAGTTTGCTTACAAAATTTCATGAATCTTTGTTGTGATCGGTGCTGTTGCAAAAATATTAGGGGATAGGAGCTAGTAGTGGTGCACCTTAAGTTAGGGGGCCTACAAAATCAATTCTATACAATGTGGGATCTTGATTTTTTCACCAACATATAGTTCAAGATTTTTTTAAATTATATATAATTTTTTGAGTGTTAAATTGGAGGGAAAACCATATTTTGAATTGATTTAAAATAACAAATTTGAGTTACACTATATTTTGATTGGGACTCATATTTGATCATGGGTGATAATGGTTGAACATTGAAAATTTTTAAAAGGTAAATCTTACATGTCATGATGTAATTTGGTGTTTTCATGTCAAAATGAGTCGCAAGGTATTTTTATGGTAACTATTGGGTGTTGTGCATTCAAGACACTATATCCACAATTGGACCCTGCTCAACTATTGGTGTCTCTCCCCTAACCTTTATGTCATTTCCAATCTATCGCCATATTCACTTCAACACCAGGAGACCTACATTTATAGTTGGGCAGTTGTATCGAAGTATCCAACTCCATTTGTATGTGTATCAAGCCGTATGAATTCTAATAGCCAATTCCATCTGCGTGAATTGATAAGCTTCGATATGGCATCGGTGGTAGAAGTCTAATATGGATTTATCTCTAGAATTAAGTTCGGGATCCTATTAATTGTTGTGAGTTTCCTTAAATAACCACCTTTTTCCAATTTTAGATTGTAATTTGTTTAGTTTACATTAAATCTTGTTTAGAAGAGTCTATAATAATTTATTTATCGAGTCTTTCTTTAGTTTTTAAGTTTTTAAGTATCTAGGTTTTTATTAATTGATTAGTTAAATTTATAATTTTAGCCTCTAACTATATTAGAAATTGTGTTGTCATTATATAAATTAATTTTGGGGGTCAAATAAAGTGTGATGTCTTGCACTGTTATTATTTCTGTCATGAAATGTCATATATGGCACTGTTCTACAACCAAGAGTCAATAAAGGAATAGTTTCTTTTATAAAGATTTCACTGTCAAAGTCAAAGTGCCAAAATATTGTAAAAATAAAACAAATCCTTATAGACGCATTTTGGTGGAATCCGACGCGTTTGTTCAAGGTATGTATTTGAGCTCCATGATCAAATCCGACTAAGCTAGTAGCATGATCTTTGGAGGAAAGAGGCATCAGAGGATGGAGGTCAATCAATGACCCCTCATCAGTCACCAACAGCGACGGGGCCGCACTAAGTTGTGGTGACAGTGTGTTTAGTTGTGTTAGAGCGCGAGATGATTGTAAGTGATCCTCGGTGATGTGATCCTTTGACTGTCGTGCTTCATTGGAAGATGGTTTGCTTGTGAATATGTTCACTTGTAATGGTGACCATGTGCAGCAAGATCTAACTAGCAAGATCCGGTCAGTAGTATGTACTTTGATATAGTTTACTTCTCAGTGTTGTATGTGGAAATTTCACATTGTGGGGGAACATGAAACCAATGTTCCATTTCCATTATGAGCCTAAAACGACTAAATTCAAAGGCAGCTTTCGAGAGGTAGCTTTTAGAGGTAGTTCGAGATTGAGTGGTAGTGATCACGACGGTGGCTGCAATTAAGAACATTACAATTATTATACGAAGTAAGTTGAATTTTTCCTATATATGTTCTATTGTGTAGTTTTGTAATAAGCAAGTTTTGATTCCTATATACTTCCCTAATGTACAAGCATAGTGGCGAACAAAAGCACCAAAGTAAGTCAGTTCATGGATCTTGAAAGGGTTTGTGGGAGGATCCAAAAAACCACACAAGGTGGACAATTGATGGGGCCTGTTCACGTCAAGGTTTTTGGTAAGCCTATTTAAAACCATGGAAGGAAATATCCTTTCTTTTGATTGAGATCATGACTTACATTGGAGGACATGTTTCACGGGTGATCATCTTTGCGATTGAGTGTGTGTATGTTTTCCTACCATGTTCGCACTAAGGGGGAATGTTAGGAAATATATTTGTTAGTGTGTACATTATTATAATAATATGGGTTGTTAGTGTGGTTAGTAGTTATGAGTTGTTTGAACAACTCATACTAATCTAGTAGGTTAGTTGTTGCGGGAGAAATTATAGCTCTCCTATTTATTAGGAGAGAACTCATGTATATATGGATGATTTTTTATTGAATGGGAACTATGGAAGATTAATTTTTGAATCTAAGGCTCTACCAAGAAATCCTAATGAGACAATTAAGCAACATTTTGTTAGAGGAATTTAAACTCCATTTGGTATTGATTTTGTAAAGTGTGAGGGAAAAGGGGCTCATTAGTTGATTAAGTAATGTAACTACATCGAAGAGTCCTAATGAAATGATACCTTTAATGAGTTGCTTACAAAATTATGTAGTAGAATTAAATTAACACCAACAATTCACCATAACAATGTATTTAATTAATAATAGGGTCACATCCATTTGATATCAATACCAATGATTCAATCATATACACAATATCCCATAGGCTTACATTAACATTGCACTATTGTCTAGAAGACCAAATCCTATGGTCTTACTTAGACCTTCTCACGAGATATTTTCCTTTTAATGCTACTTCACAATTGTACCTTAGACTATTTCCCCAACTCATACTTGAATTTCTTTCTCTTATGTAATAATGTGCTTATATAAGCACATAACTCATTGTTTCAATGTTTTGGCCACTTTATCCTATCCATATGTCATTAAATGTGTTCCCAACCTCTATGCAAGAAAATATCCAAATTGAAGCACAACTCGATGAACTTGGTTTGATCAATAATCTAAGTTGGAGGAACTCGTGTCAGCTCCATCTTCAATAATGTTGTATTGAAGTTTCAAAAGTTACATGCCACTAGGGGTTAAATTTGACATCCACTTATTCCTATCAAATAATTTTTAGGTGACGGAAAATTTCAAATATTGTCCTTCAAAAAATAAAATAGGGTTATTTTTACACAATACATAAAAAATAATTTAATTTATATTAAATTATTTTAATGCATATTAGTATAGTTTACACACACACACACACACACACACACACACACACACACACACACACACACACACACACACACACACACACACACACACACACACACACATATATATATATATATATATATATATATATATTGATGACCCTATTTAAAATATGCAAGTTACATGTCATGGTTATCTCAAATATTTACAAGTATTTTATGTCTAAAATCATGAAAAATGTCTAAACGGTCATCAAATTTAACCTCTGCATGCCACAATTGCAATGTTGTGCGAGAAGGCTGCAGATTGGTTTCTTGTCAAATTTTTGCACACTGTCTAAAATTGGCTCTAATGACTTCATGGATTTAATGGTAGGTTCATGCTACTTAGATAAAGTCAATATGGTAACATGAGCCTTTTCAAATGATTTTAAGATGTCATGCATAAAAATAGTAATTCTCTTTTCGTGGCTACTTCTATTGGAAACATACTTCTACATTGCACTCATCGAAGACATGCTTATGCAATCACTTAAAGGATGCACTCAATTCTATAAGATACCACAAAATTCAACAAGAACCTTTGGACATGTCATTAACACAAACAACAATGAACCATTATAGACATCTATGCACATTAGTAGATTGCATGGAACATTTACAAACATGCAAACCGTAAATGTAGGTGAAAAACAATGCTACAACATTTGGAAACTTTTAGGTTGCATTAACACAACCTAGTGGAAAATATGACTTGTGAAATTTACAAACAAAAGGGCTTAAGCGTAATTATAAGTTTTGTGCACTACTACACTTGGTTTATTTCCCTAAATTCCCATGTTTTTTTATGTGGGTTGAATGTGAACTCAAATGTTATTGAAATGTATACCCTCGGTAAGAAAATTTATGAGCATGGTGCTCACACATGCGGGCTAGGTGGTAGAACCACCATTTTGACCTTCCGATAAGGTATTGGCTTACTGCGCACTAACATGTATTCCTTTTCTTCTAACAATTGATCTTGGTTGGTAAAATTGACATATACCAATGCCCCATTTGTTTCTTTTCTTCCCTCTCCTTACTCGACTTCTTCCATTTGTGTGGAGTGTCCCTTTTCTTCTCCACTTCTTATTCCCTTGTGCACCATTTATTTTCAAGGTTTGTAGAAAAAAATGTCCTTTTCTCATGCTCTTAGGCACTTTTTTGGTGCTAGGGAAAATTTTAGTAACAAATATTCGTAATCAGACAGGATAGTAGGAATTTTGGAATACACATTTTCGCTATTTGGCTAAATATGTCATTGCTCACATTTCACCCAAAAATCCAAAAACAATATTTTATCCCATGTGAATAACCAACAAATCTCTAATCCCAACGTGTATTTTTTAATGTATAATCGTGTAATCGATGGTTCGAGGATTTCATAACAATGTCTTGGATTGCCAAGAATTTATAGACCCTTTGATCGCTATCGTCGGCGTTTTAGGAAGAAATTTTAAAATTTGATTAAATTCACCACTTTTATATATATATATATATAGTATTTATTCTAAAAATGATTTTTAATATTTTATGATTTACGAATTTACGATTTGTGCATTGTTCAAAGTAGTAGAAAAGGATTCAACATATTGCTTACAAAATTCAAATAAATTAAGGTCTTGTTGGTTATAGTGTTGTAGTTTACATCTTACAAGTACTTAGTGTAGGTAAGTCTATTCAATATTGATCCAATTTAAAACTTATTTTCTATCATGTCACATTGTTTTATTTACTTTTGTAAGTTAGGTTGTTAGAAATGTTATAATCTATTAAAATATGTCATTTTTTATTTTATGGTACCACCAATATATGTGCATCATGGCTAGTTTCATTGTTTCCCATGTCGCACGACAACTGCATGATGCCTTATTCTATTTTCATCTCATTGTAACCAACTCAAAAAATTTCCTTACAAGAAAATGGCAACTAAAAAGGGAACCTCGGGAAAAAAAAGCAAGTGCAACACCTCTTAGTACTAGCATACAAAAATTACATCTTATTTTGAGAAACCATCTATGGAATCCCATCCTTCTCCAACACTATCAAGGGATAATGATTACATTTAAAATGAAACTCAAAATGAGTTCATTTATGATTTGATGATTTAACGTTTTCAATGACGATGACAATGAAATGCCTCCCCTTGAAGACATTCCATTGAATGAAGTTGAAATTGCATCACTAGATGATTTACATTTCTCTCACTGATAGGATGTTATCACCTACCCAATTGAATGTTGGAGGTGAAACATATAGCAGTTAACAAATTGCAAATTCCACCACACCAAATACTCAAGGGACACATAATTCTAGCAGAAAGAGAAAGGTAATTAAATGGTATTTGGGAAGAAGTTTTAGGTTAGAATAGGTCTCTAAGTTTCCATTTATTGAACCTGTTGAAAATGAAAATAAAGTTAAACCTCCAAAAGAATGCAAATGTACAATTTTTAGCTAGAAATTGGGTAGGGACAAGAAAATGCAACTAAAATTGGATACTATTAAAAAACGTGTAGGAAAGATATATGAAAACAAAGCGTAGACAAAGTTATGAATAAGGTTGTTAAATGGAAAACTACGGAAGATTGTTTACATATGAGGTCTAAAAAATATTTTGAGGAGCACAATAGAAATGAAATAATAGTTGCACCTTTGAATGGAGGGAAAATTACATCTTAATTTAACAAGGTTATTCAAAACAATATTTTAGGTAAAAAACAACTCAGCTAGCTATTGTTTTCACATTACGAAAAGAGGTCGTCTATACTTGATTTTCCTCAACATAAGAAGATGCTATATTTTCTTGGTGTCCCACACTTTCCTCATTATCTCTAGTCGAAAGTAGTGGTTGGGATTAGGTAAAATGTGTAGCTATGGTTGAGGAAAAATATTTTAAAGAGAAAATTAAGTCTGCATGATACATTTCTTTATCTATTGATGAGGTTAAGACGGTATCTAATAATACTTGGGTTTGTATGCATGTTTATAGTATTGAGAGTCATGCGAGACAACCTCACTTACGTGTTATTTACAAGATGAGAGAGAACTCCAATGATGAAAACCTTTGTGAACTAGTAATAAGATGTTTGAAGGAGATTAGTGGCATGGATAATTCTACAATTTTAACAAAACTAGTATGTGTTGGGGAAGATGGGTCATTTGTAATGAAAGGTCATCTTCATGGTCTATGTGTAAGACTCCAAAAATCTTATTTCTCGTATATGATTGAAATTCATTATATGGCTCATAGAATGAATCTAGCATACAAACTAGTAATTAAATTTAGACACTGTCGAAAAAAATTGAAGAACTTGTTCGAGAGGTGCATATTTACTTCTTGCGTAGTCCTAAAAGTTTCATGGAATTCCAAATATTTGCATAAGGACTAAAAAATGGGCATAAACTATTAAAATATTTTGACACTAGGTGGATCTCGTTATACCAACTAGTTCGTAGGGTGTACATGGAGTATAAATCCTTATTGGGAATAATGTGGCATAATTGCATGAAAGTAGACAACAATCATGATTTGATACATTGTTTTAATGACATAGATACATTTCTAATGTTTTGTGGCCTCCTTCCAATGTTGGATGAAATGCATCATTTAATTAAACAAGCCCAAGAAATAACTATATATATTGTTAGCATTTCTAGTTTGAGGAAACTTGTTTTTCCGGAAATAAAATATGTGTTTCTCAATGAGACTGCTTTTTTGGTTCCAAAATTTGGGAGTTGGAATAATTTGATAAATATTGAAAATCCAAGTAACTATCTAAGGTTCAATTTTTTTGGAGAAGTATGTGCTTATGTACGTGGATATGAGATACCAATGCACTTCTTTCAAATAGTAACTGGTAAGGTTGAGAAGGTAAATGTCACAGGATGCTCTTTGATAGCATTGTATCATCAAGTAAGGGTAAAGTTAAGAGAAACTAAAACTTCCATACTAGAATAAATAAGGGAATGTTTTATTAGAAATGTTTTACTTAAAGAAATGGCTTGATAAATCCCACCCATTTGAATAGTTTCCAAAATGAAATATATTTACAGAAGACAACCACAAGAGATTAACTACATTGATTCAAAAAAGTTGTAAGCATGTTGATATCAATGGAATGAATATTATAGGTATTTTAAACGAGGACAATTTTCTTGATCAATCCCATGCATTCCTATCTAAATTTTTTTGAGAAATTCAAATGTTTGGATAATCCCTAAGAGTGTGGAGTAATAACACGGATATGAAAAAATTGGGTTAAGTACTTATTAGAGCTCAAAATTACACCTGCTCTGAATCATGGAGATTTAGAATTTTGAGGCAGCATGGAACTATCTCCAAGTGTGGGACTTGTGACTTGAGATAGACCTCCAAATAATTGTTTCTTCCTTGTTATGTGAATTTGAGAAAAAGCGCATAAGAAAAACCTACTTCTAAAGCTAAAATATTCCTACAACTAACTCTTACTCTAACAATTCCAAGTAACTAGGGAGGGAGAGATGTAGAAAGGAAAACCTAAGCTAGAGGGTGGTGATAGTACTTAAAAGAAGGTGGAAATTTCCCAAATCCAAATGACAAAGATGTAAGGCCACGAAGTTGGGATCGTGAAAGTGGACACGATTCGGATGCGAAAAAAATCAAAGAACATGAAATGTGCAATAGGGAAAAATATACATATCAAACAAAATGTATTTGAGGGAAAGAGATAAACCACAATTACATTAATCAATATTCAATAGCTTATGTATAGATATGAGGAAAAGAAATCACCATTCACGAGTTATAGAATTCGGTAGCATGAAGTTTCAAGTTTCACAAAGAAGAGATCAAAAATATGCCTAAGGAGAAGGGAGAAGAACCCTTACAAAGTGTGCAAACACTTGCATTTATACAACTTTTGGAGTGAAGAAAGATAAGGAAGAGAGAAAATATAAAGGACCCTGAGATGGAAATGGTTCCCTAAAGATGTGTTGAATGAATCGGGATGCCATAATTTCTTGTAGAGTTTACTTGTAGAACATTAAATGACCTCCTTACATAAATACCAAAAACCACAACAAGACCTTTTGAGTCTATCGCATGTCATCGGACTATAGATAACGAGTTCCATACTTCATTAAATTCTAGAGGTCAGGGTGGTTGGCTCTGCGGTTCGGAGTCTAGTGTAATTTTTCATTATGTCCCATGGCTTTCACCATGACATTTTAAATTTTCTCATTTCGCAAATCCTCACAACCTTCCCTCGATCACGTCAATGAACAGAAATACTTCACACCACCCACAAGGGTCGAACCCTTTGATACATGGCCTTTTAACACGATGGATATTTTCTTCAGCCCACGAGTTTGAGAAAACCCACAGGACATTACAAACTAGTGAACTGTAGAACACAAAACTAGTTTCTGCAAAGCTTCATAACTAAAGCTGGTTCTTCAATTTCTCATGGACATGAAAAAATTTTGTGCTCTACACGACTTTACCTATTAGGGACTTATTTCCTTAGTGTTGAATTTTTTTGAAAAGAATTCATGCAACACTAGATTTAATAAATTCCTACCTAAGTCCCTGCACTATTCATCCATTCATTCCACAAGTTTGAAAACCCACAAAACATTATGTTCTTGCATTACGCATAAAATTGAATCAGCCTCACGCATCCTTTCTAGAGAACAAAAATGGTTAAGTCCTTCTGATGAGTTGTTCAAAGTTATATGGAGTGAAATTTTGGACAACATTTTAGCGACTCTCGAGGACATTTGCCCGCTAGATAATAAATATTCATCTTCCTTGAAACATCCATTAGGCATGGATTCAAGCATAACCTTGAGAAATTGATCTTTTCCTTTGAAAAAAGGTCTCCTAAATCTACATGAAATTACCATTAAGCTGAAGATGATATGGAGTTTTGAAAGATGTATATTGAAATGCACTCCAATTATTTGATTTCTACCATGAAAATGGCTTTGAGATGATCTATGTATGACTGCAAGTGGCTCCAAAACTTATTTATAAGAGAGATCATACATGCTTCAAGAAAAGCATGCAAAGAGTGCACAAGTACTTATTACAAACAAAATATCACCGAAAGGATTATGGGGAAGGCACTCAATCAGTGATCAACACACAACAAAAAACACACACAAATATTTACAAAATATAATGGGGCAACTTAATGTGAGTTTTTGAGATAAATCCCATTGACTAGGATTTGTAATACCTATCCATCAATAATTTATAAGCACATTGACTAAGAGGTGGGGTGAATTAGTCATACAAAACTTTTTACTTCAATTGTCATTGCATACATTCATCATTCAAACCATCCATAACCAATGTGAGCTTATTAAGTGTGTATCAACCATTTACAAGTGCATAAGATAACATAGAACACAAGTACATAAAATATAATGTGGGAAACCCTCAAGGGGAAGAAAACCCATTGAAACCTCTTCTAATATTACTCATAATAAAGGACATGCATGAATATTACACATCACACAATATTTATTTAGTGAAGCACCCACTTCACAAGGAACACCCACCCCTATTTAGTATAACAATAAATATACGAGGATACTATCCCCTAAGGTGATCAATAACCCACTCAACCTCACGAAGATGAAGATCACGAAGTATTTTTATCCTACAACATATTGTGATCACAAGTTCAGCTTCAGACTATTCAAATCTTCTCAAAACAAGCTCTTCTCTTACTCACTCAAATCTACTCCCTCATATGTTGATTAGGTAATATGACCTTAAACATCTTATTCTAAACTATTCTCAACTCTTCATGAATCTTCTCAGATATTTCCTTGACCCCTCTATACTCTTCTTTTTCCTTCTCTAGCTCACTCATATCCTCATCATCACAACAACTTATCAATGAGAAAATAGACTAGTCTTTTTATACATGTCACTAGCTCATAACACCCTTAGGTCAGCCAAGACCATATATTTCGATCATGCCAACATGAAAAAACATTCTAAAAATCAGATTAAATAAATCCAAGGGACTAAGTATGTTGGAAAAGGTCACACCATCAAGAACTACCTCAAGGCTTCTCAAACAATCCAAAAAAAAAGGTCTTCATCTCCAACGAATGAATCAAGAACTCCAAGGGCATCTAAAAAAATTTCAAGACTCAAGAGTCTCCACAAAACTCAAGTACAACCTCCCGAAGTAACACCAAAAAACACAAGAATGTCTGTAACAACTATCATCATCATGAAGCACACCAAGAACCAAGCTACCTAGCTAGGTCTTTAAGAGCCAAAAACTAGTCCACAAGAGTGAACAACTTCACATAGAAAAACCACTTGTTAAGATGACTTGGAAATATGAATGGATGCACCATGACTCCAAATCACTCTCCAAGTCCATGAGACACCACCAAATAGAGCACTACACTCCAAAACATCCCCTTCTCTTACGTCGCTTACACATGTTCATCATGCCTAGAAATAGGTCACCAAGAACAAACAACTTGGCACATCAAATTACCTCATCAAGACTCAAGTAGTGTATGGATGGAAATATCATGAAGTATACTATTTGATTAAACTTGTTTCATCCATAAAAATAGAGTATAAGGCCTCCAAATTACTCAATCTCTAGAAGCTGCTGAAACATGTTCCAAAGGCTTAAGAACTAGTCTTAAGGAATCATGCTTCGAAAAACTCATTCATCACTTCCAAGATCAACCAATGCATGGAACACATAAAGGGAATCATGGAAAAAATCCTTAAGCACTAACAATCATATGTCAAATGGAAAATATTAACCAAGCACACTTGTTTCATTGTACCTTCTTGAGAAGCATAATAGGGTTGATTAGGCCATTAGGGATCAAGTAAGAAACCACCTATCTAGATCAAACAAAGCACATCAACAAATCATGAGAGACTTGTACAATCTATCCAAGCTCAAATAACCTTGCTCCAACATGCAAAACAACTTAGCTCAATTCAAACCTCCATGACTAGGTTTTAGCCCTTAAGGCCAAAAGTGGTAGGGTGACTTAGAGGACCTATACCTCAAAAGTTTTTCACACAACCTTTATGAAACTTTTCATGGTAATATAGAACAATTTCCAAGATTCCTGTAACAATTCACTTTTCTTCATGAAACCTCCATCTCATGCTTGAAATCTCCACAAAATAAGGGCTTTTCTCCATCTTGCTAAAACACCTGGAACATGAAACTACCACCATCAAGAGCCTTGAAGATTCTTGTATAATCCTGAGTCATAATACCAGCTTTCCCAATCTATTTCATGGTCATCGGGTTTTAGACCTCCTTAGTTTGTTAAATATTGTTCATAAAGATGGGATGATCAAATCAAATCATTATTTTTGTAAAAAAATACCTCAAAGGAAAAAACATCCCCCAAATCCTCAAAATCTCATCACGAGAACCCACATGTGTGGGTGAGAAAAATAAGTTCACCTATCAAGCTCGGTTTTCCTTCTCAAAAGATAAATTTTGCCAAAAAAAAAATTTATTGTTTCCTTGACTTGAAATTTCACTGGATCATCATAGAAACATCTTCCATGCTTTCTAACTCTCATCCATGCTCAACTCCATCTACTGACTTGATGCGGGATCATAACTTGCGAAGACCATAACTTTTGATCCAATCGTTGGATCATCTTGAAATTTTATAGGGTTGTAGATATGCATTAGTACTATGTTGGGGTCAAATTTTCTAGCAAGTTTGTGGCCATTTTGGCACATTTTGGGCCCGTATTCCTTCATCTAGTGGCCTAAAATTAGCTTGAACATTTTTTTCACTTTTGACTAGGTCTTAGAACTTTAATAACTTTTGTTGTGCTTGTTAGAATAAGTCAAAATTTTGCGTGAGCCTTAATTTATGAAGGCATATTTGGCACACAAATTTTGGGGCCATCCGAGTTGTTTTTCTAGTAGGTAATTTTTGGCATTTTAGGGTTTTTGGCAATTTAGGGTTTTTGTCATTTTAGGGTTTTAGAGTAGACATGAAATAAAAGGTGGATTGTAATGATGTAAAAGATTAGTGTGGATTCCAAAATGAGAAGAAATATATTTTGAAACTCCTGGTTTTTATTTTCAAAGCTATTTATGTTTTTTTAGAGGTATTTCAACCTCTTGCAGTTGGATTCACATCAATTGGTATCAAAGCCGGATTTAGATCTTGCGGAAATAGTTAAGGTAACATATTACATTTTTCTATGTAATTTTTCCTCTATTTTATATAATCATAGCTAGACACATGAGGGTGAGGTTATTCCAAATGAAAAGGCACATGCAAGAGCTACGAGAGACAAGTTGTTGAGCTCACAGGAGAAGTTATCACCTTAGAAGGAGACATACAATGGGATTGAGCCCGAGATAGTGATATTGAAGAATTACCTCCATTAATGAATGAAGGAGGAGATGAAGAATAAAATGAGAGAGATGAATAAACCGTGAATGAGAGACCATTTGAGGAGAGATTGATCGAGGCTTTAGAGGAAAAGAATGATGACATTAAGATTAATGTTCCTAATAATGGTGGAAGGTTATGACCAAAGGAGTTGATTGACTGGTTAAATCACATGGAAAAATTATTTGAGTGGAAAACTCTTTCAGAGGAGAAGAAGGTTAAGTTTTCATGCACTAAGTTAGCCAAACATGCATTGATCTGGTGGGATCACCTACAAAATGAAAGAAAAGGAATGGAAAGGGCAAGATCTAAAACTGGAATAAAATGGTAAATAAGATGAAAGAAAAGTTTTTTCCTGTAGATTATGCTCACACACTCTTTGAAGGTTCTAAAACCTAAGACAAAAGGATCTCATAATTGAGGAGTATACTAATGAATTTTACAAGTTGTCAATCAGGGTAGAATAGGAAGAGTCTGAAGAACAAAAGGCTACGCGGTATATAAATTGGTTGAGTTACATCATACAAGATGAGCTAAGTATGTTCTATAACCATAGCCTAGATGATGCTTATCAACTCGCATTAAAGGTAGAAGAAAAGAAAAAAAGGAATAATTTAATAAGAGGTGTGAAGAGAGGGCCATCATCATCTCAATGAGAGGTAGGGGTAGATTTGAATCTACAAAAGGTGAATCCTCTAATGTAGAAGGGCATGAAGATTCTTGTCAAATCCATGGTAACTACCAAAGAGGTAGGGGGTTTCAGAGGGGAAGAGGTTATAATGGAGGAAGAGGCTGGAATAGCCCCCAAAGGAAATATACATGTTACACATGTGGTGAAGAGGGCACATAACTTTGAGTGTCTACTTTATCCCGCACAAGATAGATGACAAGAGAGAAAAACCACGAGTAAATATTGTTAAAGCTGAAGAAGAAGAAGAAATGGAAGTTTACGTAGACTTGGGTGAAACCCTCATGATAAGGAGGACAATGATTGCCCCAAGAAAGGAGAAAGAACAAAAAAAAAAAATTGGTGTTGATTCATGGCTGCGAACAAATATATTTCGAACAAGATGCACCTCTGGAGGAAAGGTATGTAAAATTATTATTGATGTTGGTAGTTGTGAAAATATGGTTTCAATTGTGATGGTTGATAAACTCAATCTAAAATGCGAGAAGCACCCATATTCCTATCGTACATCATGGTTTAAGAAAGGGAATGAGATAACCATAGATAAAAGATGCCTTATAAAGTTTTCGATTGAGAATACCTACAAGGATGAGGTGTGATGTGATGTTATCCCAATGGATGCATGTCATATATTACTGGGGAGGCCTTGGCAATAAGATAGAAAGGTTACACATGATGGAGGAAAAATACATATACTTTTTGGAAGGATGGTGTAAAGGTGGTCTTGTTACCCTTCAAAGAAGAAGAGAAGAGTGAGGGCTTATTGGCTACAAAAGAGTTACATTACGAAATAGAAGAAGTTGGTGGTGTTATGAACTGATGTCAAAGAAGGTGGAAATAGAGGATTTTAATATACCTATTGCTATGGAAAAGGTACTAAATGAATATAAAGATGTCATACCAGATGAGCTACCAGATGGGTTACCTCTAAAGCGAGATATTCAACACCATATTTATTTGATCCCAGGATCGGCCCTTCCAAACCAAGCAGCCTATCGGATGAGTTTGACATAAAGTGAAGAGTTGAACAGACAAGTGACATATCTAATATAGAAAGGGTTAGTGAGAGAAAGCATGAGTCCATGTGTAACTCTAGCACTATTGACTCCAAAAAAAAGATGGAGATTGGAGAATGTGTGTAGATAGCAGGGCCATAAATAAGATCACAATTAAGTATCAATTCCCAATTCCAAGATTGGATGATATGATGGATGTGCTAGCAAGAGCTCGATATTTTAGCAAGATTGACCTACGGAGTGGGTACTACTAGATCCGGATCCGTGAAGGGGATGAATGGAAAATGACTTTCAAAATAAAAGAAGGATTGTATGAGTGGATGGTGATGCCATTTGGGCTATCTAATGTACCCAATACATTCATGATGTTGATGAACATATTACTCTAAGAATACAATGGTAAGTTTGTTGTTGTCTATTTTGATGATATTATGATATTCAATAAGACAGTGGAAGAACACTTGTTACATATGAAATTGGTGTTAGACTTGTTACGTAAAGAGAGTCTATATGCAAACTTAAAGAAGTGTAGATTTCTTTAGAAGAGTCTTGTTTTTTTGGTGTTTTCATATCAGAGGATGGGGTGAGGATGGATGAGGAAAAAGTAAAGGTAATTTTAGAATGGCCTATTCAAGGAATGTGACAGAGGTTCGTAGTTTTCATGGATTGAAATTTTTTTATAGGAATTTCATCAAGAATTTCAGTAGCATTATTGCACCCATAACAAAGTGTACAAAAGGGAGGGAGTTTGTATGGACCAATGCAACAACATATAGTTTTGAATTGTTGAAGAAGAAAGTGTTAGAAGCACATGTTTTGGTATTTCCATATTTTAGCAAGGTCTTGAGGTTTATTGTGATGCCTCACATGTCGGGATTGGAGTTATACTGAGTCAAGAAGGATGACCTATGGCATTCTTTAGTGAAAATATAAATGAATTCAGGAGGAAATATTCTACTTATGATGTGGAATTTTATGCTATTGTTTAGGCATTAAGGCCTTTGAATACTTTACTTAGTAGCAAAAGAATTTGTACTCTTCACTGACCATGAAGCCTTGAGGTATGTAAACACACGAAGAAACTAAATAATAGGCATGTAAAATGGGTTTCATTTTTGCAAGAATATACTTTTGTCTTAAAGCATAATTCGGTAAGAAAAATCAATTTATTGATGCCTTAAGTAGGCATGTAGAACTTTTGACAACAATGGAAAATGAAGTAGTAGGGTTTGAGGCAGTTAAGGAATTGTATGAAGGTGATCTAGATTTTGGTGATGTTGTGAGATAACTTAAGGACCCTATAGTAGGTAGTGGTTCTTTTGATTATTTTATGTAGGATGGTTATTTTTTCAAGGGGAAACAATTGTGCATCCTGTTGGTTCAATGAGAGAAAATATTATAAGAGAATTGTATAGTGGGGGTTGGACTAGACACTTTGGTATAAGTAAGACAATTTCTCTTGTTATAGAAAAGTATTATTGGCCAAAGGTAAAGAGGGACATAAGTAGGATGGTAGAAATATATAGAGTGTGCCAAAATGGCTAAGGGCCATGCACAAAATACCAGGTTGTATATGCCATTATATGTCCCTACAGGGTCATGGGTTGATTTGAGTATGTATTTCATGTTAAGACTTCCTAACACACTACGAGGAAATGATTCTATCTTTGTTGTGGTTGATAGATTCTCTAAGATGGCACATTTTATTTCTTGTAAAATAATTAATGATGCTTCAGATTTGCAGATTTGTTTTTTCAGAAGTGGTTAGATTACATGGAGTTCCAAGAACAATCACTTCAAATCACGAAATGAAGTTTTTGAGTCACTTTTGGAAGACTCCGTGGAGGAATCTAGGGACATAGCTACATTTCAGCAGTGCATATCACCCAGATTGATGGGAAGATGGAAGTAGTGAATAGAAGCTTGGGAAATCTCCTACATTGCATAGTTGGAGAAAATCCAAAACAATGGGACTTAGCTTTACCACAAGCTGAGTTTGCCTATAATAGCTTGGTAAACAGGTCAACAGGGAGGTCTCCTTTCTAGATTTTATATGGTAGGAATCCCAAAGGGTCCTAGATCTGATTGTGCTACCCAGTGAAGATAAAACTAATGATGATGTAGAAGCATTTGCAGAACACATTCTACAGCTGCAGGATGAAGTGAGGGAAAAGCTAAAAGTGAGTAATGCACAATATAAAGTAGTTTGAAGATTCCAGTAGGAGAGTAAGTGTATTCTAAGAAAGATATATGGTGATGGTTCATCTTAGAAAGGAGAGGTTTCCAAAAGGGACATATAATAAACTTAAGTATAAGAAGATTAGGTTGTGTAGGATTTTGAAGAAAATGAGTGATAATGCCTACAAGGTGGATCTACCTAAAAAATTTCTATCTCACCTAGTTTTTAATGTTTCTAACTTATATAATTTTCCAAGTCATGATGAAAATGTTGTGGAGGAGGAAGAAATAAAGCTAGAGCAAAAATGCCAAAGAAGAAAAAGGAAAGGGTAATGCGTGTTTTGGACCAAAAGATAGTCACTACTAGACATGAGAGCTACAACAAATATTTGATACAGTGGGAAGGTTTTAAAGAAGAAAATACTTGGATTCCTGAGTGGGAGTTGAAGAAGACTGATAGTGCAAAATTAGATGAATTTCGTCAACTAAATTCACAGGAGCTGAATTCTTTTTAACTAAGGGAGAATGATGAGGAGCATAACTTGCAGAGACCATAAATTTTGATCCGACTATTGGATTGTCTTGAAATTTTATAGGGGGTAGATATACATTAGTATTATTTTGGGGTAAACTTTACCGCCAAGTTTGTGGCCATTGGCCACATTTTTTGGGCTCAAATTCCTTCATCTAATGGCCTAAAATTGGCTCCAAATGTTTTTTTTGCTTTTGACTATGTCTTAGAACTTTAATAACTTTTTTTGTGCTTGTTAGAATACGTCAAAACTTCACGCAAGCCTCAATTTATGAAGGCATATTTGGCACTCAAATTTTGGGGCCCATACGAGTTGTTTTTCTAGTAGGTAATTTTTGTCATTTTAGGGTTTTTTGACTATTTAGGGTTTTTGGCATTTTAGGGTTTTAGAGTAGACGTGAAATAAAATTTGGATTGTAATGATGTAAAAGATTAGTGTGGATTTCATAATGATAAGAAATATATTTTGAAACTCCTAGTTTTTATTTGCAAAGTTTTTTATGTGTGTTTTGGAGGTATTTCAACCTCTTGCAGTTGGATTCACATCACAAATCTCTCACCACCATGACTTACTTGTGTTTTTATGCCTTGTTCTCAAGAAATTTTCTTCAATGGACCTTGAAATAACATAAAACCTCTTAATACTAACCTGAGATACATTCAACACCTCATATGTAAAGTCACAACACTCATACCATGCTTAAACAAGACTTCCCTACTCCATATTTCATGCCACTATCTCATCCTGCTTGATCTAGGTCTAGGACTAAGACTAGAATAACTTGACTCAACACATACTTCTCGTGAATTGACCATGATGACCTCATACCAACCTTTGGAACTCATATCATGACCATACTAGTTTGCGTCACACTCAAGACCATGCCAAGATATCATAATAACTAGATCAAATTGGGACACTACAAATCAAAATTCAACTTAACTTATGGATGGTACCTTATGGAGACACATAAAACACCTAAAAATCCTTTGAAATCAATGTGCCACTTGACATCAATGACAACAACTAGACATAATGGCCACAATCTCTTCCTTTGTCATTGATGGAAACTACCTTTAGAAATATTGATGGTAACCAAAAGCTGCAAGACCCATACATGGCATCTTTTTCATGTTTTTGATCCTACACGCCCCCTTGAAATCTATGAAAAATTCACATGAAAACTTAACATGAAAAAATCTTGACAAGACACAATGACAACAATGCACAAATAGGCTTAGTTGCTCACAAGCTTACCCTTTGTGTACTTTATTTTCTTGACTTTAACTTGTGAAAAAGAGATCCATGAACTTGATATGAATATGCACTCTACTCCCCTAAACTAATAAACTAATTTTTCAGCTCCATACCATTGTACACCATATTCTAGGCCTATACCATGTTGAAACTACAAGTTCTACCTCAAATACTAACATTCCAACTTTTAGAATCATGAGCTCTAAACCACTCCTTCATACCAAATTTGCCAAATTTCTTATAGCAATAGGATCAAACCATGCATGTGAAACTCCTTCTTAGTGCTCCCCCTGACAATATACCATCATCTTCTAAATTTCCATGCAAAATTAAGACTACATACCTTGAGAAAAATCCATGGAGAAAGGTCATAAACAACACCATAGTCTGAAACACTTTTTCAGTATTCCCATCCTCCTTTTTATGAAAACACATTTTTTGGAGCATATGAAAAACCCCCCCTACCTGAAAATACTTGATCACATTCATGGAGAAAACTTATAATATGTGCACACCTATATCTCTCATCATACATAATTTCAAGCTTCATACATGGGATGATATTGATATCTATAGATGACATGAATCATAAGTAATCACCTCTTTCCATCTTCTCTTCCACGCACTCACATATTCACACATCTCGTGGGTTTGGACCCATCAAAGACCATCTTGATGGTTTTCTTATATTCCTTTACCATGAAAAGAGTTTGCGAGAATCGAATCGGAAATGAGGCACCATGAAGTAGTTGCACTCCAAAGGAATCGTGAGAGCTCCAGCGATAACAAAAAAAAATGATCAGTAATGGAAGAACTTGCTCAACAGAAACAAAGCTTGCATAGAGGAAAGACAACGGAGTGTCTTGGCATGCTCATAAATGAATAGAAAAGGGGTACATATAGGGTGTTGAGTAACCCTAGTGCATGACACATATAAAACCCTAAACCTAACCCATGTGAGATGACCCTCCAACATGAGAGGAGGACACATAGGATAACTCACACTAACACCCCCCCTTCATCAAAGCTGGGGTAGTGGCTATGATGAGTCAGACGGAAGAGGAAGACACTCCTAAACAACTAAGAAAGATGTGTCAATGGGGCCGGAAACTAAAGGCCTAATAAGGTGCCCATATACAAACACAATCTTCCTAGAAGAAGAAGAAGAAAAGAAGGACTACATAGCCCTAAGAAGATGGGTTTGTAGAAGACCTCACCCCAAGAAGAGACCATAAGTGAATAAACTTCATCTTAGTGAAAGGCTTGGTGAATAAGTATGTAATCTGATCAGTTGTCTAAATGTATTGAATGTTGATGATACCATCATGAATAAGCTCCGTATGAAGTGCATATGGATCTCAATGTGCTTCATCTGCTGATGCTGAACTGGATTTCTACAAATAGAGATAGTGCTCATGTTATCACAGTAGATAATGGTAGGCCGCCGAAAGTGGATGCCAAACTCTATCAGAATACCCTATAGCCAAATAACTTCTATGGCAGCGTTAACTGCTCCTCTGTATTCTACCTCTGTAGATGATATCACAATTACATTCTGCTTCTTGCTAGACCAACTAATAGGACCCAAACCAAGAGAGAAATTGTAGCCAGAAGTAGATTTCGATGATCTAAGTCACCGGCCCAATCAGAATCTGTGAATCCAATCAAGTCAATATCAACCCCTCCATGATAGTGTATGCCATCAGCATAAGTGCCATGAACATAATGAAGGATCCATTTAGCTACTTTCCAATGTAGCTCATGTGGCTCCTGCATGAATCTAGACACGATCCCAACAGCATATGATAAATCCGGTCGAGTGTGAGTCAAGTAGATCAAGCTCCCCACTAACTGTCGGTAAAGAGTACCATCAACCAAGGGAGTAGAGAAATCTGAAACCAAATTAACCTCGAAAAGAAAAGGAGTAGAAGAAGACTTGCAATCGGACATCTGAAACCGAGCTAGCAAATCAAGAGCATACTTAGGTTACAAAATCAAGATTCCCGAGTCATATTGTGAAATCTGGATCCCAAGGAAGTAATGAAGCGGACCTAAGTCAATCATGGAAAACTTGTTGGCTAAGGTGATCTTCACAGAATCAATAATAGAGGAAGAGTTTCCTGTGATCAAAAGTCATCAACATATAGAACAAGAATGAGTATGGAGTTATCTTGTCATAGAATATAAACATTTGGATCAGAGTAACACCTAGTAAACCACGATGTAAGTAAGAAGGAGTCCATCTTAGCATACCTAGCTTGAGGGGCTTGTTTAAGGCCATAAAGAGACTTCTTTAACTTACAAACAAGGGAGGAATCTTGGACATAACCCGAAGGTTGTTCCATATAGATCTCTTCCTCTAGGTCACCATGAAGGAAGAAACTCTTAACATCCATTTGATGGAATTTCCATCTGTTTGTTGCGGAAATGGCTAGGGTCAGTCGAATAGAAGTCATCTTCGCAACCGGAGAAAAGGTTTCTGTATAATCAACCCCAGCTATCTGGGAGAAACCGTTAGCTACTAACCACGCTTTAAACTTTTCGACGTCTCCATATACTCCATACTTTGTTCAGAACACCCACTTACACTGAATGATTTTTCTTCCTTTTGGAAGAGTGGTGAGATCCCAAGTATCGTTCTTTATGAGAGAGGAATACTCCTCATCCATGGTAGAATCCCACTCAGGAATACCGAAACCTCCGGAAATACTATGGATCAAATGCGAGAGGTGAAGAAAGAGTGAGGTCCAACGAAATTTGAGCGAGTATGTCTCATATCTGAAGTATCTCCAACTAAATCTCTAGCACTTTGCAAAGTTTTCCTGGCCCAAAGGGGACCAGGAGGATCAGGCTCAGTCGAAGATTCTTCACTTGAGTGAGAAGGGACATAGTCCTCATCATCACTACTATCAGAATCAGAAGACTCAAAGCTCTGATGGTCGGGAGGATATGGAAGAGGAGCATGCTCAATAGTATCATCATCTGATGAGTCATAATCCGAATCAGCAAGCTGAAGAACCTCAATAGGTGGAGAAGTAGAAGTCAAGGAAAACTCATCGAACTTAACACTTCTCTCAATATATATCTCATGAGAAGTATAATTCATCAATCGATATCCATTCACACCATTAGGATACCCTATAAAGATACAAGGTTTGGATTGTGGTTCCAAGGCCTTACGTTTCTTCTTGGGAATCCGAGCCATAGCCTTGGATCCGAAGACTTGAAAGTTCTCAACATCAGGCTTGCATCCAAACCAGTCTTCAAAGGGTGTTATCCCTCTTACTGCCTTGTGTGGAACACGGTTACGAATGTAATTTGCACAATTCACTACTTGGCCCAATCTTTGCGGAGGAAGAGATTTTGAGTGAATCATACAAGTGGCCATCTCCTTAAGAGTACGATTCTTTTTCTTTCTGTGACTCCATTCTGCGAAGGGCTATAAATAATTGTATGTTACAGAGAGATCCCTTCAGAAGTACAAAAATCCATGAACCTATTGTTTACATATTCACCTCCATTGTCAGTTTGAAGAACCTTGATAGACCGTTCCGCCTGTTTCTCAGCAAGAGCCTTAAAGTCCTGAAAATTTTCAAAGACTTTAGACTTAAGCTTAAGAAAATATACCCAAGTATATCGCGAATAGTCATCAATGAAGGTTAGCACATAAAGAGCTCTAGTAAACAAAGGAGAAGGAAATGGACCAGAAACATTGTTGTGAACAAGATCCAAGGGACGAGTGGCTCTCCAAAATTTTCCTTTGTCAAAGTTCTTTTTAGGATGCTTTCCAAGAGTACAACCCTCACAAATACCCTTAGAAAACTTGACACGAGGCAACCCATTGACCATTTCATTTTGACTCAATTGTTCAAGGTAGCGATAATTTAGATGTCCAAAATGCTCATGTCATAGCCTACTAACCTCATTTGCATGAGTGAGCAAGGCAGTGGGCGTAGAATCAGAAGTAAAGTGGGAGAAGGTGTACAATCATGAATGGTGATCTACCTTTCCCTCAGCCATTGTAGTATCATTGTTAAGCTCACGAATAATCACCGAGTTAGGACCAAATTCCACTCGCATTCCTTCACCAAGATGAGTAATTTGGTAAACCGATAGGAGATTGGTAGAGAGATCAGGAACACTCAACACTTGGTTAAATGTTCCCAATCCATCTCTACCGATCCACTACCGAAAACCGACATTGTCGTGTCATTACCCATCGTGATTTGGGACATTCCACAAGGTTCGATGTTGGAAAAATCAACATGCGAAGAACCCATGTGGTGCGAGGCACTAGAATCTATAATCCATGTTGATGAAGGAGCAAATTTGGCTACAAGGGCCTTTCCTTTCTTCTTATCATTTCTAGCACCTTTTGTAGCGGAAGACTCGATGTTTAGAGCACTCTGTTTTATTGATTCAGGAACACTTATTTTATTTTTCTCAAGTAAATGAGATAAGTGATCAATTTGTTTCTTAAAACAATGTTGCTCGTTGTGACCAGATCTTCTTGCAATAGGAACACAAATACTTGCTTTTCTGCACCCTAGGCTCAGAAGTCGAAGTGTTTGTGTCATTTTTAGGTTTGATCTTGGTTTCTTTCTTAGGTTGATCCTTAGTTTCTTTCTTCTTTTCACTCTTCTTTCCCTTGCTAGTACTTGCTACAAGGGCATGTGACTTGGACTTGAGAGACCCCATTTGAATGAGTTTGTCCTATTCTCGAATGAGTTGGGATGAAAAACAGTCAAAGGAGGGCATCGTCCAAGTATCGCCAAAGCAACTTTTGTAGTGTAGAAAGTTGACATGAAGACAGAATATTCGGGACCTAGTTTAGAGAGAATCGATAAGATCAGTTGAGAATATTTCTTTTCTACTTGACATCCTTTTAACAATAATCTAATGTGGACAAATTTTGAGAAGAAGGCTTGTAGGTTTTCAAAGTCACTAGGATTTAACCCTAGTAGTTCGTTTTCCAACTCATGCGCTCTCATGTCATCTAGTTGTCCAAACATCACATCCAAGTGTTTTCCACGTAGATGTAGGTGTTTCAGACGCCTCAATGTGGAAGAGAAAGTTAGGAGAAATGGACATGCAAAGAAGACCTAAAGCTTCATCACTACAGTTTAACCACTTAGATTTTTCAGGTTCGTCATCTGGTTCAGTCTCAGTTCCCATGGTGATGCGGTATAACCCTTTACCCCTTAGTTTCATTATTATTTTCGATCTCCATTCAAAAAATTTGAATGGTGTAAGCAAAGGAATTGAAAGTGCATCCATAGTGAGAGAGAGAGAGAAAGAAATGCAGAAAAGAAACACAACCACCCAGGACAATAACAACCCCCTACTTTCGGCACTTTATAGTTGAGTGCGTTGATTACAATCAGTCTGTGCGTGTGGTTTGAAACACTTGGTAACTTGTCTTGTAATTAGCGTAATAACGCGCAAGAGAGGAGACCACAACAGTGTTTCGTGGAGCGCAACAAAAGAGGAACACCGTAAACAAGCACAAGCAAAAAAAACATAAAGGAGGTGAAAGCTTGACCACGGTGGTGAGAAAAAGTGTCTCACGTCGCATGAAATAATCCCTTTGTTGTAAAATTGTGGTGGACGCACTCACAAGTCCACGAAAAAAAAGGAATAGAACAAAGCTCAAAGAATGAGGTGAAAGAAGCAATCTGGACACCCCCGAGAATGCGGCACTTTATAAAATAGTGCATTTACAAAGCTAATGATCCCATCATCTAGAGTGCGAAAAAACATGCAACTTTGACTAAAGAAGTGCTCAAAACCGAACAATGAGTCAAAAGTTATAAGCAAAACCCAATTCCCATGATTGATGAGAAAAAGCCAATAAGCCTGCAAACGGATTAAAAAAGTGCCCGAAACTCATGCAAAGGGTGTCATATGTATGCTCGTTGGAAACAACACGGAATTTGAGATAGGGTTTGTTTGTATTGTGAGGGGGGATTAGCCACCTACCAATCCCGGACCTCACCCTTCGTCTTCGGCACTCGACGGAAGGTTAGAAATACAACAAGCCAAAAACCAAATTGTATAATGCCAAAGAAAATATAGTTTAAATAATGTGAAATTAAATAAAAATTAGATCTAATTTAATTAAAACTAATTAGATCTAATCTAATGAAGATTTAGATGAAGATTTTTTTAAAAAGATGAATGTTTCTAATTAAAACAAATTTCTAAATGGGTTTTAGAAACTTGATAGAGTTAGAAATGTTTTTAAAAACTTACTAAAAAGAAGTTTGATTGTTTTTACCAAAAAAAACTTAGCAAGAAAGAGATACGGCTCGTTTTTGGAAAAAAACAGAGGAGATTGAGTAAGTTTTAAAAAGAAAGTAATTGAAACTTACCAAAAACTGTACCGTTGAAAAAAACAGTAAAGCCGTGCCTTCTTTAGAAAGTATTCTGCCGTTCACAAGAGTGTGTGTACGGAGCCGCGTGTTTGTTTTGCCGGGCGTGGGAGTTAGATTACTAGGTTGTTTTTACTTCACAAGCTGTTTTTGTTTTGGCGCGCGTGGGTTATGACCGCACGAGGAGAGAGTTTAGCGAGCCAAAAAACATGGCAGATGTGATGAAAATGCATGAACAGTCCAAAAAATGCGAACAATCCAAGAAAATGCACGGAATAGCGTTCGGATGAGTGAAGGAGAAAATGCATAGATCAATCCAAAAATGGTCAGAGGGACAACAATTAGTTGATGAGCAACCATGACTGAAGAACACAAATACCCTGCAACCACAGACAACATGCGTAGACAAATATCCTGCAAAAACCAGAGATCTTAAAAAAATTCACTTCCATTTTAATAAATTAAAAAAATGAAAAGAAACTCTATTTTGGATTTTGATACATCCAACTAAAAAGAGCAAAAAAAACCCTGATTTCTCAAGGTATTTTGAAAAAACCTGCACATGCACAAGAAAAAACACACAAAAAATCTTTCCGAGAAGGCTTGTTAGTGATATTAGCAAGATAATTTCCAGAAAATAGTGATCAAGGACTTGCATGCAAAGTAAAATAACGAAACCAAGTAAGAGTAATAAAGACAAAAACAAATCGAGTACAAGTTTACCCGATCTAGCTCTAATACCATGAAAAGAGTTTGCGAGAATGAATCGGAAGCGAGGCACCACGAAGTAGTTTCACTCCAAAGAATCGTGAGAGCTCCAGTGCAATAGCGAGGAAAAAATGATCGAGTAATAGAAGAACTTTCTCAACGAGAAATAAAGCTTGCATAGAGGAAAGCGGTGCGGGGTCTTGGCATGCTCATACATGAATAGAAAAGGGGTACATATAGGGTTTGAGTAACCCTAGTGCGAGACACATATGAAACTCTAAACCTAACCCTAAACCTAACCCATGTGAGATGACCCTCCAACATGAGAGGAGGACACATAGGATAACTCACACTAACATACCATTCTCTATTGGGATCCATTCTCATTTGCACATATCTTACATGTAATCCTCATCTCCTTTCCCGATGTATTGTGATGGTATTCTATGCTCCTTTCTCATTAGATCTCTATTAAACCACACTCCTAATACATGTGTACCATCAAACCATTATCTCCTCACTCAAATATTTCTCTCTGGTGCCTTTCCTCTTGACATCAATCATGATTCTTATCCATATGTTGGGATGTGATAACCATACACTAGATCTTATACCCTTCTTCACGATGTTTCCCTCTTTCCTATGTTTCCTTTAAGACAAACTTTGTATCTCCTCACACTTTCACTGAACTACTATCACATTCTTCTATGTTCATGCACTTTTTATTTTGTGCACCTTTTGTACCGCACATACGCATCCTCTTTCTCATACCACTTTTCCTTGGTTTCCTCTAGGAAACTTGTGCTTCTTCTTACAGATCCTATTTACTGTCAATTCTTGTCTTCCTTGGCGTACTCCTTTACATGCTCTCCCTTGAGATATTCATGGATCTCTTATATCTCTAGTGAAATGTATTTCATGTGTACTCTCATAGTATATCCTTTCATCTACTATTCTTGACTACCTTCAGGGAAACCTCTTCCTCTCCTTCCTTTATTTCCTCTACAATGGTGTTCCCATTTTCATGTGTATATTTATTTGTACACTCCTCATCTCCTCTCATAGTTTCTTCCTACATTTATTTATTTGCACCTTCCGTCCCTTTCACACGGGGGTCCTCTTATTTTGTACTCAACAACACATATTTTATGTCCTTCCTCCAAGACATTTTCCTCTATGTAATAATCTGCCTTCGGTATTTTTTTATAACTCCTTCCTTTACATGTTATTTGATTATTGTATAGGCAATCTCTTCACTCTTTCCTTCTTCTATTACCTTTTCTTCTATATATAGGTTTGTGTAATCCTTCTGTACTTATCGCCATTAGTGACCATCTTCTCATCTCTAAGAACTTCCTTATTTTTCACAATCCTCGTTCTCACTTATGTATACCTCTAGGTAACTTTTCTCAATTTTTCTCATCTCGTGATCCCTCTTCATGTGTTATTTTTGCGTGTTTATCGAGAGGTAATCCGGTGTATAATTTGTCTTCACTCTCACACTCTTCTTACACAACCTCCCATTGTGCCTCTACGCACACCTTTTCTTCTTTCGGGACTACAATGACGTTATATTTTCATAGTCTTCTCTTCTTTGTTGACTCTTCAATGAGTCCATTTCCTTACTCTGGATTCTTCTCACCACAAGACCCCTTCTTCTCCAATGGTCTTCTTTTGCATCCTGAAACAAATATACAACCTAAACATGTCATTTATACATTAGGTTTATTCTTCACATATGTTGTTAGTCACATTATTTGATAAATAAAATATTTTATAATCTTTACACAAATTTGATTCACAAAGGACTCTATAATGTTTATAGATGTTAGAACTTTGTGCTTACGCAAATGGCCATATAAATTTGGGAGCATCATATACATTTTTAGTTGCTATTGTTTAATTACATAGTGCTCTTTCAAATCCTAATTATGCTTATATTATGTAATGTGATTTATGTTATTTATCTAGAATTCAAAGATAAATACATATAAACTATGTGTGACTAATATATCTTGTTCCATACATACATTGGATATTGTCTACTTTTATCATCACACATTTTCTTTCTTACTTGTGTGTCTTGTGTGTAGCCTTTGGCCTTCTCTATGTGTGTGAGACACTTAGGTGTCCCTTGTTTTTGGCCTCAATTTCCTTTGATTATGCACTCATGCATCCCTTGATTATCTATGTGATACTATTGTGTCCCTGTATGCAACATTGGCCTTCTTTAAACTATAAATGTGGCATTTATTATTGTACTTATATATTCATGTGCTTCTATGCTTGTTTATTTATGTGTGTGTTATATATCTTAACTTTTGTGTCATAGTTTCTATCATGCACTCCATTACAGGCCTATCTCTAGATAGTGGACACCTATAACTAACTTCTATGTGATCCAAAAATAACTATAAACTACATCGACATGAACACACATCAATTACTTATAGTTATATGATCTAAAATATCTCACTCACCACAAAAAAATGGGAATTTGGTGGTGTCATATCAAAAATATCAATGAAATTTAGGTACATATATACAATAAAATTTATTATAGAGTAAATTGGAACAAAATATCGGAGCATGTGAATAGAAAATATAAATTATTCACATAATTTTAGGATGGAAAAAGCGATCCAATAAGGGATGAAACTAGTAAATGTTAATATCTGAAAAATAAGGTACCATCCTTGGTATATTTTTAGCATCAATTCAAAATTTTCTAGAACACCTAGGCTTCTACATATCTCCGGTACTAATTTAGGGACATATACACAATTCATAGCAGAGTTGACTACATTTCCATACACAATGTGGGGGTCATGAGCATGTTTCTTTCTCCTTAGATTTACACATTTATTACATTGGAACTCATATAATGCATGGTGACGCTAAATGATCTTAGATTTATCTTTTAGTTTTCCAAATGTTATTCACATATGATTCCTAGATCCATTTGCAATGGTGTGGTTCTATGGGTGGAAAGTTTCTCATGTGGCTAGACTCCTTATGAAACCCATATTACTCTCTTAAGGAAGTTGAGTGTGACTAGATGTTAAATCTTTATTTAGTGTGTTGGGAAACCTAAATCCCATAATCTGATGTGTTGGTACACACAATTACCTTCATGGTGTTCATTAATTCTTTAAATTAGGGATTAATCACCCCCAATCCTCTAATGGCATAGTTCAATCCATCTTTTATGTGCTTCAAATGAAAAATATTCTCCTTGGACAAGGAAAACATGTGTATTCCTTTCATACTTTGTTCTCTTTCAAATTTCAAATTCTAAATTTAGTTTCAATATAGTGTTAAGGTCTAATTCTTTCTATATGGACATTAACTACACTCTATGTTGCAGGTTATCGCATTGGGATCTTGCAACTACCTCAAGCATATCAAGACAATTGAGAAAAGATGATGTGTGTTTACAAACTCATGTATTATTTTCCCTTAATAAAGTAAATTTCATTCCTATGTTAAATGGGGTATATTAAGATTCCTAACTTTGTTAATTAATCACTTGATAATGCTAATATTGGCTTAGTCCCTAAATCATGACTTGTGCACCTATTTTGAGCCTACTTTTTATATCCCTAGGATTGGTACAAGACTTGGTATCCTTGTTGCATTTCTTAGTCACGTATAAAAATATCACATCATTCAAAAGAATTCCAGTCATCTCAATTAGCTTTGCACATAAATTTATATCACCACACTCTTAATCTAGACCAAATAGCCAAATAGAGACCAAAGCGCCAAACGGTTTTGTCCAAAGCCTTCTAACGATCATTTTCACAATTTGATATCTTTAATGGGTATTTAATTTCCTCAAGGGTTGTCCTTAATGTGATATTATACCTTTAAAACCTTATATAAGCAAGTCAAATGCACTCATTTACTCACTTGACATTTTCAAGAGCTCCCTAAGACAATATCACCCAAAACGCATATAAAGATTTCCTAAACTTATATAAAGTTGCAACAAACATTAAAATCATCCCCACATAGGCCTTAAGCACTCCAAACTAGGTTCTAGAGTCAATCTTCCCAAGCTGAGGCGCCATTAAAGTCAAGTCAAGCACAATCGATTAAACATTTGCAAAACATTGTCAAGTGAATGAGTTATCGAATATAGTTGTATCCATACATATATCACATCTATAGGTGGAGATCTATGTGTAGTTTGAGTCCTCTTTAGAGTAGTGCTACCTCATGTGGTGTATGGATTGCACTTGACCCAAATACTAACCTATTTGTAGGGGATTCACATATGGTTAGGTTTTTGTTCATTTTAATTGATTACGAGAGGGTTTCACACATTTTTGAAATGTAATATATTACAAGTTATATTATAGTAAATCATATGGACACAATAATTTGTAGAAATCCATCATCTTCCTATATGGAACCACCACATAAGGATAGAACTACTTTGAAGGATTTGGTCCTTAAATAACATTTTTATCCCAATACAAAGTGTGCACTCTCAAAATCATAGACAAAGAATCTACACAACATTTCCAGTCTATTTGTCACTTTTTTCACACCCAGATCAACCAAATAGTTAAGTACACTCATCCTCTCATGCTTACTCTATTTAACACATGTTTTGATTAGTATATCTTACAAATTACTATATATGTATATTATGATATAAATTCTTAAATAATAATCTAACTATACATCATGTTTCTAACCCTAATATGTAATTTAAGTAAGTAAAAGAATTATATCCCCTTCTTTAATTCTTTTTGAGGTATACTTAGGAAGATTGACCATTTTTATCTCATACAAAAATGGTCACCTTCCCACAAAAATGGTTCCCTTTTCCTTTTAGGCATATTTTCCCTTTGATTAATTAAAATTAACTAATATGTAGTATGTGGGGATAATTAATATAAGCTATTAAGCTGTTGTAGATAAAGTAAATAAATGCAATAAAGAAGTAAATACGTGACCAAACAAATATGCAAAAGTAAATTCTAACACTAATGTACAAGAGAGAAGAGGAAAGAACTTAGTTGATTAGAAGATGCTCGCGGGACTATGTCACAAAGCTGACTGGAGAATATGGAATCAGGAAAAACCATGTAGAAGCTCCGAAAAGGATGGATCTGGAGTATCTGGCTAGACTAAAGCACCTAGAGAGGGACTAGAGCTCCTATGAGTGATCTAGTCTGCATCTTTGGGCTCCCTGGTATGTGCAAAAGATCTAAAACTAATCTTCACAAGTTTGACACATATCGTGAAACCCTCACTGTCTGTCACATTAACTTCGTTGCACTACTCTGGATGTTGTTGATATTCCAAGATGATGAAAAGACCTGCAAAAGACGAAGGAGTATCAAAACCATAAAAAAGAAGAAGAATGCAAATGAATGGGTCGAACTAACCTCGATTGCCACAACATTGGGATTAATAAGCGAGTGTTGCACTACATTTCAAACCCAAATGTAGTTCTGGTGAGTGTGTGCATAATTTTACCTAGGTTCTCTCGTGTCAACCGCACTTTGTGAAGTAGTGAGCAATAACTAAATGTATAAAATGTAATAGTATGTGTGCATGGAATATAATAGAATCCCTCCCCCTATGAAATGTGATGTAGATGTATTAGCCTTATGCCTTGTGATGGAGCTTTGTGTGGATGTAGGTGATCTCAATGCAATATATGGATGCAACTCTAGATGGATGATAATAGTGAATGATGTTAGGTCCCTCATTATGGTCTCATAAATTTATATTTATAGGGTTCTCTTGATCTAATTTTGTAATTAACCCCGAAATGGATGACCACCAAAAATATAAAGATCTAAAATGGCTAGAAAGAGCCCAAAAAGTGGCAGGAAAGTGCAAAAGGGACCAAGGCACCCCTGGTGGGACTAGGGAACCCAAGGGCACCCGGTCATTCGAGGTTAAAATAATGGTAAATGACCAAAAAAATTGGGCATGTAGGTGTAAAAGGTTAGGAATGACGAAATAAAATAAAACAAGATGGCCAAAAGATGAGGGTTAATTAGTACTTTCTTCACTCAAGAACCTTCTAAATAGTAGTATGAAACTAGGATAAATAATACCTAAAGTGCATGATTTTGTGTTACATTTTCCCCACTTTATGTTGGTGAGCGAAAGCTCGGTAACATAAAGTAGATAGAGATGTGTACCTGATGTCCATGAAGAGTGTAGTAGAAACATGCCGAAGGACTAGAAAAAGCGTGGAATGACAAAAATATGGAGGAGCATGGAAACTAAAGATGAAAATGTGTAAAAAAGTGATGAGAGTGAACCTAGGGCGGGAACGTGTGTGTTGATGTTGATGTGTGTAATGTACCTACATGGTTAGTATAGTGTGTGTTATCGTGAAGTGTTGTTGTTGATGCCTTTTTTTTTTTTTGTTGCCCCCATTTGACTACTTGTTTCTCATACGGCTGGACTTGCAAGGAGAAAACAATCAAGTAGTCAAATATGTATGTATGTATGTGTAAAAACGTAATGTAAAAGACGCATGTAAAAGTATGTAAGTGTAAAATACACAAATGAAAAAGTGTAAATGGAACATGTGCACCTAATCCATGTCAAGAGAAAGAGTGTAGAAGGATATCCTATATTTTCGGGGTTTTTGGGTGATTTGACACCATAGGCCAAAGAAGTATAGGGAGGAAATGCTCTGTGTCCTCCAACCTTTAACTACTTCCCTGAACTATGTGTGAAGAGATCTATGTACTGTCCTAGTTTTTGGGGCAATCCACGCCAACGATAGAATAAGTATTGGGAGGTATTCCATTATATCCTCCAACGTTAACTATTCTCCTGAATGTTAATGACACCATGTCCTATAAATTTGTTGTGTATGGGGTTCGTAGACTATTATGAACTCACTCACTGTATGTAAACCCACAATGCCAAGGGCGGAAAGTGCACTGAACTGAACTAGTGTAAATGCATTGTGTTAGTATGTAAACCCCAAATGATGCCCCCTCTTTGGGGGCGCATGCGACGTCATTAATAGGAGAATGCGGCCCCAAAAGAGGACCAACCACATGTACTCTAAAAATCTACCCTACAGGGGGAAGGGAATGTGTTTGGTAGAAACCAAGGTGTGCACAAACAAGGATGGCTAGCCAAAGAAAAGTGTTAGTAAGAAAAAGCATGCATGTAGAAAACAATGTAGAAGTTATGCAAAATAGTGTATAAGCTACCAAGAAAATAATGTAAACACGCAAGAAGACAAGTAAGCCACACAAAGTGGGATGTAAACATGGGACATCACTCACGATGTCATAAGACATGCAAGTCCATAATGGTTGCATACAATAAACAAGTGTGCACACCAAACATAGGGCAAGGCCCGCATACAAGAAAAAAACAAAACAAACAATGTAACAAACAAGTATGGAAGTAAATATCCATGCATAAAAATGTTGCACATGAAGCACCCGTTAGCATGTTAGAAAAATAACTAGTATGTCAAAAGCATGTATAACCAAGTAATGTAAAGTGTTAAGTACAAAATGAAACAATAACACCTAGAAGAGATGAATGTGGATGCCCCCAACGACTAGTGTAGGAAGGGTAGAAGGTGAGCATCCATGTTGCATGTAAGAGACCTGTATCTACGATCACAACTAGAAAAAGACGTGAATGTGCATGTGTGGATGATATAGATAAATGACATACAAGTAATCTAACTAGCATGTGTAATAAAGTGATCATGAATAAGCAAAAATAAACAAGAGTAAAAGCAACCATAATATGCAGTATGTTGTGGATGGATGGAATGGAATGCAAAATGGAGTGATAGGATTCATGCCCCCGAGTGAATGGAAATGTATGTAGTGAGGTTCATTTAGTTTTCCTCCTCAGGAGTCTAGAATGAACCATAAAAGAGAGGGTGTCATTGGGAAATGGTTGAAGTGTGTGTGTGTGTCTAATGCGTTGTGGTGAATGTGTATATGTGTGGTGATGATATGCGACCTAGAGAAAATGTGTGCATGAACCCTGTATCGAAGTGTATTTCATGACAAGATGAATGTATAAGTAATGATTTATCCTAAGCATATATCATTATGAGATGAATGGATGAGTGATGATTTATCCCTAAGTGTATATCACTACAAGATGAAAGAGGAGTGGTGATGTAACCTAAGGTGTATACCACTACAAAATGATAGAATAGGTGACAATTTAGCCTAAAGTGTATGTCACTAAGTTGGAAATGTTCACATGATGAAAGGTCGAATAGTAAATGTGTGATGAGTGTAAGGTCCATTTGATTTGTAAACCCTCGCATTGAGTATGGACTAAGGAACTAAAATGTGTCATTGGGTAGTGAGTGCAGCGTGTAGAAGATGTATTATATGTAATGAAGATGATAAATGACCATGTGATGAGTGAAATGTGTAATGTAAATGTGATGTGTGATGTAGACTAAGTGTAGTATGTATGCAATGTAGTGTAGGGTGCAATATGTGTAGTGTGCCTAAGAGCGTATAGTATGTAGAATGCAACACTAGATGTGTAAAGTATAATGTATAAAGTGACATGTAAGATGAGTAGCGTATAATGCTAGATGCATGATGTAAACTAGCATGATGTGGAAGATGTGTCATGAGAAAATGTGTATGGTATAGTATGAAGTAGAAGTGGGATGCAATGTTAGACTAGTAAGATACACAAATGTCAAAGTGTTGTAGAATAAAAGTAGAATATATGGTTTATGATGTGTAATGTGTGATGAAACGCAATGTGTAATGCTTATGGTGGAGTGTGTGGGGTTCATGTGTAGTAAGTCCTCAAAAGTAAAGTGTGAATTGAAGCACAAGAGTGTGTCATTGGGTAATGACAATGCTAGAACATATGTATGACTATGCAAGATGAGATGATGTTATGTGTGAATGTTAAGAGTGTGATTTAGTAGTAAGGATGCGAGAATGAGGGGGGGTATTAGATGATATGCCCCCAAGTGTGTGTAAAAAGATCAAGTAAAGTCATCGAGAAGATCATCGGCCTCTGAGTCAAATCGAATGGATAAGCATTAGTAACTTGATAAGCAATAGTGTTTGGTTGATCACGTAATGAGCCATTGAGGTGCAATGTTACATACCCATGGCATATTCCTCATTAGTAAATGGAGGAAGAGGAAACCGTGTGCATACCAATGAGTAAGATTTGTGTATAACCTAGGAAAGAACTATTACAAATGAAAACACGTCCAAAAGGCATAGGGAAAGATATATTTGTATGATTAGGATCTAGAGTGCCCCCAATATAATCAAGCCATGATTGTCCTAATGTGAGTGGAGAAGTAGTAGGAGTGCGTGTAAGAAATACATCGAGATGAAATACGTGAAGGCCATAGGCATCGTAACATGAACCAACCCATGATATAAATGAGAATCATATGGTGGAGGATGGATGTCCATCAAGAGAGAAGCCTAATCAAGTTAATCCCATGTGTGTACATATGGTTTTTGGTGAAGTAGGATCAAATGGAATATGTTCCCAATATGAGTTATTCATGAAGAGTGTGCAAGTGAATGGTGGGCATGTTAAGGTAGGTGGTGCATGTGAAGGTGGATGTGATAGAGTGACATCCATAGACTGGACAAGCCCCTGATAAAGAATCATAGCAGTAGTAGTAGTAGGTGGCATAGAAGAAATTGCATCTATCACATAAATGGTGTCATCAAGTGGTGGTAAGTGAGGTGGTTCTTCCCTAGGTTGGGGCTCATCTGTAATATCTATGTGCATGGATAGGAAGATTAGTATTAGGATCCGGTTGCAATATTGAAATGGATCGCGGTCACGAAAAATGGTGTACTCCATGCTCTCATGTAATAATTTAACACAATTATGTACAGTAGAGGTGACAACTTGCATGGCATGAAGTCCATGCCTTCCCAAAAGACAATTGTAGGAGACTGGGAAATCAACAACAAAAAGATAGTGTGGACAATCTTTGGACCAACAATGATAGGAAATGCAACGTGACCAAGACAAGGAGGATGGACAGATCCATCATAAGCATAGTGAAATACTAGATGGACTGACATCATGAGCGAAAAGGCCTAAAACTTTGAGGAATGACATAGACACAAGTTAAGTTCATACCCATTATCAATCAAAGTACACTTAACAATGACATTATAAATACGAGAGATGATATGCAGAGGTGGGTCATTATCAAAAGTGTGAACATCAGAGGGAAGGTTAGACTTGAATATGATATGTGAAGAAAAGGCATCGGCAAAGGCTTGATAAACCGAGTCTGGATGCATGTCAGCATACGAATGTGAGTAGTAGAAAGAAAATGTTGGACTCTATGTAGTAAATCAAGATTGGTAAGAAAATAATCGTTGATTGAGATACTCATGATGATAAAACCTAGGGTGACAAGCAATGAATGGAGAATCTAGAAGCATGAATGATCGAGTCGGGTTCACCAAAATGATTAACTAAAATTAACTAATATGTAGTATGTGGGGATAGTTAATCTAAGCTATGAACAATTTGTAAATAAAGTAAATAAATGTAGTAAAGAAGTATATAAGTGACCAAACAACTATGTAAAAATAAATGCTAACCCTAATGTGTAAGAGAGAAGAGGAAAGAAATAAGCTAAATAAAAGATGCTCACGGGATTGTGTCACAGAGGTGATTGGAGAATCTGGAAGCAAGAACGACCATGCAAAAGCTCCAAAAGGATGGATCTAGAGTATCTATTTTGATTAAAGCGCTCTGAGAGGGACTAGGGCACTTACACAGTGCTTTGGTATGCAAAAGTGCCCTGCCCTGGTGTGTGTAAAAGATCTGAAACTAATCTTCATAGTTTGTGAAGATGGCCCAAAACCATCATTATGCATTGCATTAAATTCATTGCGTTGCTCTAGATGTCACTGATATTCCAAGATGATGGAAAAACAAATGCAAAAGAGTATCAAAACCCTAAAAAAAAAAGAATGCAAATGAATGGGTCGATGGTCTCATTACCATAACAAGTGGGCTTACTAACTGAGCATTACACTACATTTGAACCCAAATGTAGTTATGGTGAGTGTGTGCATAATGTGCCCTAGGTGCTCTTGTGTCATTGCACTTTGTGAAGTAGTGAGAAATAACTAAATGTAGAAAATGTAATAATATGTGTGCATGGAATAGAATAGAATCCCTCCCCTATGAAGTGTGATGTAGATGTCCTAGCCTTGTGCCTTATGATGGAGCTATGTGGATGCAAGTGATCTCCAATGCAATAGATGGATGCAACTCTAGATGGATGATAGTAGTGAATGATGTTAGGTCCCTCATTATGGTCTCATAGCTTTATATTTATAGGGTTCTCTTTATATAATTTCGTAGTTAACCCTGAAATGGCCGACCATAAAATAAATAAATATCAAAACATCTAAAAAGAGCCCAAAAAGTGGGGGTAAAGTGCAAAAGGGATCAGGGCACCCCTAGTGGAACCAGGGCGCCCATGGGTGCCTAGTACTAGCATAGGCGTCCCAATCGAGGCTAAATAAGGTGAAATGACCAAAACAAACTGGGCATGTAGGTGTAAAAGGTTGGGAATGATGAAATAAAATAAAACAAGATGGCCAAAAGACGAGGATTAATTAGTACTTTCTTCACTTAAGAACCTTCTAAATAGTAGTATGAAACAGAGATAAATAATACCTAAAGTGCATGATTTTGTGTCTACAACCTTGATCCTGTAATGTTGAGTTTTGTTCCTCTTTTGGCTAACCCACCCACCCATGTGTGTCTTCTAATACATCAATATGGTTCTGATTTGAATCGAAAAACCTATAAATATACATGGCATTAGTGCATTTAGTACAAAAGAGTCATCTATATGTTGAAATTTTACAAGAGTGATATTGAAGTTATAAAATTAGATTTATTTATTTATTTTTGAAGCATCCTCATACCAAAATATTTGATCAAACATTTAAGGATTCATTCTAACTAATACTTATTGTATATATAGAAAGATAAGGGTTGGGACACATGATCAATTATTGACTTACATGAGTGACCCTTACGATTTTGTTTAGTCACAAGAAGGATAACAATGGAGGGATAACACAAGCCTGCACATAACATTCTCCTTTTTTATTGGATGTTTCTGAGGAGATGATCACATATTAGGGTTTATAGAAATGAGTGATTTTTGGATGATTCTCAAGTGATACAAAAAAATTGAGATAGTATCACACATTAGGGCATACATAATTCATTTGTTAACTTAGATCTCAATTTATGCATGCATATCCATTTTTGGCAAGTAACATCCATTTTCACCCCATTTGAAATTGTTCATCATCTAATGAAATAGTCATGATGGTTTGATAGTCATATTTTCCTATGCATCACGTGTGTTGAGTTTTGGGCATATTTTCCTTGAATTCCTATCAATAATGTTTGTAAATGTGCATGAAATTGAGTATTATCTTACAAATCCCAATTCTCTAATCTTTCGAACCATTCAATTAATTATGTTTTATATTACATTTTCTATTATCTAGATTATCCTCCCTTATTTTCATATAATTAGGTATTCATTATCGATAAAATATTATATAGATCTAATTATATCTTAGGTGCGGTTTGTTAGTTCATTTTTGTATCTAAACCCACTTTCGACGCCTATAATATTAAGTTAGAATGCTCTTATGCCTTCACTCGAATGAAAAGAAATATGTTAATGGTCAACTTTCGTAAAGTGCATCACCAATCTAGGTGTTGTATAACATTACTTCCCTTACTAGCATGCAAGCTCTACAAGTTGTGAGCAACCTCCGTGAAACCCCTAAACATTGTCACGTGTCCATGTAATATTTGATATCAATGTTTTTTATAGTTTGAGTATATAACAAATAAGAGGTTGATTTCACAAAGAGAAGCTTTAACATCTCATGTTTAGATTCTCAAGCATTTTATCTTCCTTAATTGTTCTTGATTGATGTCTTGATAAGGAAAGGGATTCCTCTCGAAAAAAGTGGCTAAGTTGTTGCAAGGTCAAGAAAGTGTTCTTCAAATTTCTTCTTCAAATGCAAATAGATTAGATGTACAAAGAGGCTCTCTCAGAGTTTCTAGGTCTGTGTATATAATTGTAGGAATTAAATCACATCCTTTCAAGGACGGATATTTTATCTCAAACATATTTGTAGCCCAAATTAGAGCTAGGAGTTGTGTTTGTACATCTTGGAATAATATATGTTAAATATAATAAAGAAATGGTATATGGTATTCCATAATTGCACAAGTCTATGTGCGAGTATGTTTATTTCAGTGTTAAAGATCCCTCACAATATGATCTAAAGGAAGTTCAAAAATTGCAAACAATAATATCTATAGCAATCTCGATCCACTTAATAAAATCCAATCCCAACCAATACGACATTTATCGTATCAAATAGCAATATTTTGCCTAACAACCGCCGACAAATCGAACCACTCCAAACCAAAACATCCTATAATTCTTGTGCGGGAGCAACTCATTAAGTTTTCTGACATTTTCCTCAATGTTTTGTTTTGGCTCAAGAGTCAGATCTGAAGCCTCAAAGATTTCATTGTTAACTCGGTTCTGATAGAATGAAGTTCGGGAAGGAATATGCAGCTCAGATGATCCCCGAATGGCAGACTGCTTATATGGACTACACTATTCTGAAAGCAATGCTGAAAGAAATAATTAAATGCAGATC
Organism: Taxus wallichiana var. yunnanensis; assembly: GCA_018340775.1. Lineage (NCBI taxonomy): Eukaryota > Viridiplantae > Streptophyta > Pinopsida > Cupressales > Taxaceae > Taxus > Taxus wallichiana. Next base: position 87,582,231 of record CM031233.1, on the reverse strand, counting down.
AGAGATGAAGAAGAAGAAGAAGAGTAATGAAAATATTTCAGGTGGGGCTGCGCTTAACAAGACCACCACTTTTGCCAGAGCTTTTAGCGGTCTCACGCGAAGATACAGCCATCGCCTGCCTATTGAAGAAGACATTATACTGGTGTGTATAGATTCTAATGCATTACACAATTTGGTTTTCCCATTTCTCTCTTTGTGCACGAGAAAGGTTTTAATCGCCACCAAAAAAACTCAATTATATCTAACATAGAAAATGTGTTCTTTGCAATATAAAAACTATGATATTAGATGGCATGATTAATGGTTTTTAAATTGGAAAATGAAAGTTACTGTAGATTTTACAACAATACATTCCACAATTGCTACCACTTATGCATTTATAATAGTTTTGTGAGGGCCTCCATGGATTGACGTTGTCTTCTTTTTCAATCTTTCTTGTCAATGGCCATTTTATTGATGTTAGTGTGTTGTAAATCAAGCCCTGAAATTTTGATTTATTCCCATCTTTTGAGTTGATTCCGGAGGGATTAAGCCTTAGGCAAACTAGGCAATTGCCTAGGGCACCAATAGTTAGGGGGTGCTTGAATCTAAAAATTTCTTTTTGTCGGTTAATTTTAGAACTTAACTTTAAAATAATTTATCTGAAGACTTACTATTGATCAACCCATTTATAGATATTATTGTATAGTAACATAAATTTCACGCATACACATAAAAAAAAATTGTAATATTTTTGCAAGTAAAAGAAAATATCACATATTTATAAGCACATTATTTTTTTGGTATTGTTACCCATTCTCTGATGTAGCTCTAGATTATGTAGGTGTGTAATTTGTTCTAGAAAAAGGTTAATGCATTTTTATAATGTTGCTAGTGTATCTAGTAGAGGTGAGTATAATTAAAGGAAAAAAGTATTTGATTTTCTATTCTTAATTTTTGGGGAAATTTTTATTATTTTTTTATGGAGGAATCCGTAGTCCTAGTCCAAATACAACTCTTCACAAAACCATGGGAGCTACATAAACATTTTTGTTTCTTTGTAAAAAAATGGTGCTTTATTTCAGGATAGAGTTCTTGTCACCTACTTGATATGGCTAAATCAAACTTGTAAGAAGCCTTGTATAAAATATTATATTTTTTGCATTATGAGCATCTCCTACAACTAATGTTTTCCATCCATAGAATATTTTTCATCCTTCCGTGATAGTTTAATAATATATTTTTATTATTATTTTATTATGACCATGATGTAAATTTAAAAATACAAAAAAATAGACATATTTTATTTATTTACTTTATGGAAAAAAATATTGAATAATTTTTTTAGGAGGGCGCCCACTCAAACTATTGCCTAGGGTGCTCCCGACCTTTAATTTGTTAGGAAATAAGGGATAAAATATGCAGAATAATCCCTCACAGAATCGCAACAGTAGAAACTAATATGCAGAAAATATTATAGATCTCAAATAAAAGTGCAGAATAAAATAACACAACACAAAGAGACAATATTTAACGTGGTTCACCCAATTTGGGCTATGTCCACCAAGAATCACTTGCTTAGATTTTATTATAAGCCACCACTCTCTCAATACAATACCCAGATTTGTTTAGAGCTATGCTCAACAAACTCTACAAAATTCACACCGAATTCAAAGCACATATGCTAATGTTTTTCATACATCTATCATATGCATAAAACCATATAAATAGACAAGTGCTTAAGTAGTTTTACAAAACCGTGGGTATCAAAACCATGGGTAAAAACCATCCCATAAACCTATGGGTCAAAATCCCCAAAATCCATATGAGAAAACCACATTTCTTGATATATCGGGCACGTTTTAAGGCCCAAAAAAAAAAATTTCGGGGCTACGGCCCGAACCCATGCTACCAGAGGTTCTTTGCCCTCGAGACCCCGCTCGGGCTCTGGGCCCGGCCCCAACCCCAAACCCGGCGAGGATACATAAAAGTGTACATTACTCTTAGTGTACAGTCTTCAACACTTTCACACATGAAAACAGCTCCATAACCTAACATAATTCGGCCCTAGTTAATTTTAATGGTCGAGGATAATATCTCCCTCACGGTGTTTCACAAATCACCTTATCAGCGACATCATATCTCTCATGGTGTTTTATAACGTCATCAATCACCATATGAATGTTATGATGTTTCATTACATCACCAACGCGCCATTCCCATCATAATTAATTTCATTTCTATCGACAAAACCATTAAAAAAGTCGCTTGAAAGTTACCATTGATATCCTTCATAAGATTTTCTGACTTAACTTTGGGAGAAGCCGATGCTTTTCATGCCGCATGATCTCTTCTTCAAGCTCTCCATGTAAGAACATTATTTTAATATCCATCTAATAAATCTCCAAATCATATACAAGCTATGATAGCTAAAAGAAACCTCACCAAAGCTAATTCCCTCAAATTTTACAACTAGGTGAGCTTTATATTTCTCAAATATACCTTTTACATTGTACTTCTTTTTATATATCAATTTATAACCCTGCAGGATTTCTACGAGGAGGTAGCTTAACCATATTCTAAGTCTCATTAGTCCTTAGAGGCTCCATTCCTCCTTCATGGTATTCAAGAGATGTGTATTCCTTAGATGCAAGGGCTTCATGCACTATTGTTGGATCATCATCATCTATTAATGACAATAGGAAAGTAGAATGGTAGTGAGTGGGACTATACCTTTTTGGTATTGTGCACACTCATTTTGACCTTCATTACATAGGTGTCTAAGGTTATTCTTCCGCTTATGATGCTACTTCTTCATCAACAATATCATACTCAACTATAAGATCTTTAGGATTTGTGTCAATTCACACTCTAATTGATTCTTCTTTTGGTTTCTCCTTTATATGTTTCATATCAACCTCTTTATTGTGCACATCCTTTTGTTCAGGAATCCTCTTCACTCATAGAAGGCAACATTACGGTTTTAGACCACTTCTTTTGTTATTGGAATTCATATCTTGTACCATTTCACATTGTTTCCATATCCAATGAAGACATAGTTCTTAGAATTATAGTCAAGATTTTTCCTCTTCTCCTTTGGTATATTTACATATGCATTCAAGGTGTTTAATGGATGGTTTCTCACTAGTCCAAGCTTCTTCCATAGTCATATTTTCCGATGTTGATGACGGCGATCAATTTTTCAAAATAGCAAGTGGTACCAAATACTTCATCCCAAAACTTCTACTTCAATGAAAATCCTTGATGCTCTGGTACTTAATGTTGGGTAATCAATTGCATAGACCACATAAACCCAAATAGAAACTTAAGTGGATCTAATGCATAAAATATGAAAGAAAAGCATGAATATTAAAACAATATAAAGCATAAATAAATCACAAGATATAAACACGGAGTTTATCTGGGAAAACCATTTCGGGTAAAAACCCGTGATAAAGATCTTTATTATTGCACTTAACCTAACCCTATAGTACAACAAGATCTAAACAAGACTTTGTTTGTAGTACTTTATGATCGTGCATAGCCTTTGTGTAACTACAATATATTGACTTATGATACTATATAGTATTGAACACTTAATGTTTTGGTACACTAATTCATATACTCAAAGTGATATCTCTCACAACTTGTCTTTAATCCTAGACCCATTTGTTATTTACAAAAAACCAACAACGTCAAATAATTGTTATAACCACTTTCAATGATTAGCTCCTAGGAATTAACATGCTCTAAAACAAATGCACGCTTTAGAAAAACTAATAATTAAACTAATTGAGAATTCTAAGATTCCCTCTAATCGCCACCGAGACATGTTTAGCCCTTGCTATGCATCTCTAGTCCTCTACCAAAATTTTGAAAACACATAACATTCATTATCCAATATTGCACAATTCTTCTACTCACCATAAAGTAACTTCGACTACATACTAGAATGCACATAGTTTGACCTTGCACTTCCAAACCTCTAGAGCATATTCCTTAATGCTTGAAATTACCCACATGCTTCAACATCAACATGTACATGCTTATAACTAAACTACACATTTCTTCACAACTTTGTATTGCACACGGAGTTGTGCAATGCAAACATTACTCGATATAGTCTCTGCAATCAAACCATTATATACTAGGACTTGCATAATACCATGCAAAGTTGAAACATTCCAAACATATTTAAATGAAATAATTTGAGATGTTTATAGACCTCAAATTGAACAAAGCTATCCACATAACTCTATGTTTGTCTTGTAACTAGTCCAAAATAATATGCTTCTTACTCCTAATTATCAAACTAATCATAAATATTTAATTTAGATATACAAGTACTAGCTATAAATAACCACTCCAAAGATACTAAAAAGTACAAGAGAATGTGAGAATGCATTCAAAAATAAATGAAACAACAAAAAGATGGAGTAAACATTCATAAAGAATACTACTAACATTATAAACTAGGAAGTAAAAGATTAAAATACTAGTACAAATATCTTTAATCCAATCTATTTGAAAAATGATAAGAGATGTCATTCTCAATGTTCTTATCTTGTATTTTTATTATACCACAATTATCAACAAATTCAATATATTTTTCACAAATTTCCCATTAAATTGTGTCAATCTAGTTATAAGTGATGTGTAAGGAAAAAAAAATAGGTTCCAACTTCTACATATGGCCAAGATTTTACATTTTTTATTAGCTTATCTTAAATTAAAGAAAAATCTTAGTGATGGTCAAATGGACATCAAATTTAAAATTAGAATGAAATGAACACATTCAAGGACATTGCAACCCCCACCACCACCCCAATTTCCATTGTAGAATGCACCCCAAGTAATACAACAATGTCAAGAAATCAACATACATTTAGATGTAGCTCGGTGCAATGCTACATAAAATTCCAAAAACATGACATTAAAGTATATGTAATGAACAAAATATCATAACATTAAAATATTGTAATGTACATAATGTTAAAAAGTCAAACAAACTTACATATAAGTGTAGCTCTAGTTAAGTTGAGGTTATTCACGTGCCCCTTCTGATAGACCCCAACCCTAGCTATATGGTAAACTAGATGAATAGATACGTCATATCAATTATCATCGATTGTATCATATATAATAGAACATAGAGGTGGTAATCGACCAATGAGAGAGGAAGGAGACCAAAGTGTGAGTAGGAAAAAAATAAGTTGATTCTATAATAAGCAAATTGAGTGAAATTAACCAATTTGATTCCATCATACTCATATCAATTCATGATTAATATTGAACATAATAAAGAGGTATATGGATGTATATTTTGGTCATTTTGACATGATGAGATTTTTATCCATTTCTATAAAATCACGACATTTTTACAATTTGACTATTATCTAGATCTGATATATTTGTATAAATGAAAAGATAGGGATACAATATATCTATATAATAGACTAGAGATTATTTATCTTTCCTATTTAAAAATATAGAGATATGTATAATTAATAGATAATACAATATGAGATATTGTTGATAATAAAATATAGATCTACATTAATATAGATTAATAGATATATATACTATGTGGTGGCATCCACCTCATAGATATAGAGTTCAGATCGTTCATGATCGATGATTATCTAGACTAATCAATAACGAGGGTCGAGTCCATTCATGCCTCTCCTCTCCCTCCTCAATCATCCAACCAAAACAGGGTGTGTGGGTTGGTGATCCCCACATATAGACTTGACCATATAAAGATTGGGCCTTAAATCTAAGTTGTGCCTAAACCTCACATACATTAGTAGTCAACAATACAATCAAAATTTTAAAGGAATGGAGTGAATATTGAATCAATCATTCCAATCTTATATATTAGTGTGAAAAACCATAAGTCATAGAAAACCCGTAGCGACTAGTGCATCGAAAACCATAGCTACGAAGGGCCGATCAAGGGGCAAGGAAATAACATGGAAGGTTACGCATAGGGACACTGTGGAGGAGGTGGGAGGTCGAGATGTGCATGCTCATTCTTTCAAAGATGTAGTATGATCCACGGGATCTCCCATTTCAAGCCAATTCCCCTCATTTTTAAGATCGTGTATTGTAGAGAGAAGATAGATGAAGTGTCTACTCTAGAGATCAAGTATTTAGCGATTCAATATTTTTTGCAGCCCTTAAATCTCTAGTTGTAATATGTTAGCTCAATGGATTTAGGTTGAAATCTACAAAGAATTATTAATGGACTCATGCGAATTGGGCCAAAGGTTGTGATATCCTTTTATGCTCCAAAGGTTTCTTTTGAGTTCATTTCTATACGGAGGAGGACTACTAGAAATTTGTTGAAGAAGGGCCTTGGTTTTGGGGAAGAGTAGGACTCTTCACTACCCCTTGGTTTTGGATTTCAACCCCTCCACTATGGTGGTTTCTAAAATGTTGGTTTGGGTCTAGCTCCCAAATTTGCCTATTCCTTTTTGGCACCATTTGGTCATTCAAGATATTGAAAATATGTTGGATTTTTTTAAAGTCAAATGATGAGTGGACTACGCAACATATTTTCACCTATGCTTGAATCTATGTGGAGATTGACCTCCAGTAAAGGTCTCGAATAGATTGATTCTAAAGCAAGGTAAGTTCCAATGGACCTAGATCTTGGATTATGAAAATATGGCATTTAGGTGTTGGTTTTGTCATCAAATAGGGCATCTTTAGGATACATGTCCTCAAGCACAAGGGCAACCTAAAAGGAAAAAGGGGCCTTATGTCAAACCTAAAAGTTGGCAAAGTTATGAGTCTCCTCCTTTAGAAGCCCAAGCCAACAAGAATATATAAAATGTACACACCTTGAAGGTGGAGGAAAAATATGAAGGCACAAATTTTTGGAACGAAGAGTTAAATCGGTTATCGGTAAATCCCAAAGAAACGATGCCTATGGAGGACTGTGTTTGAGAGAGGTAGCTGTAAAATAACTTCTAAGTATGAGGAATGAAGAGAGCCCATGAATCTGAAATTTTTGAGTCTGATATAGAGCAATCTCTAATTGAAATCCACAGTTTGGACCTTCAAGTTATTGCCACTTGGACCTCCTCCTAAGGATTGGAATGGAGTAAAAAAGAGGAAAAAGGAAAGATTGAGGTTGTTTCCTTGTGATTGTTTTGTCGCTTTGCTTTAGCCTTTGTCATGCTTCCTTGAGGCAAGTTGGCCTCCCTCTTAGAACCCTTATTTAACATTATAAGGTGCGACCCTTTCCACCCGTTTTTTTATACAATTAACATTATACTATTTTAAATTTTATTAATAAAAAAGTGTTTCACAATCAAAATTTTTTGATAGAGGAATTAGGGTAAAAAAAAAACATACGAGAAATTACTAGGTGCGTCCTTGTATTACATGACCTGACCATAGATTGCGGGGCGTTATACTTAGGCTCATCCCTAAACCTATCGTGTATCTAAAATATAAGCGTTACCCGCCCCGCCATATGTAGAGAGTAGAGAGAGGGCCCGTATTTGGTGCGTGAAATTTTTAACACAAATACTGTAAACGTCTCACTGACTTTGTTGACATTTTTATACCAAAACCCATGTTAAATTGAGAGGCACATTCCCATGGCGTAACATGAGAATCCAATCTATTTTAGAGGTAATTATTCCAAAATTGTCTGTTTTCGCAAGTGTCAATCGTTGCTCTGTCGAGTGGCGATATTATTATACCCATTCTCCTTCCCACTAATTTCCACCACCTTTCCACCCCAGTGGCGGGCAAGGACTGTTCAATCTGGCCACTGTCAATGGCGTGCTATCCTCTGCAATTTCTTCTGTATTCAGATCCTGCTTTTGCAGCAACATTTTCAGGCTATATCACATTTTCCGCGTTCCGCTGCAAGAAAATAATGATATAACGTCAGGCTTGTTAAAGGAAGAAACAAGTTAATATGCAAGAGGTGAGAGAGAGAAAATGAAGTTTGCCAAGGAGTTTGTAGCACAGATGATACCAGAATGGCAGGCAGTTTACTTAGACTACATTTACCTGAAATCGATTTTGAAGGAGGTAAGGAAATGGAAGGAGAATAAGAAGAAGAATTCTGGCGATAACGTTAAGAAAGGAACGACACCAGGCAGAACGTTCAGCCGTCTCACCAGACGATACAGCCCTCGCCAACCCATTGAAGAAATTATAGTGGTACGTAGTTGTACTATAATACTTTCTTCTGCCCCATTATTTTCTCAATACCTAATGTACATATTTTACACTGGTTACAATTCTATGATTTTGTCCACTCGTGTAGAATAGTGTAATCCATTATTTTGTTTTCCATTTGGCGTTATGTGGTTTTTGTTTACTCAGCGTTATATATGAAAAATATTAGTTGTTTTTTTTTGTTTTTTTTATTGAATTGGAAGTTTGTGTATGTTAAGTGTATGGAATTCTTAGGCTTAGGTATCAAGGATTGGAGGGTTCCATTCTTTCAAATTTATGTGGGGTAGGCTTGAAACTTCATTTATTTTTGCTGGTATCTTTGAATTTGTACTTTGATAGATGGATAGGCAACACCATTTATACCATTTTTAGGATGATGAAATAAAGCTATACTATTTATAGAAAATATTGATATGAAAAGTCGTTATAATATAGAGACACTAAGTTATAAATGAGATTAAGATTTTGATTACAACATCGAAAAATAAATAGTGATAATGAAAGTAATCTTTATCTTTTCCCTTACTTTAGGATTATGTTATGTGTGGTTTTATGCACAACAAATATGAAGAAAGGGAATCAATCCCACACATTTTAGAACCCTTGTTGGGAATTGGGTTCAAGGTACATAATACTCGGGACACATAACTTCATATAGGAGCTATGTGACCTAGTGCTAACTTGTGGAGGGTTGGTGTATTTGGACAACCCACCATCTAAACCATGTATCTCTAGATCTAAATAATCTTGATTTATAGTAAGCTTAACCTTAACAATATTTACAATGATCAAAGAATTTGAATCTCATTAGAATAAACTTGAAAAGAGGAAGGGTAAAGAAGAGAAGGGAATTCTATTATCTCTCTCTCGGCGAGAGTAAAGCATAAGAAGCCCCTTGGTATTAATCAAACCACACAAAACCATATCTTTGAAGAAATAGTTTTAACTCATTTCTATATTAACTCCAAGCAATCGGTCAAAGGAAATTGAGACACAAAAAAACTCGAGTAATTATTTGTTTATTGTTATCTCTAAACACTTCAGAATCGAGACCGAGTAAGAAAATCTAGAATAAACCGAGTACAAGAAACAATAACTCATGAAAATAAGACCAACAAAAGCTAAATCTACTTACCCTAAAAATATAACCAAAAAGTAGATGCAAACTTTACTCAACAACTAAAATAGATTTATTGTATAGGCATCAAGATATAAATCAATAGTTAAAATAACTTAGACTCACAAAACCATGTGGAGCTCCAAATCCTTTCTCTGTATTGATTTACTACCAATCAAGATAATATTTACAATGAAATTTGAGGTACCTATAGATGAATGGGTTTAGCTACCACATCTATATGTTATGGAGCTTTGGACTACACCGAAAAGTGGGAAAGAATCAAAATTTACCACCAAGGATTACAATCAAAGCCCCAAAGGGTTGAAAGATATCAATGAAAGCATATTCCAATGTCCTGGTTGGTAAAGTGATGACATATCACCATGAATAAGTAAATATTTGTTTGGGAGTGGATCTTTGAAAGAGATTTAATGTTTACCCATGAGATCAAGAGGATGAATGAAGTTTCGGTTTCCATTTGTCTAAACAGATCATGATTGCACTTGGAACCATCAGAACAACTAAAATTTGATCCATAACTTGTTTAACTCTTCCCCTATATTTTGGTGGGATCAAGAAGGGAATACCTAGTTAAAATACATCTTCAAAAGTGAAAAGATCACTTCCAAAGTATCTCGATAATGATTTAGGCATCATTAAACTAAATGAAATGAGTAGAAGATGCTCAAAACTTTGTCTTCAAAATATTGCAAATCAATTCACCGTTTTCCCTAAGACTTAGCTTTTAAATCAAATCTCTTTGAATAATTCTCCCAATGTAATGATATCATGATGAATGGAGGTCACAATTGAAATATATGACTAGAAACTAGGAATCTATTTGTGCCTTTTGACATCCCCAAAATCATTTTAACACTAGGCCAAACTATCAAATTTAAGCTCATAAAATGACACTATAGGCAACCTCGAAGCTTTTCGATTCACATCATGTGCACATTATTCTATGTCCTCTCCATTTGTGTTTAACATTGCTTAGAATATAGGAGCAAGGGGAGAATCTTTTGGATGGTGCGGGGTAGTGATTTTGTAAGTTGTCCTTTATTTCATAGGTGTCTTCTATCAATGGCCTAAGTGTGTCTTCTTCCATTGGAGTATCTCGATCAAGTGGAAGAATTTGGACAAGTGTGCAACATGGGAAGATGAAGTATTTTTGTAGAAACCTCCACAAATTTCCAACATTAGGATAATGTTTCTTCAAAGGGGAGGGGCACACTATGCCCTTAGCCCGATAGCTTATATTGGATATGTATGGTCTACTTGTGGCTTAAACATAATCCCTTGTCTTGTCATATCTCATTCATTTATGCTTTCATATGCTTAGTAGAGTTAGCCTAGGTGATGGACATAGTATAGGAAGGGTATATATAGGATATAGTAAGGAGTTGTTAATCATCATATTGAGCACTTGAGTCTTATTGCATGATTTGGAGGTTTCCCCCTCAAAATGGCTAAGTCATTACACTTTCATATTGTGATAACTCATATATATCTTGGTGTTATAGTTATGATATTATTCAAATCTATTTAAGTAATTTCAAGTACAAAATAAATGCTTCAAATATTCTCCTACTCAAATTATTTGCTTTGGTGATTGAAGTGAGGCTCTTTCTATCTCTTTATTATCCTAAATGCACTAATGCACACATATTTATAGATTTATTGAATTGAAATTAATCCTATAATTTGATACACAATTGTTAGGAAAATTGACAAATAAAGAGGTCTAAAAACCTTGAGGAACCAAAACAAGGGTCAAGAGGGTTCCTACGACAAAGACCCTAAAATTTTACACTCATGGTTTTGGGGGTCTAAAGCCATACATGTATTGTTAAGGGGGCCCATAACCATGTTTATACAATTCTAGAAAAAACACTAGAACATTAAAGGGAATAAGGGAAGAGAGAGAGAACGAGAGGAGGTGAGAGGAAAATAGGGATAACATAATATATAATAAACAAAAATGTGAAAACAATGCTAATAAGAACCTAATTTAGACCAATAATCAATTAAACATACAAGTGCCATAAAATAATGTATTTTATGACTAGTAATAGTACCTCATAATATTAATCAAAATTATAATCACACATTGGTTAGTTGGATTGGTCCACATGATAAAATATAAACCCCACTATCATGTTATGTTAATAGGGTGACACCATAATGGTCGAAAATGGAGTGGGAACAACTTTCAAATTTCAATGACAGTAACAACTACCGCCTCCCTAGTTAATCAGGGTAGGAATGTAGGACATGGTCTCCCACCCGATCCGCTCAGACGCCTAGGCCCCATGGTGTGTGCATCGATTCCCCCGGTCGGTGTTCACGAGTGTGAACAAGACAAAGAGGAATTTCTGCTAGAAGAATATGTGTCAATTTCTCTAGATGAGAAGGATGGTCTCTCTTCCCAGCACAAGATCCTTAGGTCGAGAGTGATTTTTGCCAAATTTGTGGGTCGTCGTTTGTCTTCTAAAGGGATTCAAAGTGGTGTGACATCCAATGGGGTAGTGGTCTCAGAGTTTATTTCCTAGCCAAAGGATTCTTCCTGGTTATTTTCAGAAGTGAAGCTCAAAGAGATGATACTATAGCTAGGAAAGATAATTTATATCTTGACTCGGGTGTCCATATTAGAGCGTGGAGCGCTAACTTTGATCCAGAGCAGGTGGTTATGGAAGAGATTCAGGTGTGGGTTAGATTATACGCCCTGCCATGTGAATACTGGAATCCTAAAATCCTCACTAAAATTTTCTCCAGTTTGGGTAAAGTTATTCGCATCGATCCTGTTACTCTCAAAGGCTCCCTCTCAACCTTCGCGGATCTGTGTTTCTATCGATATGTCCAAAAATTGCAGGATTACATAGTTATTTCCTCTTCTTCTGGAAAATGGGTTCAAAGGGTTGAATATGAAAGGATCTCTGCCAACTGTTTCAAATGCAAACAGAAGGGTCACTTCCAAAAGGCTTGTAAGAATGGTCATGTTCCATGTATCGCCATATGGAGAAAAAAAAAAATCTCGGTCTAATGCAAAGACCTTAGTTCCTTCTTCAATTCCTGTCCAAGAAAAATGGTTGGTTAAGCCCTGCAATAATCTGGCTTCCGAACCCCTCTTTCTTGATCTAGATACCATCTCCCTGGTACATGAAACAACGTCAGTGGTCCAAGATTCTACCCATATCCTTTCCCTCTTTCAAGAAGGTCTGGCCTTAGGGCATGGAGCCAAAGTTGCCTCCTTGGAGAAATGGGTTTGTGACTAAGAAGCAGAGGCTACTCTCCAACTTGAAGCCATGGGAGAGGATACTAGCGAGTCTGAGACGGATAAAGAACCTAGGAGCGACCAGATCTACGCTCAGAGCTCTATTCTCCCCACCCCTGCCATTCTTCATTCTGATTTGGGTCCTAAGAATCCTCCGGGTAGGCCCTCCAAAGAACAACTCTCCTATAGGGAGATAGCAGCTAGTAAACAACTTCAGTTAGGTTCTTTCTTTTTATCTTCAAGTAGGAGAGGCGAGTCCTCTTTGAAGAAAGGATGAAAATATTTTCTTGGAATGTTAGGGGTCTAAACGCCCCTAACAAACAACATCTCCTCAGGCGCTATGTTTTGAATAGGATGTGGATCTTTGCTTAATTCAAGAAACTAAAATGTCCAAAGATGAATGCCTTTCTGGTTGGTTGCGTAGTTGGAAGGGATGGAGTGGTTTATTTGTCAATTCTGATGGTGCTTTGGTGGTTTGGGTTTCATCTAGAAGGTTAGTAAAATTTCGTTGACCTTATTTCAGATTGTTCTAGTTTTCAGTGGTGTAGGGTTCAGGTTAAGCACATAGATGAATCATTCCTTCTCTGTAATGTTTATGGTCCGAACAACCCTATCAAGAAGAGGGAAATATGGTCCAGATTGGATGGAGATATTCGGTCTTTTGCTAGTAACAAAATCATTCTTGCTGGGGATTTTAATGCCACCCTATCCGATAAAGATAAGCGCGGTGGGATTCGTTGGCAACCACGCTCTCAATTGGACTTCATCACTTTTGTTGAGGATTCTAGCCTGATGGATGTTGAGCTGGAGGGGGTTTTTGTGGACTAATAGACGTTTGGGTTTTGGGAAAATGGCGGTCAGATTAGACCGCTTCTTGGTTTTAGAAGAATGGCTTTAGAATTTTTTTCTTATTGATAGCATTGTCATCCCCTGTCCGGCTCGGATCATTTCCCCATTTCCCTCAACATTCAGTTTGATATTCCTCCGTGCATATCCCCTTTCAAATTCAAACTGATGTGGATGCAGGACCCTATTTTACCCGATCTGATCAGAAATTGGTGGGATTCCTTCAATGTGTTAGGTACCAAAATGTTCATTCTTACAAAAAAACTTTCTTTGCTTAAGGAATAGCTGCTTGCTTGAACACCTCTTCCTTCAAAAATATTTTTCGGGAGAAATTAAGAGTTGAAAAAGAGATCCGAGCTTTGAATGAATTCATCTTTCGGGAAGGCATGAGTCAAGTGGAATTTAGGAAAGAAAAAGCTCTTCTCAGTGAACTAGGGTCCTTCTCCTAAAAGAAGAAACATTTTGGAGACAAAAATCAAGAGAAATCTGGTTGAAAGATGGAGATAAGAACACCAAGTTTTTCCATGCATTGGTCAAGGCCAAAAGAAATCAAAACTACATTTCTTCTCTCAAATTGGAAGATGGCTCGTGGATCTCCTCACAAGCTCTTATCAAAGAAGAAGCAGTGTCTTTTTTCCAAAAGTTGTTGAACGATGATATTAGCTCCTCTCTTGCCTCTCAGCAACCTTTTTTGGACCAAATTCCAAAAATTGTTCAAGAAGTAGATAATGATAAATTACTTTCCCCTTTCTCTAAAGAGGAAATTCGCTCTATTATTTTTTCTATGGAAAGGGATAAAGCCCCTGGTCCGGATGGTTTCCCAGCAACCTTCTTTCAAGATTTTTGGAATATTATTGGGAATGATGTATGGCTTGCCGCTGAAGAATCTAGAAGATCAGGGAAGATTTTAGGGGAAATGAATCATACCTTCATCTGTATGTTCCCAAAAAAAAATCTTGCCGAAAAAGCTTGATGAGTATCGTCCGATTTCTCTTTGTAACACTTCTTATAAAATCATTTCTAAAGCTATAGCTTCTAGGCTTAGTCCTCTCTTGAATAAGTTGATCACTCAAGAACAAAGAGACTTCATTCTAAGTAGGTCGATCGTTGATGGTATCATCATTTCCCATGAGATTATCCATTCCCTGCATTTGTCCTCCCGATGATGATCAAACTAGATTTTAGCAAAGCCTACGATCGTATCAACTGGAGATTCCTTCTCAAATCTCTTCAGAAAATGGGCTTCAATGATCACTTCTGCAATTGGATCTTCAATTGTGTTTCCTCCTCTCGTTTCTTCATCTTGTTATGGTTCGGCGGAAGGTTTCTTCTCCAGCAGCTGGGGTTTAAGGAAAGGCGACCCTTTGTCTTCCTTCCTCTTCATTCTCGTCACTAAGGCTCTGAGCAGAGCCATCAAATCTATTATTTTGCAAGGATCCTTATCTGGTATTATTTTGACGGCAAATCTTCCTCCCCTTTCTCATCAGCAGTTTGCAAATGACACCTTTCTCTTTGGTTCCACTATTGTCTTGAAGGCTCGTGCTATTGATGACATCCTTGATTCATACTCCAAAGTGCTGTTGGTCAGGTAATCAACTTACACAAATCTGTCATTTTATTTTTAATGTTTCTCTTCACCTTCAATGAAGAATCAAAGTAGTTTTGGGTTTTGAGTTGGGCTCTCTTCCACATAAGTATCTTGGTATCCCCTTATTTTCTGGGGCTAGCAGAGTTTCCCTCTGGGACAATTTACTTCGTTCTCTCTCTCAGAGATTGCAATCATGGAAAGGAAGTGGCTTTCTTTAGTTGGCCGAGCTCTTCTTATCAGATCGGTCCTTTATGCCCTCCCCATTTACATGATTTTTGTGTTGACTTTTGTTATGATCCTCATGTGTGGATTTCACTAACGCCTCGAGGTTTTGGTGTAATGGTTCGTTACATTTGGTATCAGAGCGACCACCCAGGTTCAAGTCCCGGCACGGGTAGCTACGTCGGCATTGCAGTGTTCGCCCGAGGCTCGTATAGAGGCAGAGCGAGGTCCGGGATACTGGAAGCGTGGTGGGATGTTATGATCCTCATATGCAGATTTCACTAACGCCTTGAGGTTTTGGTGTAATAGTTTGCTACACCTTTTCCCAAATATGTCTTAAGCAAGTTCGAGAAATTTTCAGATCCTTCGTTTGGAAAAGCAGTAATGAAGAGAGGAAATTTCATTTGGTTAAATGGGATGATGTCAAGCTCCCCAAACATTTGGGCGGATTGGGTATTATTGATTTGGCTTTGCAAAATATTGCTCTTGGTGCTAAATTAGTTTGGAATTTTATCTCGATCCCAAAAGGTTGGTCTTCCAAGTTCTCTCGCATAAATACCTTGAAGTAGGTCACCCTAAACTTTTTCTCTCTAGTGAAGATCTTCCCAAAGGTTCGCACATTTGGAACTTTCTATGTAAATGCAGGCATCTTATCGCAGATCAAGTTTCTTGGCAAATTAACAATGGCCTGAGTGCTGATTTTTGGGAAGATAGTTGGGGTGGGCTAGAGCCTCTTATTCTCAATCCTAATCTTAATCGTGTCATGAACATCTCCAAGGTTGTTTGGGGTAGCAAGGTTGTGGACTTTGGGACACTGAACCAGATGGATCTCCTTCTATGTTATGGAAGGATATCGCTTCTCTTGGTGCATCCGAGTAAGAAGTTTCTTTCTTTACTGAGGCCCTCTCTTCTAGAAAAGTCAACTATAAGGCTCAAGAGGACCATCTTCTTTGGTTAGGCTCTTCCATAGGCTCTTACACAGTCAAAGCAGGTTATTCAAAACTCATCACTATGTCTGGTAAAGGGGTTCCCAGTTGGACTAGTTGCTGGAACCCCATGCTCCTTCCGAAAGTGGTCATTTTTGGTTGGCTTGTCATTAAAAGAAAAATTCTCACGCAACTCTGCAGAAGATCATGGGGCTATGTCAGTCCTTCTAAATGTGTCCTTTGTGATAATGTTGAAGAAGATATTGAACATCTTCTTCTCTTCTACCCCTTTGTTGTTCAGGGGTGGAATTGGCTTTTAGGCAAGTTGAACTTAGCTGGCCCCATGTAGCAACATAGCAACTACTCTTCAAGCTTGGCCTAAGATGGGAAATAAGAGTTCTCTCAGCTCCATTTGGTCCATTGCACCCTTCCTCATGATTTGGCACATATGGTGGGAACACAATCTCCGTATTTTCAGAGAGTAAGTATCGTGCTTCCCAGTTTTCTCCAACAAGCTAGAAATTGCAATTTTAAAACGTCAGCATTCACATTCTCAACAATCCAAATTTCACCTCTCGTGATGTTGAAATTAGGAAATCTTGGCCTCTCATCAAAATTCCTAATCCAGATTTCAATTGTTCGTCAAGGTTTGTCACAGATTGAAAAAATCCTAAGAAGAAAAAAATCGAGATGGAAGCCTCCTCCCCGGGTTGTTGTAAACTGAATTTTGATGGGGCCTCTAGGGGCAACCCAAGTAAATCTGGGGCAGGTTTTCTGGTGAGAAATGAGATTGGAAATCTCCTCATAGTTGGGTCCTTCCCACTTAAAGAGGGCACTTGTAACTTAGCCGAAGCCCAAGCCCTTCTCGAAGGTGTCAAACTTGTGGTTCACATTGGGTGTGACTCTCTTCAGGTTGAAGGGGACTCACAAATAATTGTTCATGCTATTGCTAAGGGGTCAGCCCTCTCGTGGCACTTAAATTTTTACATATCTAATATCCTCTTTTGGCTCAACAAACTCAAAAAGTGGAGAATCAGTCACACATTTTGAGAAGCCAACATCGTCGCCGATTTTCTCACCAATTATGCAATCGATTACTCAGACACCGTCAAAACTTCTTGTAATTTGAAAGATTGGATTGGATTTTTGAGATCATTTCACACGAAGGTAAGACATGTCTACTATAGCTCATTTGATGGTCTTCTGTGCGTCCCAGATTTTATCCTATTGACGGTATTTTTGCTTCACTTTCCTTCATGGGTAGCTTGGTCTATTCTTGCATGGATTTTCTAGGCTTCCCTTTCCTTTCTCTTCATGGTGAACAACTAGAGATGGCCCTCACTTCTGCCATCGACCGTTATTGTCTTTCGAAGGTTTTCAAGTACTTGTCCTCCTAGGGAAGCTGAAGCAATTGAAAATATATTGGGGAATCATATTTTTTAATTCTCACATGAGCCGGGTGAATTCCGATATAGTGTGGCGAAATTCATCTCTTTCTTCCTCCTAATTCATTTTGTTCCTTCTGATGTTGAGTTCGTGGTTGTTGATCTTATTTATTTGGTTCACCGTGCGGTCTTCATGATTAACTTGTAGATTTTCACTTTCCCAACCCTCTTTTGTGGATAGAGAAAGTTGAAGAATTAGCTACTAGTATTGGCCGTGGGATTCAATGGCTTAGCTGGAAATACAGGACTTGCTACATTATGCTAAAACATGGACTCCATTTTCATTTATGGTTGCCCGATCACAAGATTCTCCCACCCATTGACATAGATACGTCCCTATTCCTAGTTCATTCAGCTATCGATACTCTCAGTGAGCTTTGAGACCATGCTAGGGCCGACTTGACATCTTACTTGGGAAGCTTCTTCTCATGTTGGTGGCAGCGTTGGAGGTGATGATCACGATAGGGCTTGAGTTCTGTGTTCGATGGTGCTTCTTCCTTCTTTGGACTGTTGTTTTCCTGCTTCTTGTTCCGGTTCTTCTTTGTTTCTTGGGCTTTTAGTTGCCTGTGTTATTCTAGTTATGTTTCGCATTACTACTTCTCTCTTTGTTGTTCCTTTCTTCTGTAGTCCTTTGGTCTTCTTTCTTCTCTTCTCTTCCCTTTCTCTATTTCCCATTCCTTGTATCTGTTTGTATGGGTGGGGCCCCTCAACCCTCCTAGTTCATAGCTTTGGTCAAAAGCGTTTAAAAAAATGGGGGTGACACCATAATTGAAGTGGCCCTCTTACTAACATAATGGTTGATTGCTTGTGGGATTAATATGTTTTCTCACTTGGCCATTGCTCCTCCTCATTTCTAGCTTCATAATACCAAAACAAATCCCATTCAATAGCCTCTAAATATTTCCCTTACTATCCAATGTTTTAGAACACATCATTATATTAATCAATAAAATATCGATAAATATATCATACTTATAAAAAGGGTGATTATTTGGTATGCACAACCCAATCTCCATGCTAGTAAAAAGATGTATAAAAACCAAAACAATATCGATAAAGAGAAATACAGATCATTAGTATCCAAGAAACATTGTAGAACACGGACATTGTAAAATTCATGTAGAGGAAACAATAACACTAAGTGGAGGACGTAAGTCATCCTTTAGAGGAAGGACACCCCATAAAGAGCTCTCTCAAGGGATGATATGAGGAAACCCACTTGTATTAAACTTGAGTATTATCTTACATAACTAAAGGCACCATGATTCCTCACATAGGTGAAGGAAATACAACCACTATAACACCTCCTTGTGTCATTGAGTGGCATCAAAAGGATATAAAAATGAATTCCCATAGTGTGGTTGGATCCAATCCCTCTATTAAGGAGGAGGAGTAGAAAATGGGCATAGACATTTGAAGATAACTAACAATAGGAACGACTTTTCTTGCACTTGTTAGTGAGAAGTGGAGAACTCAACAATAATGGATCTAGTGGAACTTTTCTCATGGTGAAAAGGGTATTCCTCCAGTGATTAAGAAGCTCCTACATGTTCTAGATTTCAAGAGCCACTTTCTCCACTGGTGTCCAAATCTAAAGACAAACAATATATACTACAACCAAAATTTCATTAACATAAAATTGCTAAGACATCAACATTATTGGATGTAACGACATTTATACCTTTTTAGAGTTGAAAACAAATTTCAGTTTTGAAAAAATCCATAGAAACTAAGTATGTCAACCATTGAGAGCAATCCCTACAAAAATCCTTTCTCCAATTGGACGGTCTTGGGATGGAAAGGTTGAATGAATCCATTACTGAGACATCTATAAAAGGTATTTGAAAGTCTTAGTTTGTAAAAAGGTAAGGCATTTAGGGTTGAAAATTATGATAAATGAAGTGAGTAATTTTAGGTTCAAGCTTAAATTTTCAAATCCTATTGAGTTGATTAAGACATGTTATGGGAGACAAATTCGAACTCCAAAGTGAGTATTAATTTTACTTGATGGATAAAGATGAGTTTGTTATCTAATATAATAGTCCATGCGAGAGTAGTGTTTAAATGTAGTGATTGAATTCCACCGCCAATATTTCCACCAAACAATGTGAGGTCACAACCCAAGCTTGTGTAGCATAACATATGGCAATAACTCTGAATTCTTAAAAGGGAAGGAAGATTAGAGGGAATTAACTTGAATTTTCTTTGAATATCATGACGAGGATCCAATATATTGAGGAAACACAATCACAAATGGTGGGGATTCATATATTTAAAAATAGGAGGAAATTGATGTCATGTGTTTCAGATTAAAGTGATGTAATTACTAGACATGATGGGAGACCACCATATATTGTGGGTGTTAAATAATAACTACAATTTTGAATAAGTAAGAAGCAATCAAAAGGGTATGAAGTCCAATATTTCTCCAATAAATTTTACTATAAGGGGCATAAAAAATGATGCAAAGTATTAAAAATACTTTTAAGACTCATTACCATAAATGGCCTAAATTATCCATTTGGCACACAAAACAATGCATTGCCTATTGACATCAATAAAACCCATACCACATTTGTCTTGAGGAAAAAATAAACATCCCAAGTGACTTTATGAAAGCCTCTGAATTGCTTACAATTGATTTAGAGAAAATATATAAGAAGCTTGACAAGTTTGTCATAGGATGCCTTGGAAGGATCCTAATAGGGGAGTAGTTAATGTGGGTAGTAACAATAACGTTGGTG
Organism: Taxus wallichiana var. yunnanensis; assembly: GCA_018340775.1. Taxonomy (NCBI): domain Eukaryota; kingdom Viridiplantae; phylum Streptophyta; class Pinopsida; order Cupressales; family Taxaceae; genus Taxus; species Taxus wallichiana. The sequence continues at coordinate 87,561,885 of CM031233.1, read as the reverse complement.
TAAACCTATAACTTACCTACCAAAGAGAGTTATAGTAATCCAAAAGGCAATCTTATTCAACTCTATCAAACATGTATTTTCATAATTTAGAAGTGATATCAAAGGAAAATAATGCTAAGAAATATAAACTACTCCCCATATTGAATCCAATGCTAAGGATAATCTTTTAGGCAATATGACATGGGCATCGTACTCCACCAAAATCATTTTACATTCACCCACTATAGAATAGATTTGATGCTTTGCAATATGTACTCACACACATACACACATACAATAAAGAGCTTCCACTATAGTAAGTTTTGTTTTCCATGAGCGTGAGAAAAGAATCATTTGCAAAGTGACCATTGACAAGTTGAGATGTATGATCGGGAACATAATCCCCGTATTAACCCATGTTCAAATCTACGAGTAAGAATATCCCCAAAATATTCCACCATAATAAAATAATGAATGAGAGAAAACAAACATCCATGGTGGATGTAACAAAAGAGACCAAAACTTTTAGCTTTTTTTCCATTAAAGGTTAAACAAATCAAAGCTTTTGAGAAGAGAGTTTGTATAGTTAGAATGAAGTCTCCAAAACCAAGATCCTTTAGCATGGTGAGAATAAAAGGCCATTCAATATGGTTGTAGGCTATTTCAAAGTCCAACTTCATAAAATAGTTTTTGTTGAGACACATGATCCCATTCCATGCCTTCCCAAACAACAATGATAATATCAAGAATATAACTCCCTTTAATAAAACTTGTTTTCTCAAGTCCGATAAATGTAAGAAGAATATGGAAAATGTGTAACATAAGATCCATGATTATTATCACAAGGATACATTCAACACCTGTGATGGGATTTAAATTGGTTATAAGTTTGGAATCTCTTGCTTTAGGTATGAATTTGATGTTACCTTTATTAATAACCTTACCTAAGTATTTTCTTTTTAATGATTCCTAGAGACTTTTAATAGGTCAAGACCAAAAAAAGTCTATTTTGCTTTGAAAAACTTATAGAGAAATCCATCTGCGTTTGGTTCCTTGTCATTAGACATACATTACACAAATGCAAAAATCTCCTCTACGGTGAGTGGGGCATCATATTGTCTTTTGGCACATATTTCAACTAGGAAGGAACCATGTTTAGGAATTTTTGTAGAGCTTGCTCCTGCTTAGCTGCCATCTTGTTGGATTGGAGCACTTTCTTGTATTGATTTAAGAAATCCAAGGAGATTTTAGGTAGGATACTGATTTGACTAAACATACTCTGAATATCTTTAATTTTCTCCTTGGCTTGTTTGGCTCACATAGATTTGAAAAAATATTTGGAAGCTTGATATCCAACCTCGAGCCAATGTAGACGAGCATGATCCGAGTACCCTTGATAGTGTGCCTTTCCACTAGCTTGATCTTGTATCTTAGTCCAATTAGCATGGATTGTAATTAAGGATTAAAAGGGCTACACATAAATTGAGTGATGATTCTTTTAAATTCTTTATGGAGATCACAATCTACCTACTTGTGATCATATGCCACCTATTTTTTAAAGTGACATAAGAAGGCAACAATGCAAAAATCACATCGTTCCACCACTCAATATAGCTAGATGCGTAGGGAGTATATGGCACTAGGTTTTACACCTCAAAAATGATTTGGATGGTTCCCTTGTGGTCTTAAAGAGACATGTTAAGAAAAAAATATGTACGTGACACTTTGAGCTAGACACCTCCCTCACACCTTTTGGAAAGTGGTCAAACATGTGTTGTTCTAAAATTATAACACAATCATTTTTTTAAACCCTACTTGCTTCATCTCAAAAGTTGGAACAAATAAAACAATCTTTGGAAAGTAAATTCCCACCCTCAAAAGAGAGGATATGACAACCTCTAACATTTTTAAATATAAAATCTCACTTCATGTTCTCCCACTCACCACCCAATCAAGATTGAACTCTATGTCTTTAGGAGTCTCAATCATATTAAAGTTTTTGCAAATAAGCAATAAACAACCAATTAATTATCATTAAACATAACCATAACAATGATATTTCTAGGATATCATTAGGGGCATAAACATTAATATAAAAGGCCAAAATAATAACCCATATAGCTTGATGTGATAGATCTTCATCCAATGTAATGGTGAAACTGAAATATTGACACCACCATAACCATCCACATGAGAGGTGTAGAAGTGTTTGGTATATGATGAAATACACTTCAAATATGTTTGCGGTGAAAATCTTGCAACCTTAACTTCTGTAAACACACAAAATCTAAATTTCCAATTTGTTGATAAGAAGAATGTGCTAGAATTTTTCACGAGGATTATGTGAGACTTGCTACAAGCCATGCTATAAAATTCAGGGGAAACTACTTTGTGTGTAGTTCCATTGTTTGCTTTCAAACCTTATATTAAAGTCCATAAAGCAATATAATTGTTAGTCAAAAGTGGGCATTGGTTTGGTAAATATAATCTTCAACATAAATGGAGAAGTATTTAGCTCCATAGTCTCTCTAAGGTGACTTGTTCCCACCATGAGTTGGGTTACACGAGCATTGAGAGGGTGGAACAACTATTGTAGATGTCTTGCCTCCGAAACAATCATTTACATAAAGTTATCTTTTAGAATGTTCGGACTTGAGGGTTGATGACAAGGTTTTGGACTAGGGGAACCGATAAGGAGTGGGAAGAATATTTTTCACTTTTTGCATGTTTGGATAAGGTTTTCATTTGAAACTACACTGGCCACTTTAGTGTTTTTGTTCCTAGTAGAGGATTTTTTTGCTAGCCATAATGGTCCAACCATCATTATTTTATTTCAAGTTATAGCTTTATTTTTGGTTGATGATGCTTGATACACAACTTAGAATGAGCCATGAGGGGACGATACAAAATCCTATGGTGGGGGGCTTGATAATGGAAACATGTTTAAAGTGAATTGATATACCTAATATTTTGTGTAAAACATTAAGTACCAATTTGGATATCAACATACTCTTCCATGTCTTTTGTGAGGCCAACTTCAACACAAACACATTTGTTTAGTTGAGCGGAGTAAAAACATGTTATGATCCTCATGTGCGGATTTCACTAACGCCTCGAGGTTTTGGTGTAACGGTTCGTTACATTTGGTATCAGAGCGACCACCTAGGTTCAAGTCTCGGCACGGGTAGCTACGTCGGCATTGCAGTGTTTGCCCGGGGCTCGTATAGGGCAGGGTGTGGTCCCGCTATATGGGCACAAATCTAGCCCGGGGTCCAGGATACGAGAAGCGTGGTGGGATGTTATGATCCTCATGTGCGGATTTCACTAACGCCTCGAGGTTTTGGTGTAACGGTTCGTTACAAAACGTTTAACTTAGCTACAAATCATACGCCCAATACATTTAACTATATGTAGTATAAAATACCAAAGGGGAAATAAGAGGCCGGGGAACTTGACCCAAACAAGGACCTTGAAAAATACTTTCTCATCTACTTTAAAATCATGGGTTCAACTTGATAATATCATAAGGGTATTATGTAAGAATTGGTAACTTGAAAATTGGAGAAAAAGTTTACGCTTGCAAGGGTTCCTCAAGAGAAATAGGAAAATCTCGGGACAAGGTTTGAATCCATAAACCTAAATCCCATTAGGCTCCCAATGGTGTTTAATCCAAGTCTAGACCAAAACTTTAGAGGGGATACGACTAACATGATAAACAATAAGACAATCATTTTCAAACCATTTAAAAATTGATTTTAAAAAAGCAACATTAAGCAACACATCAACTGACCAAGGAAGAGTTATTGACTCATTACCTATCATAGACTTTCGATTATTTTTGCACTTGCTCGGGTGTCATTTTGCCTCCTTCTCGCAACCAAATTTGCAATAATATGTTGAATTAATGCGAATAGGTCTTAAAAATCTTGCAGACCTTTGGTGGTATATGTGAGCAATAAGGCATAACTAGACAATAATACAAAGTATCGACATGCAAAACCTTAGTAGAACAAGTTTATCCTCCCAATTGTGTTTCACTATTAGCCAATATAGGATATGCCTCTTAAAGTGCATCTTCATTTTATCAAAAAAATAATCCCACGTTTGTTAGTTGGCTTGTCGGTAAAATATAAGCCATAATATAGCATGATTCTTATCCCAATAAGAATGACATCATAATAAAAACGTGATCAATGCATTTTGAAATTGCTTCTACATCTCTTTAAAAACCCCTACTTCTACTATTCTTTATAATATCCTTAGAATAAAATCCGTTTTATTCTCCTACAAATTATCAATGAGCTCTTATTGAGGGTCTATGGTTTTGGGGTAGGGCTGGCCTTTTCTTACTCCTTGGTTTTTGGATTTTGATCCTTCTACTTTGGTAGTCTCCAAAATGTTGGTCTAGGTTTGCCTCCCTAATCTTCCTCTCCCTTTTGGCACCCTACGGTTTGTGCGACTATTGGTAACTCTGTTGGTTGTTTCATCAAGATGGATGATGAGCGGTCTAAGCACAGATTGTTCACATATGCTCGTATTTGCATTGAGGTAGACCTCAACAAAGGTCTTTCGGATAAGCTGGAATTAATTCATGATGATTTCAAGTGGATATAGGTTCTAGATTATGAGAATACGACCTTCCGGTGTAGGTTATGTCATCAAACTGGACACCTTCAAGAGGCTTGTTTGCTCAATAAGACTCAAAAAAAGAAAAAAGTGGCTTCTTTGCGACCTAAAGGATGACAACCATCCACAACGCATGGAACTGTAGAAAATCCTCCTCTTGGAAGTTCAGAGGCTATGAGAGATGAGACTCCCCTTACTGGCGGTTGTGTTAAGAGATCTCATGTGTTTGAATCTTCTGATTCAGACCTAGAGCAGGATCGTCCTCACATTGATTCTCCGTTAGCTTTGACTCCCCAACTCGAGAAATGGACAATTGTCACGAGGTCTAAGGAAAAGAAAGGGTGCCTTGAGCCTCCTGTTACTCGGTCAGCTATGGCGTCGGCTTCTTTGTTTACTTTTGGCTATGCGGCTTTTCTCGTGCCCGAGCGTTTTTAGCTCTGCGTTCGTGCCGTTTCTTTGTTTGGTTTTTGTTGTGCCCTCTGGGTGTTCTTTTATGCTTTTGTGGCGTTGTTGCACACACGGCGTTCTCTGTTTTGTCGGTGCCCTTGTGACGTTTTGTGGAACCGTGAGTATTCCGGCCACCCCTTACTATGTAACTCTTTTTTTTTTTTAATTTTAATATAAAGGACAATTCCAATAGTAAAATATCCTTATTCATTCCAAAATAAAGTGTTTACATAATATTACAAAAATATAATAATAAATTAAAGTTGTACTCTTCAAACATAATTATTATTGTTTTGTTCTATATACATAGCTTGCTTCTGTTTTACTTTATTTTCTTAAATATTTTAAGTAGATGCAACATTTCTATTCAAAAAATAAATATAATAATAATAAATTGTTCTAATTTTTTAAAATAGATGCAACGCCTTGATTTCAAAAATAAGTAGAAAATATATATTTTAAAAATATTTGGTAATTCAGTTCGTGTTTTCTTAGCGTTGAAGCCGAACCCCAACTGGATTCAAAATCATGGTAGAAAAGTTGGATATATATATATATTTTGGTTGGGGTTTTCAACGGGAGGAAAACAAAACCGAAGGAGGATGGTCGGCAAGTCAGACAAGATTTCATTATTGAGAATGAAATTGGGAAAAAGCTTGTGACACTCCTGGTCTTGGTCTGGGAATGGCAGGAAGCCTTTTTGGGCTCCATTTGTCAAACACCAATGTTCAAAGAAAGTGTGAAATACAGAGACGAGGAAGAATTCTCTTGACAGTTTAAGAAGGCAATGGAAACTGTGAAATACAGAGACAGAAGAGCATTCAATACAATGCAGCCAGCCCAATGAAGAGTACGTTATTCGAGTAATTATAATTTTTTTACTATTCTGGTAATACATTCTTTAATTATTATTTTTTTACCTAGTGAATCTTTGGTATTGGGTCATGGTCGATTATAAGCAGCCTCTTTTTGGGTAGGTTTATGGATTACAACTTTTATGTGTGCCCTGTCCCTGCCTTACTATTACATCACAACCACGACCCCTTTTACCAGAATATATGATACTAAACTCACATTTCACTCAAGGGATAGAAGAAATACTCAAAATTGTTTGGAGAAAGATTCAACAGTTATTTAGCAAGGAATATGTCAGTTTTATTTAAATGTATTCATGTTTGAAGCTCATCTAGTTTTGTTGGAAAACAATTGGAAATGTTGAGTAATAGACCGTCTGAAAAATTGTTACACGGTTGCATCCAAAAGCTCTATCATTGATAAATATGGATCGCAGAAGCTCGAAGTGTCTAACTGGAAATGTGTCACAGTGGTTGATTCTAGAGGTAAGAGGGTGGCCTTGAGTTGAAATCTCAGCCTTTCCACATTTGTCAATATCGTATCAGAACCAACAGCTAGAAGCTCATCTAAAGTGTCAGGATACAAACAAAGAAAATGGGAGTAGATCACCCCATTCGAGGGACGTGCCTTTGGGTTTGAAAGCTAGCTAGCGTAGAGGCTTTTCCAACATACATATCAGTCCTGTCAAAGTAGTTATAGTTAATTGGTGAAATCAAATTGATTCATGGAAAGCCCATGAGGGTTCTCTTCTTGTTAACTTACAGGTGCAGATGGGTTGACACGGCCTAAGGTTTATTCTGGAATTGTTGTGCCCACAAGGTGGGTCTCGTGAGAGAAATGGTATGCTTGCTAGGCTGGGTCATAAATATCACCTTTACCTTTACCTTTCATAAGTATTTAGGAATTTGTTCAAGGTGTAGGATCTTTGCATTGTAATTATTTTCTAGAAAATCTGAATTTTAACGGAGGCATCCATGTTTAGTTTGCTTGTAGATGAGAATCCATCCTAATTTTGCAAACTAAACCAGCATATTAAGGAAGTTTATATGTCGAATGGCATTTATGAGAAAAATCAAGTGAATTGCTTAGTTCAGTGTTCATGGTTATTTGTTATTCTTGACACTTATAAAAATATCAGATTAAGTGCCAAAAACCTAATTAAAACAGAGTAGGATTTATGGGAGTGTTCGACACTTTTACATCAAGATCTCCTTCAACATGCCATTTCCGCAAAAAAATAGAGCCAAACCATTACACGTCAAATTTACATCAAAAGGTCTCCATTATTATTGCGCCAATATTAACAATCCAGATTAATTTATTACAAAAGGAGTCTTAGGTATAAATATCCTAAAAGGGTTTGTTTTGTGCGCTAATAATTTGTTGCACGAAACAAACATTAGTTGGGACAAAATATTTGCATTTACCAAATAGTATGTGCAAAATTGCAAATATTCCTCACACAACAACCCACTAATAAACCCCCATTTAAAAGCTTAACTCTAGTTGTATTGTGAAGTGTGAACTAGGTGAAAACAAGGCTAGATAGATAAAAACTAGCTAGACTAAGCCTAGTGTGAACACAACCCCAACACCCTTCCTTAAGCACAAAGTTAGGGAGTTAGGAAAGAGAAAAGCTAGGAGATTGATCCTCAAATATGGGTCTTGACAATTAGGTCTCGATCAAGTATCCATTTATAGAAAACTTGAAAAGATAGTTAACCATTAATGAAATGTCACCTCAAGGTTACCCCAAAACTAGTGATAACAACTAAAGTGAAGAGAGTTACCACATGCCGTGAGGCATCCCAAGAAGCAAGGCTCAAGAAAACTCAACACAATGCTAAAATAGGTGCAACTGGATGGAACAAAAATGCACTTGATGGACTCAATAGTCACATAAGATCGGTGAGAACTCATGGTCCGAAGCTACTACTAAAGAGCTAGTAGTGTTGGGGATGCCAGGACTTACAAACATTGTCAAGTATGAATCCACTACTTATCAAGAGATGACAAGTGTTGGCGATGTTAGACTTACACACCTTTGTCAAAAACTTTTACTAACCGAGAAAGTGTTTGATAGATGAAAGTCACTTAAACTCAATTATGCACTAATGGTCAGGATCCATTGGCCGATAACGAAAAATAAAATAGCTGACATTGTATTTCATCATAATAACTCCACTAGAGGAGACTGTTAGTGGTGTTGATAGTGCAAGAAACCAACAAAGTTAATTTGATACTGCCAGAAGATGTGGTGTGCTAAATGCCAAAAAACAATTGCCAAGACAAGGGACATGACACCCGAAGAAATAGGATCTGCACCCCTTCCATACTGCTCATTGGGTGGAGCGATGCCAAATTTCTATATTAGTGGACGAATTTAACTACTTGGACACAAACAATGTAATGTCCCCTTTTCAAAATTCATTCAGAAAAGGCCCTTAGTCTAATTCTCTATTTCCCGTGGGCTAATGGGGTGGGGAAAAAGGGAAATAAATTAATAATTTAAGTGCAAAAACATAATTTATTTTATAAGCACTTATGTTTTAATTATTAATTTAAAAGTGACTTTTGAAGAAAAACAAAAATAAATAATAAAGTCACCACTTTATTAAAATAAAGTACAAATTACTTTATTTTTAAAGAAAGTAAATTGCCAAAGGGAAGGTCGTCTATAATATCCCCTTTAGGGACATAAAAATCTGCAACAATCTCAAAACCAATCGAACTAAGAAGGATGAGATCCTCTTAATTCAACCTCAAATGACCCAATGGGGTTGGAATTAGCCAAGGTAGTGGGTTAGATGGGAGAACTAATTGGAAACCCAATCTTTTCCAGTTCAGATTTTTATTGCAGCAAATATTAAATAAAAATGGCACCCAGACAAAGCTGAAACTTCAAAAATTAATATCTTCTTCAATACTCAATGTTTTTGTATGAAATCAAGTGCATAATAAACTAGAAATTTAGGGCTTTCCAATGCACTATTAAACATATTTTTTGAGCATTAAAACTTCACCAAAACAGACCCGAAAATCTCAGTCCAAGTCGCTAGGGTTAGAGAAAATTAAATAAATAATTTCCAGCACTTCTCTAGCCACCAAACACTCCAAAATAACTGCCCCTTGCTCAGAAATAATCACTAACACACAACAAATTTTAGATCTAGCTCTTATGGCATCAAAATATGATAAAACAAGCTCCAATCCAAGTCGCTATGGCAAAAATAATTGCAGCAGTAACAACAGTAACAAAAGCACCACAAACTCTTCAATAACATGCAGATTTAAACCCCAAATAAATGCGCCAATCCTCTAAACCAAGTCGCCAATGCTTAGAATAGATAAACAATGCATAGATTCACTCAACAATGATTGCAAGAAGGCTCACACTCTCCAAAATAAGGTGGTGTTGAAGAAACACCTTTGTTATGAGATCTCATGGGCATACATCCCTCTTCAAGCATGAAGATATTTTGATAAAAACTTCAACATGCCCCCAAGGGGTCGCCACCATCTTCTTATATAGCTTTTGCATTTCAAATCTCCAAGTTTCCCTCCTCTTTTTGGCGCAATTCTCTATGTAGGAGAGTTACTTTTAAAATGGTCCTCTTTCCTGGAAAGTCACACTCCAATTAAAACATTAATTTCCTCTTTTTAATATTTTAAATAAAAACATAAGAGGAGAATTAATTATTTAATTTAAAAATAAAAGAGTAATGACATTTTCCCAATTTTTATCCTTTAATCCATGGGAAGGGTGGATTAAAGGTCTCCAATATTTTATTAATTAATGTCCCGAAAAAGGGGACATTACATCGTCTCATTTGGGACTTTACTTTGAGTGTTGTGCCATGCCAAAGTATAAAAAGGGGTCGCTAGGAGTGAAGAGGGGTATGATAGAATGGTCTATGGAAGTTTTGGGCTGCTGCCTCTTGTGTTTCATCAATTTCTGCATTAGAGGATGAAAACCCTCCATTGCAGCAAGGTTAGAGGACGAAAACCCTCCAACCCTCTTGAGGTAACTCCATCCGGGAGTTGCATGTGGGCTTCAATCAAGGATTTCCAATTTAGATCTGCATTCCAGCTAGGGCATCATCAGATTTGCAGATTTCCAGCTAGGGCATCATCTTGAATTGCAAATTTTCAGCTAGGGCATTATTAGAAATTCAGATCTCATCATCTTCTCGGGGATGAAGAGGAATTCCAGTGAGTTTCAAGGCTGAATTGTACATAGCTAGGGCTGATGTTATCATTTGGAGCCTCCTTGAGGGCTGACATCACCTTTTTGGGGGTTTGGCTCAGCTTTTTGGTGGTCAGTTGAATGTTGGACACTTCAATAAAAATTCTGAATATTGTCATGTTGCTGTTTTTCCATTTCATCAAATAAAATTGGTCATTTGCAGTTGTTCACCCTAAATTTCATAATTTACTGTTTCAAGGGTTGCAATAAATTCCAGAATTCTGCATTGCTGTCATTTGATAATAATTTCTAGAAATTCTGTATTTTTCCTTCAAGGGTTTCAAATAAAAATCAGATTTCAGATTATTCATTGAGGGTTTGATTGAAAGTTCTGCATATTTCAGTTGCATGTTTGTATCTAGGGTTTGGTTTCAGCTTGTCATTCAAGAAATTGCAAATAAAATCAAATTTTAGCCTTGGCACCAAAAAGGGTTTCCTAGGAAATCCAAAATGCCCTTATTTTGGCCCTAAAGAGACATAATAGTCAAGTTGACACCGTATGCAATAGAATTGCTTCTTATGAGTGGAAGACTATTAATTGTCGAAGAAGTGCCGAATATACAAATACAATGTCTCTAAAAATGGCCTTGGTGGTGATGGGAGAGTCATACAACTGAAGTAGAGATAAAAGTGCTCAAAATAAAGCACACTCACATGAGGGTAAACTGTAGTTAAACAACAAAACCCTTCATGGCTCTATAGACTCAATGTGACTACAAAATGATCCCAACAAACAAAACTCGCCAAGTGATGCATACAAACTCCAGTGTTGTCAATTTCTAGAGGATGCCATCAATAACAAGAAAGTTGCTCCTAAAAAATAACTGCCAAAAAGGAGAGTTCAACCAACAAAAGAAGCTTCAAAATGCAGGAGGAGCAATGAGTGGATTAAGAGGTGAATGGTGGAGGTCCCACGAATGTAGTTCCCTTGCCAAGAATGCTTACATTGCTGCCACAAGTGATCAAGGATCCATCCCAGATGAATACGATGGTAGAAGAAGATAGTGCATATGATTGGGTACAAAGTGCACAAAGTGCACAATTGGTGCATGCAAGGATACATTTGAATGTGTGCCGGGTTGATCATGTCCGATGCTTAGAATCTCAGTTTCCTAGGCTTGAGTGAAGGTGCAACAAAACTCATGTGTTGTTCAATATCCTCACGAAGAGTAGAGTGAACAAAGATTTGAGCTTTGATAACATACGAGAGTGTCCAACACTCTTACACCAAGATCTCCTTTAGCATGCTATTTCCATAGTAAAATAGATCCAAGCCATTACACAACAAATTTGGATCAAAAGGTCTCCATTACTATTGTCTCTCAATATTAACAATGTAGATTAATTAATTACAAAAGGAATCTCAGGTATAAATAACCTAAAAGGGTTTTGTTTTGTGCAACAATAATTTGTTGCATGAAACAAGCATTAGTTGGGATGAAATATTTGCATTTATCAAATAGTAAGTGCATATATTTGTCATTGAGCGATGGATGCATGAATCCTGCTCTGATACCATATGGGAGTGTTCAACCTCTTATACCAAGATCTCCTTCAGCATGCCATTGCCACAACAAAATAGAGCTAAACCATTACACAAAAATTTGGATCAAAAGATCTCCATTATTGTTGCCTCTCAATATTAACAATCCAGATTAATTAATTACAAAAGCAGTCTTAGGTATAAATAACTTGAAAGGGTTTGTTTCAGTGCAACAATAATTTGTTACATGAAACAAACATTAGCTGGGATGAAATATTTTCATTTACCAATAGTACATGCAAATATTCCTCACACAACAACCAACTAATAAACCCCTAATGTTAAGCTTAACTCTAGTTGTAATGTGAACTAGGTGAAAACGAGTTTAGATAGATAAAAACTAGTTAGACGCCTAGTATGATCACACAACTCCAAGAGTCTTTTTGCTACACTTTGGAAAATTTATTTTACAATGTAAACACAATATGACATGAAGTGGCATGGAATATGCTGAGACGAGTTGATCTAGAACAAAATTTGTAGTGGATTTAACCAAATCCTTTACATGCTTTTGAGTTTTTGTGATAATTGCTTGGCCATTCTAAAGTTATTTTCTGACATGACTCCAAATTTATTTGTTTTGACCTTTTAATTTTTTTCGTAATGTTCCCTTCTCAATGTCATTTCTCTTTGAAGACCTTGAGCCCATTCCACTTCCCATGGGCTAAAAGGGATTGAGCAAGGGAAGTTAATGTCATAATTTTCAGTTGTTTTTGTGAACTTTGCATTCTTTTAAAGTAATTTTCTAAGTATAGTCAGGTCGGTTGGGAAAAGGAGAAAACTATGCCCCCAAGGAGGTCGGTCCTCTTTAGAGGATTCTATTTGGTTTTTGGTGCCACCTCTAGCTATTTAAAGGGGTTGCTTGGCTTGGAAGAGGTTATGCTTGTTTTGGAATTTATTCTCTTGGAGTTGGAGCACGCTTTGCTTTCTCTCTCATCCATTGAGGACGGAAACCCTCCATGGAGGTCTATTGAGGACGAAATCCCTCAATAGCACTTGGTTTGAGGATGAAAACCCTCATTCCTTCATTGGTGGTCTCACATGGAGGTCACACTTGGTGACTACATTCAGATTTTCCTTGGAACACGCCATTTCCAGCACATTGTAAACCCTCTCCTAGGGTGGCGACTTGCATAGGTGAAGGGTTTGGTGGTATCTAGGGCACGAAACTTCTTGCTTTATGGATATTTGGATTGTTCCTAATTTATAAGGCTGATTTCATTTCCTAGATTGAATTTTGGGCCTTGGAATCATCATTTCCGGCCATTTTTGTAAGTGGGTTCATTGTTGTCATTAAATTAATTATTATACTTCAGCCAAGGCTCTAAAAATTCATTTCTTGGTTTGTACTTGCTCTAAATAATTATTATTGTTTCCTACAAGCTTTGGATGGTGTAGAAGTGGTGTTGGAAGTGAATAATTGCAATTTCTTACTTGCTGTCATAAGAAATCAGACTGCTGTAGCTTGCTGTTATAATTTTCAGTTTACTTTGATTTAGGTTTATGCCATGAAATGTCCCTTTTGGGGCTGAATAGGGACGAATGGGGTTTTTCCTCAAATCTGATCCAAATCAACAACAAAACCAGCAACACATCACACTGAACATGGAAATAGATCAACCACAATTGAACTTCACACAAAGAAATGCCCTTCTCTAGGGCAGCGAACTGATATGAAACTTTGGGAGTCTCAAACCCTAGTCAAAACATCTCCAATCTTCATAAAATAAATACCACATGCACAGCAACACTTGTAGATATTATTTATGCAATAAAACTGAATTTACAACCACTAGAATAGCTGGAAATGAATTAATTCGGAATAACACAACTGAAACTTCTAAAATTCATAACTCCATGGAAAATAGGAATTAGAACACATATGATAGCTCAAAATGATCATGAGAAGACAAGCTATCCAACAAAAGTAATCTCATAATTTTCCAACCATGAAATCATGCCCAAATATGCAACCGAAATCTGCAAGTGAGTAGATAAATATGAAACCCTACTCCAAAAATCACCAAATCATAGTCTCTATCTCCAAATATAATGATAAATCTGAATATGAACTCAAATCACAATTATCAGCTCTCTATGATACCAAATCAGTCCTTTAAGCAAATCGCCCATGGCTAGGAAGAACAGTGAATGCATTAGTAGTGCCAAATCAGCTCACATGAGACTCCTAGATGAAGCCTCCAATGGATCCCTTGAGGGTTTTCGTACCCAGAGAGATTGCCACACCTTTGGGGTTTCGCCCAAGGTGGAGAAGGAAGATGCATACTGTGCACAATCGAAGAAGAGTAACAAACATCCAATATCCTCCTCCAAGTGTAGCGAACTCGTCTTTATAGTCTCCCAATGCTAAATTAGAAGCTTCCAAGAGGACTAACCCATAATGGAAGAATAGAATGCTCCACATGCAAGACCGACCTCTCCCCAATGAGAAATTAGAACAACAATGCTCAAATAATTCCATGACCGACCTCCAAGCATACAAAAGTATTTAAAAATCCTTTTGTACAAGTATGAGGCTCTAAGAGTGATGTCCTTGAAAAAGGGGACATTACATGCCATTTCCCTCCTTTTTCAGTTTCATCCCGGAAAGTGGCATTACATCTGTGATGTATAATTTCTGTGGTGCATTTTCCTACCTTTACTGTTTTCATGTGATGGATAGTCTTCCTTCTACCTAAGAAGTCTATCGATATAATATGCCATTTTTTGAGATTTGGAGCTAATAATTTCTTTATTAAAGGGGCTTCTAAAACTAATTATATAAACCATGACATTGAAAATTGCAAAATTTACAGAAAAATTATTGTCATAATTGATTCTGTAAAGTATGGAGCAATTGGAGTTTCTATGATTGGTAAAATGTCCTCTGAAAGGTGTCAAAACCTTCAAACTTAATATTTGCGAAGAAGCTCTTTTGGTAATACAAAGCATAAACCCTTAACATATCATCTATGGGTAGTTTTATGTTTGTTGTAGGGATTGTGTTCTCAAGTGTATGCTAGATCATTTTCTTAGATATAGTTTTCTTTGACCTCAAATGGACAAGATAAAAATATTTTCTAACCAAATGATGTATACAGGTGAAGAACATGCAGCATGATGGAAAAGATTCGTATGAAACAATGTTTTTAATGGCAGCTGAAGAAGGTGCTGAGTTTGATGTACTCTTTTCAAGAGATTAGATGTAGAGCTTAACAAAGTTAACACATTTTATCGTACCAAGGTTGAAGAAATTTTGGATGAGGCAGCTCTTCTAGACAAACAGATGGACTCTTTGGTAGCTTTAAAGGCTATTTTGCGCGACCCTGACAGAAGTATCAACAACTTAAATTTGGAAAGAACCAATGTTGCCCAAGATTTCACAACTACAATTCCCATGTCGGACAGAAACAACAAAATATATAATGGTACTAATCACCTTCCGTTTTTGTAAATTCATGAATCTATCATGATAGATATATATGTAGTCTTCAGTTCTTAAAAGGCTCTCACATTTTTTATTGCACAGGACCTGCACGCATGGAGGTTATAAATGAAATTGAGATGAGCAGCAATGGATCTTTTCAAGAATTGGAAGGAGTCGGATCCAAACCAGATGACACTCAAAGAGCAACTCTCGCTAGCCAACCATTAGAGCCCTTAACATTAATGAGAAATGTAAAAATTAGCATTACGCCCGAAACTCCAAGGTCCACTCTCCGAAGTATTTTGTCAGACCCACAAAACAAGAATTTGAGTAAAGAAGACGTGGACAGAGGCAAGCAAATGTTGCATGCAGCATTCATTGAATTTCATCGGAAACTAAGGCTTGTCAAAAGTTTCAGGTATGTAAAACTGCTTGTTCATGAGTCTCTTATTCCATGAATAGAAGAGTGATTGCCCACATGGGCCTGATTACATCTTGTTCATACAAGTTGAGCAATTTTGACAGGGTCCATCTAGAGTATAACTTTTTTCCCTCACCAAGGCTATCCAATATTGTTGGGACAAATAATGAAATTTTGATGTGTATTCATAGTGGGCAGGAAAACATGAAAACTCGTGTACAACATATTTGTTTTTTCTTTTATAAGAAGCTGAAAGCCAAACATATTTGCCTTCTTAAAAGCAATTTACTACAATCAAAATAATGCATCTTTTGATGACATTTATGTAAAAAAGGCCACTCTTTAAAAATGGTAAAAAATATTCTACATTGCCACCGAGGTTAATTGGTGTTTTTTTTTCTATTGGAATTGCTTTCATTACATTTGGCAATTCAAGTAGAATAGTGAGCTGTAAAGCAGTCATCCATTATTCATACAACTATGTAACTTATACAGCCAGAGCAAAAGCACAATTAATTACGAGACTTTGCAATTTTTGAATTCTGACAATTACTTGAGCAGACAAACGTAATCATTTGATTTGACCAACATTAGTAAACCATTTTATTTTCTCAGCATGCCTATGTTTTAAGTATGAGACTACAATTTTTACTTCTGACAATTACTTGAAACAAACAAACATAGCCATTTGAATTCAAAAACATTAGTAACATTTGTTTATTAAACTTTAGAAATGTAGACAACTGATAATGGGTATCTCATATTCATTTGTCATATATGTTGTTCAGATGCTCATAACAAAACATTCTAGAGCAATATTGTGATATACAAAGACTTGTTATAAAGAGTTTTTTTTTTGTAACTTGTAAGAAACCGTCAAGGGGTTGAGCTCAATTAGTGAAAAGCATTGTGTTCTCATTGCGGAGACCCAAGTTCAAGTCCCTAGAAAGGCGTCTAATGTGCAATTCTAAGTTGTGACTCTTGGTGTTCATTTTTTGGCTTCTAGTGCTGTTTCTCGAAAGGAGCTATGTATTAGTATGATCAGATGCTCGTATGAGTCATATTTGTAAACTATCTTCAATTAAAAATAACACTTCTAAGAAACCATAAAACTCACTGTCTCAGACCTAGACATATGGTTTAATATTGTAAATAGTTCATACCGATTATTTTGCTTATATGATAAGTTTGTGCAATCAATAACATTTTTCCTTGCCACTGCTGCTCACGGTTTTGTTTTTTATGCATGTGTGCGTTGATGAATTGGAACATTGGCATTTACTTGATTCTATATGATTTGTGGAACTTGGAGCAGCTCACTAAATCTTTTGGCATTTTCCAAGATTATGAAAAAATATGACAAGGTCAGACCCAATCCTGAATTCGAGTACTCTTCTTTATAAGTAGTAGCTTAAATTAAGCATTTCATGCCTTAATTTCATGCAGAAACACTCTATATTTCAGTTTTGAATTCGTTTCTGTATTTTAGATTTTTCTAGATGTGAAGAAGTCAATACTAGTCTAATTATCAAGCCTGTAATATTCTAACAACATAAGGGTTGTAGCTTCCCCAACTGACCATTTGGTCTCACGACAGAATACCTCAAACATTTGGGCCAAAAATATGGAACCTTAGAACTGACTCTGGGATCAAAATTTCAAATTAATGTTACCAACTAGTAAAAGGATGCCAAGAGAATAAGGGCACTCCTTATCTTCAGCTTGCCCTTATCTTCAGCTTTTTCATTAACTTCTATATTTAAAATTGTAGATTAACTGTTTAATATAAATCGAGCATGTGTTAAAACATTCTCTTGAATTTCTCATTTTGCTAGATAAATGAGAGATTTACCAGATCCCTCAATTGAAAAAGATACCAAATGAAATTTTACCTCCTCCTTCATTAATTGGAAGTGTTTGAGACTGTCTTAGTAGCATAACCCACATAAACAAGAGTTTAACAGCAAACTGGGGGTTGAAACCTTGGATTAAACTAGAAAGGGGAAGAAGATAACAGAACAGGGAAAAGCAACTGGCTGTTGTTCCAATGGTAGTTTCTACTATAAAATACAAAAGAGCAGAGCCATCATCACCATCAGAGCTAGCTAATTCTTAGCTTGTAAGCCTGCTTGTCCATGGGAGGCACTAGGATGCAAGAAGGGCCTGAGCTTGAGTTCCTTCACCTCTGGCACTCCCTGAAGGGTGTTGTCCAAGGCAGGAAAAGACATTTTTCTAGCCGCTTTGACGTGGTTTGAGCTACTTCCTGCTCCTTCCATGCAGATTTTTGGTGTCCTACAAAAATGGTACATCAGGGATCTAGTTGCACAACTCTTTTCGCAATACCTCTCTCAAATTGAAGAATTTTTTTGTCAATCAACACAAACATAGAGCCCCATGGATTGATGTGGACAAGTGTTGCCAAAGGCAAAATATCTATGCAAACTGGCACAAGCATTCCGTGGGTTGACTGGGATAGAATGGGATCTCAATTAGTTGATGGGGGCATGTTCTGGAAATGAAATGGGTTTCTTGTATTGATCAACATGGGCATTCCCTGTCTTAACTGACAAAGAGGTTGATTGTTAATCTGTATAACCTGTCAAAATAACCAGTTGAATTGTAATTAGCTGTGAAAACTGCATATACCTTATCAATATATTAATAATGTGAGTAAACTGTTGTAAAAAGATGTCCTTAATCTTACTGGAAGATGCGTTTAACCTTACCTAATTGAAGTCACTGAAATCTAAACAATGACCGCAAATAATTTCAACCCATCATTGAATTTCCAGCTGACAGGCAAGGGTGTCTGTCAAATCTCAATCCTCAGCCATCGGCCTTTTTTTGTTGTGGACTTACATTTACAAGTTAATTGACCCGAGATAAATTTAGCAATCTTGACCAGTTCCTTGTGTCAATAGACTTCTTTGTCCGTGCTAACATGGAAAGCATGTGCTATTGACTTGTTATCGCGTCTCTTTAAATGATTCATATTTATGACATTATTAAATTGATTTATATTAAAGTGCAAGGCACAAGAGTCTAATGATAAGTATGATGACGTGTTTTTCATGTGAAAGGGTATTTTGGATGGCATGAATTTATTGTACAAAAAGAAATTGAAATTTCATAGGTCATTGATCTTAACATCGATAATTTGATTGTAACTACTACTCCTTTGAGTGCTTTGCAGTTAATGTGTGAACTGTAGAAATACTGAACCTTCACACTGTTCAACTGAAATGGTAGCTCCTTTTTGTTGAATGATTTCCTATTGCTTTCTTTCTAGATATTCTTGGATATATTCAATTGATCCGAGACAACGAATTTGCAAAGTGCCAATGCACTTACCAAATGTGGAGGATTTTATACATTGCAGTTGATATCTATGTCCAACTTTTGAATATTATGTGTAAATTTTAAAAATTTCATCCATGAAACAGAAAAAACATACTTAATGAGCTATTCTACTTGGAAACATCAGATGGAAGACACCCTGATCTTCAACAAACTTTTGACTATGGTTGATTCAACTAATGCAAGGCTAGCAGATGCACAACCAAAGGAATGATGTGAATATGGCTTAAAGGACAAGAAGGCCTTGGCTGCAATCTGGGTCTCTTGTCTTGTTCCACAGAGGTTAAAATTCACATAGAAAAGCTTCACTATTTTAATGAAACTTGGGAGTTGCTACAAGTTTTGTTTGATATAAGCACAATTCACAAGAATATAAATATTCCCAGTGAAGCTTCAAAAATGTAACATGTAGGATATTGGAGATATTTCAGAATGTTTATCAAGGATTTGGAGCATTAAGGATTAAATGCCACTAGACACAATTCCTAAGCTGCATGCGCAGACCCTTAAGTTTGTAACTAATCTTAAGAATAATTGAATAAAGCACTTAGTTGTATAATTGTTATGAGTTATGGAGCAACATGTTGTCCGTTGTGCTCATAGGTTGTGTTGGGAGGACTATACTTATATTTTCGGTATATGGGTGGTTTTGTCCGTTGCACTTGTACTAGTCATTCTTCATTAAGTCAAAGTATTATAAGCATTTTCCGAAGTCATCCGTGCATCCAATGTTTAGGAGTATGTTATGAGATCCATGTACTTAGAATTACATTAATGCAATGGAGTTCTCTTCAATATAATAATGTTTTCTTCTCCTTCATATGTTGGCATGTGGTGTGTTATACTACTGGTGTCCCAGATTTCATCCCGAATTCGTGACTACCCTATCTAAAAAAATTTCGTACTTATAAAATAATGGGTCGTTTTGTGTTTTTATTGCCTCGAAAGTTTTTGTATTGTGTCAAGATATTCCCAAAGAGCCATATTAGTCTTTTTGCCAAATACCCGGATGCCCAAAATTGTTATATTCTAAGTTACCGAAACGTTTTGGATACGGGAGCGGGAGCGGGGTATCCGATACGCGGAAACGGCAAATTTTTTTTTGACCCCGGATACGGCGTAGGATACGGCAGTACAAAAACTATATAAAAATTAAAAAATATATAAATTTCAGCCTTCTAAATAGGAATTTAATTATTAACCACATATTATGCATATGAAAGACAAGTTATAAGCTAAATAAGTGAATAACCACAACAAACAAGCTAGGATACCGATAAAACTTAGAAACTTAAAAGTTTAAAAGTTAAATTAAAATTTAAAATACTTAAATCAAACACAATGTGAATGTCATGAATCTCATGATATATTAAATTCAATCATAGATCAATATTCAAAGCTCAAACTATCTTTCATTGTCAATATTCATCATATTCCTCTTCATCAAGAGGATCAAAACCAGCTACATCATCATCATTATGTGGTTCATTAGAACCACATGGGCTCGAACCACTCGCACTAGGGCCACTGCCAGTTGCACCCCCTTGTGCATGTAGGTCTCGTGGTGCCACAGAACCCGTCTCATCATCATATGCTCCATGGTGGGAAATGGAAGCATCCAAGTCAACTATCTCTGGATCAATGTCCCAATGTTTTGTTGACCCTTCCTTGTACTCTGGCTGCTTGTGGGATAAAAGGCGCAAGTTGGAATGTATGTATACCAAATCTTCAGCCCTTTTAGCCCCCAATCTGTTGCGCTTCTGTGAGTGGATGAAATTATACGTACTCCAGTTGCGCTCAGAGGAAGATGAACTTGCAACCTATTAAGGCAACCCAAACTTCAAAGTCAATGCAAAGTTCAACTTCAGATTTAAACACTCAAACTTAAATTTTAAAAAACTAAAAGAAAAGAGAATAAAAAAATTAAAAACTTACCTGTGCCAAGACCTTGATTGCAAGAGGTTGCAAGTAAGCCGATGAAGTACCATGGAGGTACCACCACATATGTGCATCCATCTTGTATTTGCTCCGAAGAGCGAGAAGGCTATGACCCGTTTCTGCTATGAAATTGCCAAACTCTACCATAACCTGGTCTTGGGCCTCAGGATCAGGGAAGAGCCTAGCTAATGCCACCATATATCCCTCACTGACTTCCGCATCCCTGTATGGTGCTACCCTCCCTGGCAAGGAAAGGATCTCTGTGCTATAAAATCTAGGAGTCAATGCAAAAGCTAGTAGATGTAATGGGGTGGTCATTTTGTTCCACCGCTCAATGAGGATTGACTTCACTTGTTTGAAAAATATTTCCTCGGGATCTTGTTCTTTTGCATTTATGACGGCTTTTATCTTCTCAATCATTGAGTCGATGCCGTCATATATCTCTCCTAGACATGGTTGATCCGTGTCAGTAAACCGGATCATGCTCATAATGGGCTCCGTAAATCTCAACAGATAACCCACTCTATCCCACCAAGAGTCCTCTAAGATCAAGTTCTTCACTTTTTGAGCCCCTTCAGTGTTTGATTGCCTCCATACAGACCAAAGATTGGATGTTACCATCCTCATGAGTGCCTCTCGCACCTTCACTAGTCGTCTCAAGACGATTGTGTGTGATGCAAACCGAGTCTCAAAGAACCTAATAAGAACGAGGAACAAAATTAAAAATAAAATTTAAATTATGAAATTGAAAGCTAAAAGAATATTAAAAAACTTATATTAAATATTAAATTAAAAAGAAAGAAAGAAATAAAGCTTGTCCTTACCTTCAGTAGCTCCAACTGCGAGAATGATCTAAAAATGCCCTGTGACATGTGGTGGTTGGTGACAAACATTTGGATTTCTTCAGCTTCTGCATACACTTGCCGGATCCACTCTATTTTGTTTGCCATTTTCTTTAGCATTAAATTCAATGAATGCATAAAGACAAGGTGTCCAAAAATATGCCCATACCGTGCCTCAACTAACATCCCTGCAGCTTTGCAATTTTTGGCATTGTCCGTTATCACTTGGACAACATTTTCAGGCCCCACTGCCTCAATGGACTCAAAGAGAATGTTGGCTATGAATTGGGCATCCTTCACTTGCCCCTCACAATCAACCGCTTCAAAAACATTGCCCTCTTAGGGCATACCGCAATCACATTGATTAAAGGGCGGTTTCTTGCATCTTTCCATCCATCAGAAACAATGGACACACCAGTTTTGGTCCATGAGTCCCTAATTGGTAGCAAGGAGGTTTCCACATATTTTTTTTGTCTTTCCAAAAGGGTGGTGCGGATCTTCTCAAATCCTGGTGGTTTATACCCTTTTGGTGCCTCATTGATGGCTTTCACCATCTCATGCCAATAAGGTGATCTCACAACATTAAAAGAAAGACCATTAGCATATACACACCTTGCAATGCATTCATCTGCAATCTCCCTGTACTCATTCTGAAAGGCCTTTTCCAATGGCCCTTTTGTCTTACTTTTCTTTCGTGCAAGGGAAACATCCTCATTTGTGGAGATAGGAGCCACAAATGGATGTGGCATGGCCACAATTGGGGATCCACTAGGTGATGGAGCAACTGGAGGCCTTGCTGAACGAGATGAACCTCCTCTTTTGGCCAATGGATGACCCGCTCTCAGAGCCACTCTAGCCTCTGCATCCTCCTGCTCTTTGATAAATGCCAAAACATTTTCTCTCGCACCCCAAACATTATTCCTCCCCTACATACTCTTATACCATTACCCGTTATGGCACACAAATGGCTTTTCACCCTACCGTAGGAGCCTTTGAATATTCCATCACACTCATTGCATTTCCATTCAAAACCACCACCGCAAGTTGTTGAACTATTGTTACGTGCCTCCATAACGGTGAATTTGGGTCAAAGTCTTTGGCCAAAGATTGCCTTAAGAAGCAGAACTTGTTGACATGTAGAAATACCTACAAGGTTTAAAAAACAAATTAAGCAAAGAAAACAATGGCATGCAATTGCATTGTGATTGAACAATGAAAATTAAAAAAATTAAATGGAAAGAGCAAAATAAAAATGAACAAAAAATGTAATGTGTGAAAGATAAAAAAATAAAAAAATAGAGGAACAAGGCTAGAAATTAAAAAAAACTTACCTTCACTTAGTAAACCACAAATCAAATCCTTCACAAATCCTCCTTTGCAGCTCCTCACACTCCTCCAAGCTTAGCAATAGCTCCTCACACTCCTCAAAACCCTAGACAAGCACAATGCAATTTTGGAGAGCCACAATGTGAGTTTGTTTGCTTTATGTTATGTTTGTGTGTTGTTCTTTTGTTTTATTGTTTAGATGTAGCTTTTAGGTTTTAGATTAGAAGAATTTATTATTTTTTATTGATTTGCGAGTTTAAAAAAGTGGAAAAAATTAAAAAAAAATTAAAAACGCGTGTTTTTGCACTTGGGGAGCGGCCCGCACCGTGGAAATGGCCGGGTATGGCGCAGCCGCACCGGCCGTTTCCACATGCTCTGCCGCTTCCCTGGCCGCTCAGCAAGCGCTCCGCTCCCGAATGCTCCCGCTCCCGCTCCAGGCCCCAAAACCGGCGTATCCTAGAACATAGGTTATATTCTCGCGTGTCGGGATTTGTATGCTCATGGAAATTTGTATTTAATTATTTTGAGCTCCGTTTGAGGCAATTTGCACTCCGTTTTAACCTGTTGTGATCAAACATATCATTATTCCTATGTACTTAAGGGTTTTAACTTGGAATAAGTTTTGGGCTTTATTTGTGACTTTTGACAATTTTTCGTGTTTTTGTTGTCCGTTTCGTTTTCGTGAAATTTCTCTAAACAATTCCACTTTAGTAAGCTTGATTTTTGGCCTCGGAGCAACTGGAGAACATATACGCACGTTATGCCCGTGAGGAAGTCACCATCGGAGGTCTAGTTCACAGGAAATGGCAAAGTCGTGCACTAAAAAGCCCTCATGGGATGGGGGCGCATTTTTGGAAAACAAAGGCATGATGGGAATTTTATATACCGCCAGCAGGTACCTTTTTCCGTGTTATAAAATTCACTTAAGCTACAAAGTGGGAAAAATAGAAACAACGAGCAAGTGGTATTTTATTTATCGCCTTGCAGGTACTTTTTCTCGTGATAGAAAATTCACTTAAGTTCGAATGGGAAAGTTAGAGGTCAGAGGTAGGCGGGAATTTATTGCACTCGCTTTGCAGGTAAAAATTCCCATGATAAAGTAAAAGGAAAGTCACTTAAGTGAAATCATGAGATTTTATTGCCTTCCTTGCAGGGTAAATAATCCCATTGTCAAAGTCAAATCACTTAAGTGGATCATGGGATTTCGGGGCTGCCTTGCAGGTAAAGAATCCCATTGTAAAAAATTCTTAAAAATAGAATTCTATTATGTAAAAAGTGCGACCCACCTTGGGTGAATAATAATGCATTAAATAAATATTTGTTAATATTCATTCACCCAAATTTGGCACCCAGGTTTGTAGAAAAATCAACAAAGGAAAGTGGACATAAGGAATTTAAAAATAGAATTCCAAAATTAAATAAATTTAATTTATTTAATGCAGCCCCTTTGAGAAGGAATTAATACTTTTAAAGTATTAAATGATTATATTAATTCCTATTTTCAAAGTGGCTATGGTCAAAGCACATTGTGAAACTTAAGTGAAGTGAAGTGTGGATGATTAAATTGAATTAATTTAATTGATTGGATGGCTGTCCTTAAACATGCTATATTTAAAAGAGAACTTGATTTTTAATTAATTAATTGCCTTTAATTGTTAGGGCTATTATTAATTATAGAATTGTGAGGGTTATATAAGCATGGCAACCATATGGGTGAATTATTTAATTCACAGGTAAAGAATTGCAAAGAAAGAGGAAAAGTGCGCCCCATTTGAAGAAGGATTTTGCTCAGGCAAGGTGGAAACAAGGCTAAAAGCTTCCAAATTTGGCGCATGCTTTGAAGGAGGTTAATCTTTGTTTGCATAAGTGTTAAAAAGTGCTAAGGAATTCATTACGGGTGTTTTTCAAAAGAAAAGGTGTAGACACCCCAATTTCACATCTATCATAAATCAATTAATTCTCCTTCCTCATTTTCCACAAAATACACTTCAAATTAATCAAATATAATTTGATTAATTATCCATTTCAAAATCTAAAAATAATTTAATCCTCACCACATGTCATTATTCTCCATGTTTTTCCACTATTGAATTAAAAATTCAAATTCAAATCCTCACCCACCATTCGTGGTTCCCACTCACCTAAAATCCTCCACTTATGAATTAAAAAATAATTCAAATCCTTACCCATTCTTCGTGGTCCCCACTCACCTAATCTTGCCCACATTTTCAAACCACTCACCTAATCTTGCCCACATTTTCAAACTACTCACCTAATCTTGCTCACATTTTCAAACCACCCATTTAATCTTGCTCACATTTTCAAACCATGATTACTTAAATTAATCTAAGCTAATCACTCCCTCAAAGCTATAAATACAACCTTACCCCTCCCCTTTAAACACATGGAGAATAAGCTTGCATGCCATATCTAAGTTCTTGCATCATTTGAGCAAAGAACATCCTTTTTGCCTCGTCCCTAATGCCAAAATAGCCTCATAATCCTTTTTCCCATCCGGTGAAAAGTAAGAGGATCGTTGTTGCAGGGAAGGCCTTGCTCCGTCTTGAAGAAAAGCACCTACATATCACAAAATCGGGGCCCAATCCAAGTTTCCTAGCCCATTCTCGAGGTTTTCTTACTAACGCGAGAAGGAGGAGGTACGATTATTGGTATTTTATTTTTGTTAGTAGTGTATTTTTCCTAGCTTACATTTCTTGCAGCACGCTCGGTTACGTTCGATCTATTACCATTAATTTTCCAATTAGTGGTTTTATCTCATTCGTTGTTTATTATTTCTTTTTCTCGTTCCTTATGGTCTTCTTTGGTTAACCTTCACGCTTTGGGTAGTGTTTTTGTTGTGTGGTGTCTTGTGGTGTATCTGCAGTTATAAAGAACAATGAAACTCGAAGCTCATTCATTTTTGATCTCCTGGTGCTTGGTGTTTAGTTCCCGTTTTGATTTTGCTATTTACTCATCCTCGTATAAACACATGAACTAGCCATTAGTTTATCATCTATCACATGTGGACAACCAATCCGGAAAATGCATTTATTTATTTACTTTTGCTAAAATAACTGCTTTGTAGGAAGTTAATCATTTTTATTTTCTTTTATTTTAATCAATCATTTTGTGATCTAACTCTTTCTTTCTGTTTATTTTTCTTTTTTAACCTTGTTGTCAAAATTTTAGCTTCTCAGGTGAAGTATAGAAGTCAGAAAATAAAAAAACCAGCTCCTGGGACGTTTTTCTCACGTTTAAAATTTTCATTCAGAGCGTTCTCGTAGCCCATCTTCCGGAAGCCATAACTTTTGCTCCCGAACTCGGAATGACTTCATTTTTTTTTAACGGAAAGGTATTGAAAAGATCTATGCAATGAAAAAATAATTTTTAGATTTAGACTTACAGAAAATTTTTGGTTTCATTTCTTCTAACACCTGTCTTTTTAACAAAAACAACAAAATTATAGTTTTATTTATTTAACGAAACATCCTCACACGTATGCTCTTTCCTCGCACTTCAAAAGTGATCTTGGAAATCAGAAACGTGAGGCCACTCGAGCTTTAGAAAACAATTTTTATTTTTAATTTTTTGCCTTACATTTAAATTTTCCACGACATCACTTCTAAGTAACGTTTTCACCCTCTTCTTTCATCGTTTTTCTTTTTTGTGAAAATAATCATTATCGCTATTTCGCAATCATGATTAATTGCAATAATTATTAACATTTAAAAAAATATTCCAATTGTATCCGCGTATGCTCTTTTCTTGCGCCTTCGAGCGATCTGGAAAATCAGAAACGGTCACAATTTTTTAGTTTCTTGTTCTAACATTGCAGGATCCTCTAGCTTTGTTTTCCAACTGTCATTTTAATAATTATTTTCCTTTGTCATATTCTTAATATTTGTTTGGTCGTTGGTTGTGTATGCTCTTTTCCTGCGCCTTTGAGTGATCTGGCAAATCAAAAACAACCACGATCACTTTTCTAACATTTCATTTGTAGGATAACTACTAATTTGTTTTCTGTAGAACCGCGTTGCTGGAATATTGTCAAAAACAAAAACAAAACAAAAACAACAAAAATCCCGCAAAAATACCACCATTCAAAGACAATTGCTGAAACAAAAAAAAAAGTACGCTCAGGTACGCAATTATTTTCTGCTAGTGATTTATTTCAAGTTGGAAAGAACCCTGCGTTTAATCACTTTATCATATTGTTTTTGCACGTAGACGAGGTGGATTTCATCACCACCAAAGCTACACCGGTGACGTGGACTTGACTACCACGCACCAACAACATTTGCATCTGCATTGCACTTTGAGACCTAGTCTCATCACAGCGTTCGGTATTTACCTCGCCGTTGCTCTTCACTTACAGGTAATGCTGTCGTGCAGCGCATGCGAGTCACGCCTAAATAGTCAGAATAACGAAACTGGACATCGTCCCCGTAAATCTTCGGGGAGTTATAAGGACACCATACACATTCATCCTTCCATCACCTTCCACCTTTTCACAAAACCTATTCTGGATGTGGTGATTCACTCCGAAAGCAGATAAGTAAGAATTGGTGAGTTTCCTTCCGTGCTCTAAGGGTTTCGTACCCATTCCGTCCCCGCATGAAATTAGGTATATCAGGACTAGGGTATATCGGAGGACGCATCTTCTTGGAGTAATAAGAGCCTGCATCCACCATTTCACAGCATACTTGTATGATTGCATGAAACAATGATCATTCCTGAAGAAGTTACCTCATAAGCCAAAACAATTGAATCCCATACATCGTTGCTGCTTGTTTGAAAACACAATAGTTTAGCATTTTTTTATCATAAAACTTGGCTGATATCAATGTGTTCATTGTAAAAGTTCAGACCCTAGTTGTGTTCCACAAAAAAATCAGTTCTCGACCAATTCAATACCAAGCGAAAACATCCAAACAATCCAACAACACAGATCAAACCATCACACCAATTTCATTAGCTTACCTCATCCAACAATACATTTGTCATAGCTTGTCATTGGCTATATCCAACTGATATTGAGTGACTAGCATTCACTCCCCATATTGTCAATCATGTCGAACATCCTTCATAGCTTGTTTCCAGCTATATCAAACTAATATTGGGTGACTTGTTTGAGTTCACTCATTATTCTGTCCACCATCGCATTTATCCAAATCACAGCCAACACAAATCCTTTCACAACCATATCGTGATTAACCTATTCAGGTTACTCTCCCCGTCAATAGTCCAGAGCTTGTTTAAGTCAAATCTACACAACGTGCAACAAATCGCCTAATAACTCGTCTCGAGTTACATCATCATCATATTGAGATAACTTGTTTAAGTTACTCTCCTTATCGATCATCACAAACTTATTCACGATAAATCTAAAGTAATCAAAGTCATCATGGTATTCACGCAATACAATCATGAAAATGACGGCGAAGAAGTCGACAAACGAGAACTCACCATTGAAGAACAAGAACAAGTCAATAGTGTGATAGAACAAAACAAAATGAATATCTGTTACGCATCCTAGCCATGGGGGCAAAACTACCCCCTGACTTCGGGACCGAAAATTTAAACAAACTCATCGACAATGGTGAATCCAGTTATCACAATGAAATACCAAACAATCCAAATGGTTCTTCGGCCGAAGAATTATTCACTAAAATCCAAGATTTAACAAAGAAACTTGAGGAAACAACGACTAGAGCTGAAAGATTAAAAGACCTCAATCTAGATTCTAATACTCACGACATGTTTGATAAACCGTCCCCCGCTTCTCCATTTGCACAAGAATGGAAACTTATGAAAGACACCATTCAGGGACTGCAAAAACAATCGAAACAATTCAACTTTGAAGAATTGTGTCCTTATCCATTTGATACAGAGATATCACGATTACCATTTCCGCCATCCTTTGAAATCCCTAAGTTTGATAAATACAAAAGCAAAGGTGACCCCCGTGAACATGTCAAGGAATTTTACATGCAATGTCAGGAAGTTGCCTATCGAGACACGTACCTTTTACGATTATTCCCCCAAAGTTTAGGAGGACAAGCTTTAGACTGGTTTTTCCATCTACCCAAAGGGTCGGTCACGACATTTGCAGATTTATCGGAGAAATTTGTCAAACATTTTTCTTATAACCTAGACTCAGAAATAACCATGCTTGATCTCTGCAACACTAGGCAAAGGCCAAACGAAAATTTTGCTTCCTTTTTACAACGATGGCGCGGAATTGCAAGCCGATTTCCCTGCTCAGTACCCGAGAGACAACTAGTTAGCATTTTTGTCCCTAATCTCAATGCCGAATTATCATTCCACATGCAAATGCATTGTCTGAATAGTTTTGAAGAAGTCATCGAAAAGGGGACACAAATCGAAAAAGCCCTCATTTCTAAGGGCTTACTTAAAGCACCCTTTAGAGACCAACCTTATCGAGACACTCCTCCAAACCAGGACAAATCTAAATTCTTTAACCGGAATCGAAATATCATCAACGATGGTGTTACTGATTCCCGCCATGTCCGAAATGTCCAAAACCATCCCACCACCACGTTAAAATCTAAACAACCAATCATTATCCCTAGAAAGGAAGTTCCTTCTCGGGATCGACGAAGAGAGTTCACTCCTCTGGGAGAAAGTCTATCTAGTGTCTTTCGTCATTTGGCAAATGCTAATATGATTACATATCCCATTGTCAGACCCTTCGAAGAAGGACAACCTAAACCAAATTGGTATAAAGACAACGAATATTGTGATTACCATTGCATAAAAGGGCACTCCACGTGAATGATGCATGCAACTCCGCCATTACGTCCAAGACCTGATTGAACGTGGAGACATAGAAGTTGAAAATACTTCTGAGACAAAAACACCTAATGAAAAACTTCACATGTTCAAAAATCCATTCCCTAACCATGATAACAATTCAAAAGATAAGGGTCAATCATCAAGCAATGTCGAGTATGACTCAGTCATCTCGACCATAGATTATGACCAAGACTTAGTGGCAACTATAAAGATCAAAACTGACTGCGCGATCACCACTAGACAGAAAAAAATATGGGTCCCTACAACAAAAAAATCTGCCACTTCGTCCCGGCATCACCTCCTAATCCACCATCTAATTCCGCCAATTCCTCTCCACAACCTACACCGTCATTTAATATTGTCAAACAATTAGAGAAGACTCCCGCACAAATTTCAATCATGGAACTACTTAATTCTTCTCCCGCACTACAACGCATCCTTATGCAAACATTGAATAATGCTCGTGTCCCTGAGGACATCAATTCACAACAATTTCAGGCTTTAATTGCACATCTTACAGTCCCCAATCCTATTTTATCTTTTGGTCCCGATGACATGCTTAATCCCAATATCGCTAATAATCATTCTTTATACGTCGAGGGTTATGTAACTCATCGTAAAATCAAGCGCGTCTTAATCGACAACGGATCAGCATTAAATATTTGTTCCATGAAACTTTTACGTTGTCTAGGTTACACTGAAAATGATTTGCAAAACAATATCATAACCATTTGTGGGTATGATAATAGTGAAAGAAAGTCTGAAGGCACAATCGCGTTGCCTCTCCAAGTTGGACCCATCACCTTAGACACGATCTGTCATGTGGTAGATGTAGAAGTTGCCTATAACATTCTTGTCGGTCGACCATGGATTCATGCCATGAAAGCCGTCCCATCAACATTCCACCAATGCATTAAGTTTCCTCATTTGGACAAGGAATTTACATTACGTGCAGATCCCCAACCTTTTGAGTATTGTAGATTCCTTGAAGGACGGTATCGACATGATCACTATTGTCCATCAATAGATAAATATGCTCCACTTCGTATAATTCCTAATGAAACACGCATTGATCCCGATACACTCCCTAACGGTAATCCAAAACCATCATCTCATAACCAAAACACATTTTCCAATCCATTATCATCCGTCACAACCACCTTCCACCGGTCCTCCTCCCACTAATCAATCATCTTCTTCCACTAATCAAGCT
This sequence comes from Taxus wallichiana var. yunnanensis, assembly GCA_018340775.1. Lineage (NCBI taxonomy): Eukaryota > Viridiplantae > Streptophyta > Pinopsida > Cupressales > Taxaceae > Taxus > Taxus wallichiana. The sequence goes on along the minus strand of CM031233.1, from coordinate 87,530,849 downwards.
TCTTCCAAAGAATGATTATTCTTCCACCACACTATCTTCTTCTTCACCAAGCCAATCTTCTTCATCTAACCACACCTCCTCTATTAAGATACCTCCTCTTGTGAATAGCCAACCTTCATCCTTGATCCACCCCCTTCTTCTTATAACCCATTCTCTTCATCTTTTAAGCGTACTCAAACTAACTTCCCCATCACATGAGGTATCTATTGGTCCCCATCTCATACATTTAAAATCATTGACACGGGATACGGTGAATATCAATTTCAAAGATGGCGGACTCTTTTTATATCACCAAATCCCCACATTATGGCAAACCTAACGTTCCACATCCGAGAATCCATCCCAATTACCAAATGGGTCGATCGGTTTGGAAAAAGTTTGGTCATCTTGACAACGAACATATTCCAAGTTCTTGGGATCTTGGTTATATAATGACGACTTTGTTCCATGTTATGAGTCCCTCAATTTACCAAAGCTCACCGAATAATGAAAAACATGCGATGGCGGGGTAAAGGACTTGGCCCGAATGAACAAGGTCGTTTAGACCCTATAAATTGCACACAATATCATGGTAAACATGGTCTAGGTTTTGAGGTGTTTGATGTCGCTCCCATAATAATTTCGAATGACAATGATGACACCTGGGATTCGATAATGACATTAGGTCTCCATGTAGTCTTTTTGAGGACCTCATTTGAAACACATCTTGCCTTTGAACATTTCTCTATTAATGTCATCAATTTTGAGCCTTCACATCCGAGTCTCATAGACCATGGCCAACCATATCATGCAGCCATGGACATGTTCCAAAATGATGAAGCCATCGAAGAATTCCTTGGAACTGCGACCAAATACCTACTTGGACCATAGAAAAGGATTTGAAATCAATCTAAATGAATCGGCCTATTTTGGCGAGAGATAAAATATTCGGATCCTTCACTGTCAGAAAATTTGGATCAAAAGCGCAAACAGAGGATTTCCCATAGTCAAAACCTCACCGCCACCCTATCCAATAAACATGTCAAAAAAATTCCAACAAACACCCGACACTGATGACCTACATCAACCATTAGCATCATTCTCTGAAAAGGATACATCTAAAATGCTTGTAGAAGAAACAAAAGACATAAACATTGGCACCACCGAACAACCAAAAATTTTACAACTTGGCATTAGTCTGTCTGACCAAGAATGCATAGAATTCACAACACTCCTTATTGAATTCCAAGATATATTTGCATGGACATATAAGGACATGCCAGGCCTGGACCCATCTCTTGTAGTACACCATCTTGTGGTACATCCAGATGCAAAACCTGTAAAGCAAAAACTACGTAAAATGCATCCCCAAGTTGCATTACTTGTTAAAGCCGAACTCGAGAAACTCTTGGAAGCTGACTTCATCAAACCTATTGATTATTCAGCATGGATATCTAACATAGTTCCTGTCGCCAAGAAAACTCCTGGCATCAGAATATGCACAGACTTCCGTGACATCAACAAGGCTTGTCCCAAAGATGACTTTCCCTTGCCAAATATAGACATGATTGTTGATTCTACGGCAGGCCATGAAATGCTCTCCTTAATGGATGGATTCTCTGGTTACAATCAAATACGTATTGCTGAAGGAGATCAACATAAAACGGCATTTACTACACCATGGGGCACCTTCTGTTATAAGGTCATGCCTTTCGGCTTGAAAAATGCTGGTGCCACCTATCAACGAGCAATGACTGTTATCTTCCATGACATGTTACATGATATCATGGAAGATTATGTTGATGATATATTAGCAAAATCTAAAACACGAATAGGGCATCCAAGTGTGTTGAGACGCATTTTCGATAGATTACGTGAGTATAAGGTTCGTCTTAACCCAAAGAAATGTGTGTTTGGAGTAACCTCTGGTAAATTATTAGGGTTTATTGTCTCACGAAGAGGCATAGAAGTGGATCCTGCCAAAGTCAAAGCCATTATGGAAATGCCTCCTCAAAACCTAAAAGAATTACGCAGTCTTCAGGGAAAGATACAATCTATTCGGCGTTTCATATCACAGTTGGCTGACAAGTGCCATCACTTTAATCAGTTACTCAAGAAAGATGCACACTTTCACTGGAACCACGATTGCCAAGATTCTTTTGCTAAGTTAAAAGAATACCTCTCTAGTCCACCTGTTCTTATGTCACCAGTTGCCGATAAACCTATGTTGCTTTATACATCTGCCACTGAACATGCCATAGGAGCTCTACTAGCACAACATAACAATCAAGGAAAAGAACAGGCTGTATATTACCTTAGTCGAACACTTATTGAGCACGAAATACGTTATTCCCAAATCGAAAAAGTATGCTTAGCGGTTGCCTTTGCATTCCATAAGTTACGTCATTACTTGCTCAATCACACAACTAAGTTGATTGCCAAAATTGATCCTCTCAAGTATTTGTTGTCTAGACCCATTCTCACGGGAAGAATGTCTAGTTGGGTCGTATTACTTAGTGAATTCGATGTCGAGTTTGTTCCGCAAAAAGCAATTAAAGGACAAGCCCTTGCCGACCAACTTGCCGAGGCACCCCTTCCTGGCACAGAACCACTTCAGTTTTCTTTTCCTGATGAAGATATTCTACACATAGACATCGCGCCAGCTTGGACTCTATTTTTTGATGGATCTTGTAATCTCCATGGCTCAGGGGCTGGTATTTTGCTTATCACACCCAGCGGACATGTTATCCCCAAATCATTTCGCTTAGCATTCCCATGTACCAACAATATCGCAGAATATGAAGCTCTCGTCGCAGGTTAAAGCTGCTATATCTTGGAATCTTACAGAATTAGCTGTATTTGGTGATTCTTTACTTATCATCAAGCAAGTTACCGATGAATACCAGGTCAAGGATGAAAAACTTATCCCATATAAACGCATGGTGGATAGTCTTCGAAGCTATTTTCGATTAATTAGCTTTGATCAAATTCCCAGAATTCGTAATAAATCTGCCAATGCTATGGCAACCATCGGATCCCTATTAGAAATTGCATCTAGTCAACCCCAGGCACATTTTCTCGTTGAACATCTCTTAATGCCTGCCTATGATCTTCCTGAAAACACTATGGTATGTGAGATTGTGGGTCCGAATAACCCTTGGTACCACGATCTTTATACCTTCATTCGTGATAAAACGTTTCCTGCCGACATGAAACCAATGCATAAACGTGCTTTAGCACAACGTGCTTCTCGTTACACCATTTTAGCAGAAACTCTTTATAAACGAGGATATGATGGCACCCTGCTCCGATGTCTTAATCAGGAAGAATCCTCGAGTGTCTTAGCTGAAGTCCATTCTGGTATCTGTGGAGCACACATGAATGGTATCGCCTTAGCCAAGAAAATCCTGCGAGTTGGATATTATTGGCCCACCATGGAAAGTGACGCATGTCATTTTGTCAAACATTGTCAAGCATGTCAAAAGCATGGAAATCTTATCCACGCACCTTCCCAGGCATTACAATCGATAACCACACCATGGCCCTTCTCTCAATGGGGACTTGACCTCATTGGTAAAATCAGACCAACATCTTCCGATGGACATAAGTTCATCATTACCGCTACCGATTACTTCACTAAATGGGTAGAGGCTATGCCTCTCACTTATGTTATCCTGGTAGCCAAATATTGAAATTTATTTTCAATAATCTCATATGTCGATTTGGTATTCCATCCGCTCTGCGGGTTTGAGATAATGGTAAATCATTTAAAAATCAGGATGTAAAAGACCTGGCCAAACGTTTTCACATCAAACTTAAATGGTCCACTCCATACTACCCTTAGGCAACGGTCAAGCGGAAGCAACCAATAAGACCTTAAATCTATCATGGAAAATATTGTCAACACCCATGGACGAAATTGGCATACTCAAATTTACCCCTCTTTGGGCTTACCGTACATCTTATCGCACGCCTACCGGAGCCACCCCATTTTCCCTTGTTTATGGTTGTGAAGCCATTTTACCTATTGAGATAGAACTCCCATCCTTGAGGATCTCCCTTAAAGATGTAATTAATGAGGATGAATACCGACAATCACGGCTTCAAGAGCTTGAGCTTCTCGATGAAAAACGACTTAATGCTCTCAATCATCTTCAAGTCTATCAAAACCGACTGCAACGCAGTTATCATAAAAAGGTAAGACCCAGAGAATTCGAAATTGGTGACCTTGTTTTAAAAGAAAATCAAAAGAATACCACTAAAGAATGAGAAAAACAAGGAAAATTTGAGCCTAATTGGTTAGGACCCTATGTAATCACAGCTAAATTTGGCTCTGGAGCCTATAAATTGGCCACTGCAGATGGTCAAGATCTTGATGAACCAATGAATGCAGTTCATTTAAAGAAATTTTATCCTTGAGATGTTCACTATTCCAGGATACAACATGTACATTGTTCCTTTTGTCTTGCTTATCTCCAAATAATTTAAATTTATTCATTTCCATTGGCAGATATTTTATTTATCAAAATCACGTCTTCATATTTATCATCATGATACAAGTGCTAATATAAATCCTATTAAGTTTGTGAGCATCATACTTCTTCCACTTTCAGTCGCTTTCCTCTATGGTCATACCTAGAAGCTTACTGATGGTAATATATCCCCTTCTAATACATTCTCTCTTTCATAACAAAGCTCTAAACTTCGTTACCCAGTTCGTTTGGTCGTCCATCTCAGTCTTCGGTGTTGAACCCTCGCGTCCTACTAGTCGTGTGGGGCTGAGATTGGGGGCAGATGTTTCTTCCCAAATACAAAGCACTATTGTAAAAAAATCCATCAATTCAATAACTTATGAATAATTCATTGTCACATCTTTCGTCCTTCATAGTCTTTGGTGTTGAGCCCACACTTCTTACTAGTAGTGTGAGGCGGGAATGGAGAAAGGTGCCTTTATAAATCTCACGTCTTGTCTTCGGTGATAAACCCTTGCCTCTTACAAGTGGCATGGGGCAAAGCATAGAGGGTCATTCTCATACAAGCATAAAAACATTGCAAAATATTCTAAAAAAATAAAATAAAACAAAACAAAAAAAAAAAAAAGACTAAAAAGAAATTCACTCGCCTATATTTTGCCTTTGGTGATGAGCCCTTGCTTCTCACTAGTAGCATGGGGCAAGGCATAGGGAGTCATTTCAAAAATACAAAATCTTATAGTGCTTATAAATTATAGAATCCCCAAACACGTAATTTAGATGCCTAAGTGAAGAGAGAACTATCCCTTAACCTCATATCTTATCAATCGCCAGAGCCACATAAGCGTCTAAGTCTAGCATGTGACTCATAAAGTGAAAGCCATTTTTGAAACTCGGTTCAAGTACCATTATGAAGAATGGAGTCACAATTTCCCAAAGGTATTGTTGTTAGCATTTGTCTCTATATTCATTATCCACCTCTGCGTCCTTCTTGATTCTCGGTGATGAGCCCACACATCTTACTAGTTGTGTGGAGTCAAGAATGAAGTGGAATTCTTTTCATCATATCATCACCACCATATCTTTGCCTTGATGGAAAGAGAATTTGTGTTATTATGAGCATAAGTTACCACACTGAACACGCTACATACGAATAATATCCTGGTTTATCGCCTCTCAAAAATAAGTCTGCACTCTGGGCCATAAATTGCCACTCACAGTGTAAAAAATCTACCAACATTTGAAAATCGTCAAAAATCAAAAACATTTGAAAATCGTCAAAAATCCAAAAAACAGTGTAAAAATTCAAAAATCCAAAAACATTTGAAAATCGTCAAAAATCTACCAACATTTGAAAATTGTCAAAAATAAAAAACAGTGTAAAAATCTCAAAATCCAAAAACATTTGAAAATCGTCAAATTCCCAAGTATAAAAATCCTCAAAAAAAAAAAAAAAATTCAAAAATCTCCAAAAAATCTAAAAAAATTATAAAATTAAAAAACAAACATTAGAAAATCCAAAAATCCAAAAACAAAAACATTAGAAAATATCCAAAATACAAAAACATTTGCAAAATTTTCAAAAGACCAAAAACATCCACAAAATCGTAAAAACTCAATAAGCAACACAATTCATCCTTTGAACTATTATCCCAAACAAATGGTCCAACCACCTTATGACTACCAATTTCAAACCACTTCTCCTCGCGTGAATCCTCGTTTGGAGAAAATCCGACTCTCATTGTTTCCTTGTTTGAGGAGACTGACCCAATCCCTTGTACCCCTACTTGGGGGCACATCTAATCAATCATCACTGTGGAACATGTTAGGGACATGTTTACTGGTTCTTGTGTTGCATTATTAGTGGCAAATTATTAATTGCTTTCTTGTATCTTGATATATTATAGGGGGCATCTTGATTTTATGTATCCTGGTGTTCTCTGTAATATTCTTATGTTATCGATTGCATATAAACTTTGGGGCATCAAACCTTTTTGATGGCCCTTGTCTATCTATCATGCATATTCTGATCTAGTTATCCACGATCTTTTATATCACGATGCATCCTATTATGTGCTATATTGAAATTAAGATGCTTTTCATCATGTGAGTATCTTCCGCATGATCAACATCTTACTTTGCACCCCATCCATTCACCCATACTAATGCATTCTCCGGTTTGCGAATCCTACTTGATCACCGTTGCATTTCGCGAATCCTACTTGGACGATCTTTCTCAAGTAGCATTCACTATCCAGCCAGCTCCTCCCCCACCATGATCACCATGTATTTGATCCATTTATTCTCACTTCTCATTTTTACTCCTCCGCCGCTTATACCCATATTACGCTTCTCACCATTCTGTCCCCTCTCACCTATTGGTATTCTTTTCTTTCACCCGTTTTCTTTCCACTTGACAATCTTACTTAATAACCCCTTCTATATGGAATCCTCAGTGGAGGTTTACCCTCTCCCTAAGATCTTCCCGCTGTAGAAGCTTCTTCACCACCTGCCCTTTCATCAAATAACCATCACCACCAAACACATCTTCCAACTCCATCTCTTCTACTTCCCATTCCCGCATCATTACTCTCACCACGTGGGCATCCCAATTAAGGATTCCCCTCACACTCTCCGCCCTCCACTGCATATATTCCTTCATCCATTCATGTTACACTTCTTTGTGTCCTTTCTTTCTTATTATCACCTCATCTCATATCCTATACCACTTAGGCATACCTCACTCACTCTTTTCTCATCCTTCCCAAATCCACCTTATGCCCGGGTCATCCTACTTACACGCTCTCGTAGTATGGCAAATTCACTTGAGGGTTCCCCATCGGTCCATTTTGTCATACCCTATTCCCGCCAACTCTAACATCATCCTTCTTCTTCCTCACCTTGGTGATCTTACTTAACCATTCGGTCGCATGGCAATCTTATTTAATACTTCCACTTAAGGTTGATCGCCCTATGGCCTTCCTCTATCCCATCATATTTCCCCCTTCTTATTTCTCCCACCTCTCATCGCGATCATCTTCTTCACCCTATCATTCCACCCCTATCCCCAATATCATTTTGTCTTTCTCTTTGCATATCATCCTGTCGGTTGGGTGACCCTACGAAACCTCTTCCGATATGACGATCTTACTTAAGAGATTCTCTTAAGTATGACATGTCATCTTACACTCGCCCATCACTCTCAATCTCACCATCCATATTTCCTCTTCATTCCCCATCATCACATCTTTTTCCCACCACTATCACCCTCCTCTCTGCTTGGCAATCTTATTTAACCACTCACTGCATGGCGATCTCACTTAAGAGTCCCTCTTAAGGATGATCTATTTCTTACTTTTCCCCATCACTACACACCCTTCACCCTTCATTTTTTCTCGGCATTCCCCATTATCACATCCTTTCACCTCCTTTTCGATTCTCGCAAACACCACTTCTCGCTTGACCATTTGTCATCTCCAGTTTTGCTCACATGGCAATCTTACTTAACCACTTCCATCACATGACAATCTTATGTCAGGGTCCTCCCTACACTTAACTTGTCATCGTGAACTTCTCCCCCGCCTCATTCTTCGTTCACTTTGTTGATCGCTTCTTCCACCTGGTATCTCCTATTACCCACTTTTTCCTCCTACTATTATCCTTTCTCCACATATCCTCTTACAACATACAACTCATCTCTTCCACCTACAATCACATTCTTTTCCCCCATTTTCCCCTTCTTGATCCATCACCCTTCATACCGTTTCTTCCCATTATTTTCATGTCTTCGTTCTTCATCCTCACCTCGTTCATCCTCATCACCCACATCCTCTCCTCGCTTTCACTTAGTCCCAACTCATCCCTCCCATATTCTTCACTCTTTCCACTTCCTCTTCTCAAATTCCCCCCACATTTCTACCCACACACACATTCGCCATTATTGTTAACACTTCTATATCATTCTTTCATCTTCTCTTCCTGGCTAATAATTGTGTGAGTTTTCCCTAAAAATTATCAATCCTCATTCTGCACGACTTCATTCACTCCTTGGACCTTCTAGAGTTTCCCTTCATCCCTTCCCTCCTCTAAGCCGACCACTCATTGTCAAAGGGTTTTCCCTAACGTCCCTTTGTTGGCGTTACCCTTTCCAGTCTTCATTAGTTTTCTCCTTTCTTCATTTTTTCTCTCACCCTTCCCCACCACTCATTGTCAAGGGGATTTCCCTAACGTCCTCTCATTGGCATTGCCTCTTCTATCCCCTATTCTCTTTTCTCTCCTATTCTTTTCCCTCACTCCTACCCTTTCTTGTCGCTTCTTACCCATCTCTCCATTTCCTCTTTGCCCTCTTAATATCTTTACTATCTTCATCATACATCCTTTTCCTATTTTCTCGTCATCCTAGTATCCTCATTTCATGCATCTCCACATCTTTTCCAATCGATGTCATTCCTCCCCTCTTTCTTCTTTGAACATTCCTTATACCATTCCCTTTCCACTTATTACCCCCTTTCTGTATTCCCTTCCTTCTACATCATTTTCTTTGTTATCCTCTTCTCTCTCCCACCCCTCGTCTTATTTCCCTTCCCTTGTATCATCTTCTTCCCCTTTTTCCATCACGTTTCCTCCTTACTTCCCCATCGATAACCTGGCTGTTCAGCGTTGTCCTATCTTTTTTATCATACCACCCTCCACATGCATCTCCATACAGTCTGTTCCATATTCTTGGCCTTGGTCTTCCTCGCAATGACACGATTCCTTCAATCTTCTCCTTGTATTCGTTCTATCTTCCTTTCCTCTCCCCTAATTTTCACGTTTCTTCTGACCACTTCTCCTTTTCTCTACCACCCCTACTTTTCGTTCATTAAATATATCTGTTTCTCTTCCTTTCTCTCCTCTTTTTCACACTTTCCTCGCCCCTCATAGTTTCTTTTTTTCCTCTGTCCTACTTCTTGTCCTCTTTCCATTTCCCTCCATTTCACCCCTACTCCCACCTCGTTTTCTCCTTCTTATTTATCCTTTCCCATTTCTGCTTTTCTTCGCTCCCTCATTTATTTCACTTTCACGTATTCTTCTTTACTATCTCTACATTGCTTCCTTCATTTTGCACATCTCTCTATTTCATCCCTTCACCCCTCTACTCTGTCATTTTCCTCTTTTTGCCTTGTTTGTCCTTCATCATTCCCTTCTTCTCCTATCATCCTCTCTCTTATTTCTACCTCTTTCATTTTTTTTTTTTTTTTCCCTCCCCTATTTGCCTTACTCTTCTCATAATCAACCCCAATCCTATCCATTCCCTTTTCTCTTTCCCACACACCCTCACACCTAGCATTGTGGTCGATTGAATCCTTTTTCCATTGCATCGTGCGGTCATTCCAGTCTCTTCCACTCCATTATCATCCTCTTCTCCGCCGAATCCATTTCCTTTCTTTTTGAGAGTTCTGTCGTATATTTCATTCTCGTCAGTCCTCTCGAGGGGGCATCACCACATCTATCCATAATCACATCTTCTCATGACATTTTTGTCTTGGAGGATACTATAACATCCGTCACTCACCACTTTCCATTCTCCCCAACAAACATTCACTCTACCTTTTAAAAAGTAGATTGAATTCTTCCCCATACTGTCTACTTTCTTTGAAAGGACACTACTTTCATAGTACCCTTCCAAAGAGGGGCAAATGTAGACACTCCGATTTCACATCTATCCTAAATCAATTAATTCCCCTTCCTCATTTCTCACAAAAATACACTTGAATTAATCAAATATAATTTGATTAATTATCCATTTCAAAATCTAAAAATAATATAATCTTCACCACATGTCATTATTCTCCATGTTTTTTCACTATTGAATTAAAAATTCAAATTCAAATCCTCACCCACCATTCGTGGTCCCCACTCACATAAAATCCTCCACTTATGAATTAAAAAATAATTCAAATCCTCACCCATTCTTCGTGGTCCCCACTCACACCGATCTTGCCCACATTTTCAAACCACTCACCTAATCTTGCTCACATTTTCAAACCACCCACTTAATCTTGCTCACATTTTCAAACCATGATTACTTAAATTAATCTAAGCTAATCACTCCCTCGTGCTATAAATACAACTTTACCCCTCCCTTCTAAACACATGGAGAATAAACTTGCATGCCATATCTAAGTTCTTGCATCCTTTGAGCAAAGAACATCCTTTTGCCTAAATCCTAATGCCAAAATAGCCTCATAATCCTTTTTCCCATCCGGTCTGAAAATAAGAGGATCGTTGTTGCGGGGAAGGCCTTGCTCCGTCTTGAAGAAAAGCACCTACATATCACAAAATCGGGGCTCAATCAAGTTTCCTAGCCCATTTCGAGGTTTGCTACGGAACGCGAAGGAGGAGGTACGATTATTAGTATTTTATTTCCTTGTTAGTAGTGTATTTTTGCTAGCTTACAAAAGGAACTTATATCAATGTCCAATACATTGAATATTTCCTCCGAATCTGAAGGATTATCCAGATCTGCACCAATTTTGAAGAATTCCAGTCAAATAAGAAGAAAAAGAATTGTTTAGACAAAGATAGACAAAGCTATGGCGAAGAAAGATGAAAAAGAAAGCACAACGGAGTCATGCATCACTTCTAAATTTGCAGATATTGGAGACACGGATCTAGGCTCGGAACCTCTTGTTGAATTGATAGACAGATCCAGAGCAGGAAAGACTTCACTCATGCGTGCAGGAAAAACTTCACTCATGCGTGCAGATTAAAAGCAGTGGAATTATTCGAGTTGCAACTTTTCCATCCACAGCCCAGATTGCAGAGTTTGTTATGCAGGTGCAGATCCATATCTAGATGCAGATGCAAATCCATATGCAGATCCAGATCCAGATCCAGATCTCATAGTTGCAAAAGCTTCTGGCACAAAGGCTTTATCCTTTTGTTTAGAATGCAGCCCATGAAGAAGTTAGTGCGTGGAAAATTCCTTCCAAGATCTTGTGCAAATGTTTTCGTCTTCTAGTTGAAGCCTTCATTGAATTTTCATTCATCCAGAGTGCTTTGAATTTTTAATTGCTCATATGCAATTAAAAATAAAGATGAGTTATTTACGACCAACCTTGCATTGATGCTATGCGAGAAGAACTGCAAAAGCTTCAAGGATAAAAGAGAAGACAATGTGAAGGCAAAATTCTAGCTAGCTTCAATTCCAATTGCTTGCAATTCTAGCTTGTTTCGAGATCCATTTGCTTCTAGAACCGGGTTTGAATTCAATTGCGTCACATGAAAAATGACAAAGTCGACTTTTCTCTTCCTTCTTCTTTCCTCCGACAAAGTCAACTTTCCTCGTCCTTCTTTTTCCTCGACAAAGTAATTGAGCGATTAATTAAATTATACAATTTAAGTGATTGGTTTAAAAGCCATTACTTGAAGAAGTCAACTATTTGGAGATAGGTGGAACGTGCGAATAAAAGGTTCTATTTTCATTGCAAATCATACATGTTATGCAAGGAGGAATTCAGGAGGAAGATTGCCATTGTTCCTTTCCGACTTCCACATGTGCTAGTTCAACTAAATCTTTCAACTTGTAATTGCCCCTCGACATTCTATAAGTAGAGGAAGAACCTTGGGTTAATAATCGAATTCAGAAGCTTAGCAATCTTGTGTTCTAGACTTTGTGCTAAACCTCTCGAGAGCAACTTGGAGCAAAAGAATACAAAGGAGCAGGGTTTCGGAGAATTTTGTGTCACGGTGTCTTGTGTTTTGCTTTTAATTCTAGATCTCTTAATAAACTTTGTGTTATTCTAGATCGGATCTAGAGCGCCTTTGTTTTATAATCTCGTGTTCATATCTATTAAGTTTCTTCTATGTGCATGCAATTAGCTCTGCTATCTACTAATTGGGATGCACATCTTCCCCATTTCTTCTCTGTATTTCCTTTACTTCCTTCTTCTATAAAATATTTCCTTTCTTGAACAGTTGCTTACTTTGCAGAACTTTAGTTATGGTTCATGAACTAAGTGGTTAAAGTAAAACCCCTGATAGATAATAACACATTTTTATTGACAAATCTGACACGGGAGCCTCACCGGTTAAATGAGGGAGATTTATCTCATGACTGCCTAGGTTTGATGCTATGCAGAAAATCTAGCCAACAACTACAATGTTAAATGTGTGTTTTTATATAGAGATTTCCCTTATATAGGTCTATGTAATGTCCCCAAATGGACAAAATCTAGCCCCAAATGGATTTTCCGTAAATCCCAACCAAAAATGCAAGTAGTAGAAATTATATAAAATAACCAAGTGCAGATTTGAATTTATGCCAAAAATGGGGACTTGCATGAAAGAAGAAAATCACTCAAAACTGAAATAAAGTCACTCTTTTATTGCTTAAAACAGATCAATTGATTTTATTAAGCCAAATACACAAGGAAAATACCAGTTTGGACTTCAAATGAAGGCTGAATTATTTATTAAAAATCTGAGAATGCTCCTTAGACATACAACTGAAAATACAATTTCCTTGGCCCAAAAATTATGCAAACCAGCTGATCTTGGCTTCTAAAATTATGGCAAAGCTTTTGGTGATGAGATTTGGGAAAACCGTGCCCTAGGCTGTACCAAAATCCACCCACCAGGTTGTAAATAACCCTAGATATGGCTGCCAATGAAGGTAAAAATATGCAACAAGCTTCTACCTTCAAACCCTTGTCCAAATCTGCAAAATACAACCCTCATACCCTACTAGAAAACACAAATAAAACCTTGATCTTCAATGAAAACACCTTAAAGGGGAATCCTCTCAAAAGAAAGAAGAGTTTTTGTTCCTCTTTCTCTAATCCTCAAAAGGGTTTTCGTCCTTTGGAGTTTTTATGGAAAGCATGCAAGCTTACACCACAAATCTAAAAATTATCATAAACAAAAAGAAATGCAATAACTTGAAGTTGACTTGGTTTTATAACCTCATTTGGCCTTTTGCCACCTAAGACCACCAATCACATTTCTTTTCCTACATTTAATTTTTTCTTTGGCCCTTTTTCCCTCTTCACACGGGTCACCATTTTCCTCGGGAAAAAATAAAATAAAGTGATTTTATCATTTTATTTCTTTTTTATTTTATCACTTTATCTTTTATTCTTTTTTTTTTTAAATTTTAACTTTATCATTAACAAATTAATATAAAGTGCTTATAATAATATTTTAATTTGCACTTTATAATTATTTCATTATGACTAAGTTTCCCTTTTATTCCTTCTATAGCCGTTGGGAAACAATGAAGGGGTAAGGGTCTTCGACCAATTGCTTTCGAGAAATGGGATATTATAGTCTAGTGGACTCCTAGTGTTTGATATTGTAGGAGTGGTGTTTTGTGATGTAACAATGGAAAAATAATGTGATTTTATTTTTTTAAATTGATGGGGAAAGAATTCAATACGAATGAAGCCTATTGGAAAGAGGAAGAGCTCACAAAAGACTTATGTGCGGTCTAGGACATGACCATGGTGGACTTCACTTGAGAGGAGTCTATAGACACACATACTTTGTAATGTCCCCATTTTTGAAGACCCTTAGCCTATACGTCCCCGTGGGCTTCAGGGATGTGCAAGGGGAACACTTTTTATTAAATAATTAAATATTATTGCTGGAGTAATAATTATTTAATTATTTAATTATTTTATAAAAGTTATTTAATTTAATTCGAAAATATATAAAATTAAATGGGAATTAATTAAATAAAAAGTTAGGTGTGGCTTTTATTGATAAAATCATCCTTTTGCAAAGGGGACGACAATAATATTTAATTATTTAATAATTTTATAAAAGTTATTTAATTTAATTCCCAAAATATATAAAATTAAATGGGGAATTAATTAAATAAAAAGTTAGGTGGCTTTCATTGATAAAATCACCCTTTTGCAAAGGGGACGCCACACCTAGGGAAAACAAACTACTTTTATTTAATGTTTTCCCTCTCCTAGGGTTTTCGAATTTTGTGCCTCCTTGCTTATAAAAGGAGTGCTAGGTCATTATTATTATTATGCTATGATGAACTTATTTTGATACTCCATGCTTGGAGTTGGGATGCATGCCCTTTGATGTTCTCTCTCTCTTGCGTGGGAGATTGGATCAAGCTGGTTTTGAGATTTATTTGAAGTATTTATTTGTGAGATCCATGTCTTTGGCTTTGGACAATTTTTAGATGAAATTTGCAAGTGAAATCTGCCCTTTTTACTGTAGCGAATCACTGTAGCAGCTGGATTTTTGATATCAATTGGAGTATTTTCATGTGCTTTTGCAAATCGACTTGTGTTGTGTGATTTTTACTTGCCCTAGCGAACTCTAATGGTACTTTGGTGATTGTTTTGGAGTGCTTTAGCATCATATAAATCATTCTGCCCCAGCTGAAGCTAATCGACTTGATATTCAATTTATTTGCCTAGAATATTGTTGTTTTGAAGGTTCTGGGACTGGCGAATTTATTGTGGTATGGATGAAGGCTGTAAGTGTCTGTTTTGATGCAATATTTTGTTAAATGCCTCTCCCTAAAACTCAACAAGGGTATGCTGATTTTAGCGACTAGCTTTTGGGCTAATACTTGATATGTAATGGTTTGATGTTGGTTTGAATTTAGCTGTTGTTCATTCCTAAAACCAGCGACTCCATTTGGGGTAAATATTGTGTGTTTTGATACATGTTTGGAGCTCCATTTGATCAGCGAACTGTTAGTGCATTTGCTTATGCCCAGCGACACCATTATGGTGTACAAATGCTTGTTTTGGCTGTGATTTTGGTTGAGATAAATATATATGTGAGTGTGGCTGCTATTGTCTAGGAGTGGCGTTCCCATTTAATGCTCCAGTTTGGGTAACAACATTAATTCAGTTGGCTGTGATTGGTAGAACCACTATGGTGACTTGGGTGGATACTTAATTTGTGATATTGTGAGTCTTGTTTGGGCAGAGATCGGAACTAAGATAATTTGCAATTTGTATTGATGGGATGAGATCTGATTCGAAGGTCATTTGCAGCTGGTTGGGTCTCCATATTTATTACAAAGCAAATCTGATTTTCTGAGTTTAATTGCCTAAGCTATTTAGTAGAGGCCATTAAACCCTTGTCTTCGGGTTTACTGAGTCATCTATTTGACTGGTTCAAGTGGTTTGTGGTTGTGTTTTTACAAATTCCAACGGATTAGAGTCATTGATTTGCATATCTTCTATTGATCCTGGAAGTGGGATATTACATACTTCCTTGTGGATGTGGTTGTGTTGGCTAGATTTTTACGCATAGCATCACACCTAGGCAAAGTCATGAGATAAATCTCCTCATTTAACCGGTGAGGCTCCGTGTCGATTTGTCAATAAAAATGTGTTATTATCTATCGGGGTTTTACTTTAACCACTTAGTTCATGAACCATAACTAAGAAGTTCTCTACAGCAAGTAAGCAGCTGTTTAAGAAAGGAAGTATTTTATAGAAGAAGGAAGTAAAGGAAATACAGAGAAGAAATGAGGAAGATGTGCATCCCAATTAGTAGATAGCAGAGCTAATTGCATGCACATAGAAGAAACTTAATAGATATGAACACACAGAATTATAAAACAAAGGCAGCTCTAGATCCAGATCTAAAATAACACAAAGTTTACTTAAGAGATCTAAGATTTAAAAGCAAGAAACAAAGTACACCGTGACACAAAGTTCTCCGGAAACCTGCTCCTTTGTATTCCTTTGCTCCAAGTTGCTCTCAAGGGTTCAACACAAAGTCTAGAATTCGGGATTGCGCTTACAAAGTCGATCAATCATTAACCCGAAGGTTCTTCCTCTACTTATAGAATGTAGAGGGGCAATTACAAGTTGGAAGCTTTAGTTGAACTGACACATGTGGAAGTCGAAAAGAAACAACTGACAATCTTCCTCCTGGAATTCCTCTTTGCGTGACATGTATGATTTGCAACTGAAAATAGAAGCTTCTATTTTGCACGTCCGCCACCTATCTCCAAGTAGTTGACTTCTTCAAGTAATGGCTTTTAAACCAATCACTTAAGTTGTATAATTTAATTGATCGCTCAATTACTTTGTCGGAGGAAAGAAGAAGGAAGAGGAAAGCTGACTTTATCCTTTTTCATGTCTGCATGCAGCTGATTCAAACTGGATCTGGAAGCAGCTGGATCTGGAAACAAGCTGGAATTGCAAGTAGTTGGAATTGGAAGCAAGCTGGAATTTTGCCTTCGCATTGTCTTCTCTTTTATCCTTTGAAGCTTTTGCAGTTCTTCTTTTGTACATGCATCAATGCAAGGTTGGCCGTAGATAACTCATCATCCTTATTTTTAATTGCATATGAGCAATTAAAAATTCTGGAAAGCACTCAGGGTGAATGAAAATTCAATGAAGGCTTCAACTGGAAGATGAGAGCACATGCACAGGATCTTGGAAGGAATTTTCCCACGCACCGACTTTTCACGGGCTGCATTCGAAACAAGAGGATGCAGCCTTTGGCAGGAAGCTTTTGCGTGAACTATGAGATCGGATCGGATCTACATATGGATCTGCATTTGGATATGGATCTACATATGGATCTGCATTTGGATATGGATCTGCACCTGCATAACAAACTTTGGCAACTGGGCTATGGATGGAAAAGCTGCAACTCGAATAATTCCACTGCTTTTAATCTGCACACATGAGTGAAGTTTCTCCTGCACGCATGAGTGAAGTCTTTCCTGCTTTGGATCTGTCTATCAATTCAGCAAGAGGTTCCGAGCCTAGATCCGTGTCTCAATATATGTAAATTTAGAAGTGATGCATGACTCCGTTGTGCTTTCTTTTTCATCTTTCTTCGCCATAGCTTTGTCTATCTTCGTCTGAATAATTCTTTTTCTTCTTACTTGGCCGGATTTCTTCAATACTGGTGCAGATCTGGACAATTCTTCAGATTCGGAGGATATATGCAATGTATTGGACATTGATAAAAACTCCTTTTCTTTTGTAAAGCACCTGTAATGAATTCCTGCAATTTATTCAGACAAAAATGGCCACCGGAGCATGAATAGTGAATTTTAATTGTAAAAATCTGCACTTTTCAAGCCTGCTGCCCCAAAAAATGGTGTTTAATTTGCACATAAAGAGAGCATGAATCCTTTCAACAACACCTGAGCTCCTGTAACACCTGTGCAAACAATTATGCAGACAAAGATCAACCTCCTTCAAAGCATGCGCCAAATTTGGAAGCTTTTAGCCTTGTTTCCACCTTGCCTGAGCAAAATCCTTCTTCAAATGGGGGCGCACTTTTTGCATAATAAAATTCTATTTTTAAGAATTTCGACAATGGGATTATTTACCTGCAAGGTAGGCATAAAATCCCGTGATTTCACTTAAGTCACTTTTCTTTTATTTCACCATGGGAATTTTTATCTGCCAAGGCGCAGTAATAAATTTCCGCCTGCCTCTGTGAGATCTAACTTTCCACCTTTGCGGCTTAAGTGGATTTTATATCACGGGAAAAAGTACCTGTAGCAGGTACAAAATTCCCACCTTTGCCGCCGCTTCTATTTTTCCCACTGCGGCCTTAAGCGAATTTTCCATCACGGGAAAAGTACCTGCAAGTGCAATAAAATCCCACACCGCCCGCTGTTTTATTTTTGCCACTACTGACTTAAGTGAATTTTATAACACGGGAAAAAGTACCTGCCAGCGGTATAAAATTCCCACCCTGCCTGCGGCTTCTATTTTTCCCATTGCAGCTTAAATCCTTTGTTTTCCAAAAATGCACCCATCCCCGCAGGGGCTTTTCTGTGCACGACTTCGCTTTTTCCCAGTGATCCGGACCTCCGATGGCGACTTCCTCCGGGCATAATGTGCGTATATGTTTTCCAATTGCTCCAGGCCAAAAATCGGGCTTACCCGGCAAAGGAATTGTTCCAGAGAAATTTCACAGAAAACAAAACGGGACACCACAAAAACACGAAAAATTGCCAAAAGTTACAAATAAAGCCCAAAACTTATTCCAAGTTAAAACCCTTCTGGCACATAGGAATAATAACATATTCGCTCATAATAGAGTTAAAACGGAGTGCAAATAGCCTCATACGGGGCTCAAAATAATTAAATACAAATTTCCCGCAGACAAATCCCGATGAGAATATAACAACTTTGGGCATCCGGGTATTTGATTTGAAAAATGCTAATATGGCTCTTTGGGAATATCTTGACGCAATACAAGAACTTTTAGGCAATAAAAACACAAAACGACCCATTATTTTAAAAGTACGAAATTTTTTTGGATAGGGTAGTCGCAGATTTCAGGATGAAATCTGGGTGACACTTGAGTTGACAACCTCGTTTGGAACGATTATGTTGAGCGGATGTTCATTAACCTCTCAATTTTACGGCTTTCGCGCTACTTGGATTTGAAGAGTCACAAGGAGCAACAATGAGAGGTTGAGAGAAAGTGCGACCTCAAGCGCTATGAGGAGATTGTAGAGAGTGTTAGACTATTGATCCGGGGTCGGTGGAGAAGCGGTGGAAATCCCTCTAAATGCAAATCTATGTGTTATGTGCGGAAAACATACTATGTGAAATGACAGAGATTTGAGAGATATATTTGAGTGCTTATGCAATAGAAATGAATATAAAGGAACAAAAGACACTAGATATAGGACTATAATGCAAAGTTATATCATGCGATTTCCTATACAAGATATGAAAGATTAGATGTAGTATGTCTATGTAATCTTGAGTCTATTCTATCTCCAAGCTATCATTATCTCGACAAGGATAGAAGAATGCCTTAATATACTGATAAAGGAAGATGAAGTGTTCTTTGCGGACAACTATAACCACTTCATAACTAATGATCTCCTTTTGTCGGTGTTATGTAGAACTACACGATACAATATTGACATTGTAGAGGTGGGGAACTAGGCAATGTTGGACAAAGAAGTTAAGATCTTGTGGAAGACACATGTGGTGCATGATATGATGTTGAATCCATTGGTGAAGTCACATCATGATGCGAGCAACGCGTCGTGGTGTCATGAGCGGATTAATGGTTGTAGAACATTGAGGAGTCATAACCTTGCGACATGCACAAGGGTGTGTGATGTTAGATTAAATCTAACGATGAAGTCGAGATAATAATGTGAAGTAACGATGAGATGCCATGAACTATTAGAAGTCTTAGATCCTCCTGGATCATTCGCCCCTCCTTGAACATAAATGGTCCCCATTGAATGTATTTGCGGAAGAAGATGTAGAAAGTTGTGGGTACCTTGATCTTGATGAACCATTTTCGTGGGAAAGTGCTTGACCCCCTTTGACGATTTGATAGAGAGGGATCTCTTGTGTAATGTCCCCTAAATGGAACATAACAAGAATTGCATTCATATTTCTTCTAGTTTCCATTATGTCTTTGTTTGGGTCAATATTGGCTCAATGGATGATGAAATCTACTTGATGTAATAGCGTAAAAGGATTTTTAAATATTTTTATGACAAGTTGGGCATGAAGGCCTCTTAATTGATTTGAAAATGGTGGAAGGACTTCTAATCTTTATGGTTCGGCTTTGGTTGGAGAGCCTACATAGAGATTAATGAAGAAATAGAAGTACTTGAAGGTTGGCCTATGCATTGAGATTCTAATGGGATGTTGGCGACACTTGACGATATATAAAGACATGAAAGATCATTTGAAAATACTATGCATGTTTATTCTAAAGATTGAAATCATGAGTTTGTGCACAATGTGCTCTACTCTCCACTAAAGATGAAACCTTAAGTGTGGCTCAACTTTGGGACGAAAACCTCCATTGTTAGTAGATCAAGGAACGGAAACTCCTCAAGCTTGAGGGGAGTCCCATATAGGAGTTTTCAAAGCGATTCAAAGTAGTTTATTGTTGGTTTTCACCCCTTCTTACCCTAGGTGACTTGCATGGGTGGAGGGTTTTGTATGTTCTAGGGCTGATTTCACTATTTTGGTTTGATATTCTTGGCGGCATAATTTAAAAGTCCGTAATTTGAACTTTGGAAAATTTATGTGAGGATTTGCTATTTTTCTAGAACTCGGTTTGGGCTCAATCATTGCTGTCATAAATATTTAATTCCAGTTGTGTTTATTAGATATTTCTTCAATAAATGATGTGTTGGCTAGATTTTCTGCACAACTAAAAACCTAGGCAGTCATGAGATAAATCTCCCTCATTTAACGGTGAGGCTCCCGTGTAAGATGTTTATCAATCTGGTAAGTATGAATCCTAATAACTATTTGCAGGGGGTTTTACTTTAATTACAAAGCTCATGAACCATAGCTTAGCAATTCTGCAGCAAGTAGTGTAAAAGAAATATTTGTAAAAGGGGGAATAGTGAAACTTGGGAAAGAAGAAAGGAAGATATGTAATTCAACCAATAGTTTACGAGTTAGTTTCATTGGCTTGATTTTCTGCACAGCTGAAAACCTAGGCAGTCATGAGATAAAACTCCCTCATTTACCGATGAGGCTCCCATGTAAGATTTTGTCGGATTATGTTTCAGAAGTATCTATCTGTTGTTTTCTAGTATCTATCTGTTGGTATTACTTTAACTATGTAGCTCATGAACCATAACTAAGACAGGTTTTAAAGAAGTAAGTAAAAGCGTAAAGAAAGGAAAAATCTGCGAAGAGGAAAATAATAGGAAATGGGAAGAAAGGAGAGAAGATGTGCAACCCAATCAATAGTTCACAGAGTTGATCGCATGCACATAGATTAAAACAAATAGATCATGAAATACATAATTCAAAGCAAAGGAAACTTTCAGATCTAGATCTAGAATAACACAAAGTTTATGAATAGATCTAGAAATAAATACGATACAAATGCACCGTTGACACAAAGTTCTCTGGAAATTTCTTCTCTATTCCTCTCTGCTTGAAAGCTATCAAGGGTCTGTTCAAAGTCTGGAACACAAAAATGTTGATTACAAATTTCGATCCTTTAACTCACTTTTGGCAGGTTCTTCCTCTACTTATAGTGTGTAGAGGGGAAATTACAAATGGGAAACTGCAACTGAACTAGAACATGAAGAAGTAGTAAAGGGAACATTTGGCGCGTCATCTTCCTAAAATTCCT